>BSBK01001517.1:0-467500 GCA_027943335.1 Chamaecyparis obtusa
ACCCACACAACCCCAGGACTAGGGAGAAAACAAAACGGAAAAATAGAGCCCACCGGAACCAACCAAAAGAAAAGAAATTAAAAGACTATAAAAAGGAAAATAAGAACTATATGTGTGTGTCGGTGTATATATGAGAAAATAAAATAAAAGAAGAAAACAACACACACACACACACACACACATATATGTATATACATATACAGATATATATATACACATACACATATACATACATGTAGTACCCCGCCCCTAATCCAATTTTATAAATGTTATGATTATTTTAGGATGAAAGATTATATGTTAGGAAATCATTGATATTGACCCCATACTTGCATGTGTATGGTTGATGTGTTTGTTTTATATTTTTGTTTGACGTGCTTGATATGGTTGAGGAACGGAGTCGTAGTTACTTGCTTGCGAGATCCACACGATCGGCCGATCCCCACCATTGTCTGCTATATATTTATATATGTATGTACATGCGGATGTTGTATGCAGGTTTGTAGGTACCGGGCATCGACTTCCCTGAATTGTCAGGATGAGCGTGCCCTATCGCAATATCTCAAATGGTAAGAGAGGGGAGATAACACGGGTCCAAATCCTAACCTAAGCCATATTATTGTCTTGAAATAGTGGACAAGATTATGTTATTCCTGCCCTTCCTAAACTCATCCAGTTGATGTGAGTTTATAACCTTGTCCTTGTATTTGAATGTGGGTCCTTAGGTCCTTGTGATGCTTTTGATTTTGGTGCTTGGCGTATTTTCTATGATTAAATTATTTAATTTGATTAAATAGTGCAATTTTAATAAATGGATCTTTGCTATTTTTAGCCATGAGAGATTATTTATTTATTTATATGAAAATTAAATTAAATGCAATTGTTGAGTGTGGTTGAAATATTTAATTAATGAGAATTAATTAAATATCTTCATCGTAGAACTATTTAATTTTAAGTTTAACTTATGTTCAATTGAAATGTATTTATTAATTTGAGTTAAATTAGCACGTGGAAATTATTTTAGAAGTAAATATTTTATTATAATTAAATGCATTAAGGTTGCACAATCATAAATTGAGTAAATTTTATTAAAGGTATTAGTTAATTTTGGTTAAAGTGTTCTCAACAAAGGCAAAGTGAAAATAGACTTGAGTTCAACTAAAATTGAACTACAAATCAAAGTCTAAATTCATGCAAGCTTTTTAGAGAGTGGAGTTCCAAACCCCAGCATGTGGCATGGGAATTCCTACATGTAAGAGATTTGGCCATAATTTGGGTAGATAGGTTTTTGAGAGATTTTTTGGCAAGCATTGGATTTTGATGACACAGGTGGAGGAACTTTTAGCAGGCAGAATAAAGGATCTTGTGGAGAATTCGATTTTGAAAAGCTTGGAGGTTTTGGGTTTTATCTTCAATTTGGTCTTCGTTCGAATATTTCCTTCAGTTTTGAGGTAGGGTTTGATTTTCCTTATGAGTATGTTATTTTGTGAATTTCAGAAAGATTGTCTTCTTCGTGCCTGGTTGTGTGCCTGTCTGGATCTCTGCATATGTATTTCTCTCTTTCTTTCTATTCTGGAGTTGGGATTTATGGAAATCCTTACTGCATGCATTCAATTATGTTGAATTTTAGAATAAATTTCATTAGAGTTTGAAGTTGTGTAAATCTGGCTAAATTGTGGTAATTGGGTTTTCTTTGTTAATTGGCTATTATCCTAGTTTTTTATTAAAGCAATCAATTGAGAATATATATATGTGATTTTTTTAAAAAGATGGATTTTTGTTATTTGAATTTATTGATATTATTATTTATTAATTTTTGGATTTAAAAATTAATTTTAAAAAAATAAATTATTATTTATTAATTTTCAGATTTAAAAATTAATTAAAAAATAAATAATTTTTTTTTTTAAAAAAAATTTTTAATTATTAAATTTCAGATTTATAATTGTTAAAAAATAATAATTAATAAATAAATATTAATTAATTTTTTTTACATGCGGGTTTTGATATTAATGTTTCTATTTGTTTTAGAAAATTAATAACATTATTTTATTATTAAATGCATGGTGTTTTGATATACATGGAGATTTTAGTTAAATACTTATTTAAAAAGTATACATGCATGAGATTTTATTTAAAATAGATAGTTATGTGTGAGACATTTATATGAATGCTTTTGTAGTCAAATAGACTTTAGTCAACAAGATGATTGTTTTAGTCAACTAAAATTTATAATTATATATTCTTATTTGCATGGTTATAAATACATGCAATATAGTTGACTACTTATGTTTTATAATTAACTAGATTCTTTAAGGGAATCATGTTTTCTTGTAAGTGTTTGAAGTTTTTATTTTGAAATATTTTTGTTGGACGTATTTTATTTACAAATTATTTCTACATCTAATTATCTTGCATGGAGTAATTAGATCTTAATAATTTTTGCATGAGTATTGGCTATAAAATATAGGACTAGTTTTGTATAAAAGAAATTAATTTTGTGTAAGTCTTAATGTGGGTGTTTAGCCATGCAAGTGAGTGTTATGTGAATCTGGTTGTTTGGATTAGTTAAGTGTTGAACTTCGTGATGACATCTTTTTAATTTGAGTCAAATATGAATGTAATTACTCTATTTTAGTTAAATCATGTTTAGTCTTTTATTACCCTTTTGTGGTGGTTTTGGGGGGGTTTATTGTCAACCAGTGGGAATGTAGTTCCAGAGGCGGGATTTGGTATTTTATCTAGCATTTGTTTGCCTTGCATACTCTGTTGGGTTGATTGAGTTGTTCTAACCCTATGTGGGATTATTTTATGGTGATTTCTGGTCTTGCATGTTGGAGCTAGTTAATGAGATTTATGAGTTGTGTTAACTCAGAGTTATACTTGATCTTGTGAAACTCTAGGGTAGGTTATCTAAGTGTATAGTGGGAAGTGGCTTGTAATTGGTGCCAGAGCTCGGAAGTGGCTGCCAGGATATCCTATTACAAGTAGCTTAAGAAGTGATAATTAATGACATTGAGAATTTAAAATGAACCTAATAAGATATTATGTGCCTCGCCCATGCTTGAGTTCCTGATTGAGTGATGACTAGGATGGGAGTGAGAAGATGCTTGCCGCTTATGTGGACTGGATATGGCATAGTTAGTACCTTGTCTACAAGAGGGGTTATTGATACCACATAGAGTAACTAGGGCACTGGGGTCTGAAGGGACTACCGGGATAACCTTAGAGTTGGCTCGTGTGATGACACTTCCTTTATGCATCTTAGGTTTCCTACGTGTGTTGGTTGCCTCTAGTTGTGTATGTTGTACCTTGTTATCTTTTTTGTATCCTTTGAGTTAGAAGCTTTCGGGATCTCTTCCTTAGCTTGTGTTGATGTTGTTTGTTATCCAAGTGGGATCTGTTGTTATCTCCTCAGCACGGTGGGAGTGGACCATTTAAGTTCACGAGGTCAGGTGGTAGTGATTCTTTTACCATTTGAGACTCTGACGTTCATGTATCAGTGCTGGATGATCCCTATGGCAGTTGTTCCTTCTTGATCTTCATTGATGGAGATGTGATCTTATTCTCCTTCCTTTTTGTGATCTTGTATCATTGTATCAGATATTCAGAGATATCATGTTGTACTTCTTTTCAGTTATTGTATTCACATACCCTGCGACATGTGCAGTAAATGTAGGTTATCATGGTTACCTTATAGTACCAGTTGTATCTATGTTATCTTTTATGTGATGTTGCATTTATCTTTCATTTGTTTATATGAGTTTGTAATTATGTCTAATCTAAATTAATTAATTTATATTCATGTAATCTTCGTCATGGAATCCTTGAGAGTTGTAACCTATGTGAGTTGTTCATTTCATAGTATTGCTTCCGCATTGTAAAACTTTGATGTTGTTGAATGTTAACACTTACAAAAAAAATTATTCCACAAACTTAGATGCATGTTTAGGTTAAGTTCTCATGGGTTCCCTAGTGGGGCATTACAATACACATACACATACACATACATATATGTATGTATGTATACATGTTGTTTTCTTCTTTGTTTCTCTTCTTTTATTTTATTTTCTCATACACACACACACACACACTAGATATAGAGGGTATGTTGCTTGGTATACATATATATACATACTTATATAGATATGAATAATATTGAACAACATACATATGACAATGAAGATTCAAAAAGACCATAAGACATACACCAAACAGTAAAGAAGTAATATAGATAAGAAAAAAATAAATAAATAAATATACATATATACATATATATATGTATGTATATATATACATATGTGTGTGTGTGTGTGTGTGTGTGTGTGTGTGTGTGTGTGTGTGTGTGTGTGTGTGTGTGTGTGTGTGTGTGTATATATATATATATATATATATATATATATATATATATATATATATATATATATATATATATATATATATATATATATATATATATATATATATATATATATATATGACAGTGGAGATTCAATAAGACCATAAGACAAATACCACCTAGGATGTATCTACTTGGTCATATATCTCCAATGTTCTAAAAAAAACCATCAACCCCTAAATTGGCTAAACCATCATTTCCTTCCCTCTATATGTGAGAAAACTTTGTTTGTCTGAAAAATTCTAGTAATCCAATTGCTCTTTCTAACCTTGTATTCAATTTCCAATTTAGAGTTTGTCTAGTTCTGAGAGCATTAATAATAGTTTGAGAGTCGCCTTCAATTTCTAATTTTTTGATTCCCAAGTCCTTAAAAAAGAGTAATCCTTCCACTAGGGCTTCTATTTTTGCTATATTATTTGTTGTAATACAAATAGGTTTGGCTAGTCTCGCACAAATACTACCATCCCACATGTGTATAACACATCCTATACCTTCTTTCCTTGGATTTCCTCTAGAGGCCCCGTCAAAGTTGAGGTTATACCACCCATATTGGGGAGGACTCCATCTAAAATATTCTCTCTTTCTTGCTTTGATCCCCCCCTTACCAAAGTGAGGGGGAATGATCAAACCAAACCATTATTTCCTCATTACACTATCCCATTGAGAAAAGATACCTTCTGAATAACACTTATTTCGTAATATGTTATTGACTGTCTCCATAATGCTAGCTTCTATTTTATTTTCAAGACAATTACTTTCCATCTTTTTTCTTTGAAAAAGTCTTTTGTTTTGTTCTTTTCATAATTCCCATACTAATATAGAAGGGGCTATGAACCATATAATGTTATAGAGACTCTTATTGTGGATGATTGGCCATGCTTTTAAATGGTCTACTAAATTGTTAGCTAGTGCAAATCTCCAATTTAGTTATTTACAAAGCCACTGCCAACATTTCATAGCATAGGGGTAGTTTAGGAGTATGTTATCCATTGTTTCCTCTTGTTTCTCACATAAAATACATCTTGACGGGCCTTCAATGATAACCTACAACTGATTGAATATCTTGATGGAGTGAATGGACAAGTGAAAGACACTGATTAATGGTCACTGATCTACTAAAGTGGTATGTAAGGAAATTAAATCAGTCAATGTATTATCATTGATGTCAACTAGTTTTGACTATACTTTTCATGATGGTTACAAACATCTAAAGAAGGAAAATGGTAAAGGAATGAGATATCTACATGAAGATTAGATGGATATGAAAGATATGGCTATGATATACATTGGGTGACTTATTGATGAGTCTATGGCATCATGTTGTTGACTTGATTGTATTACATGATTTTGTTATGTATTGAAGATCCGAACTGAACAAGTTTATGTGGTCAGTAAATGAAGATTTCTATATACACTGAGCTAGTGTAGTGTATATTGAGTATAGTATTAATGGAGTACGTAATCACAGACACATTCTGTATTGACTGAGTGAAAGAAACAAATAAAGATTATAACAATCGACTGAATTGACAAGTTGGACAATTGCTTATGATTTCGAGGTAGAAGATAAAGTTTTTTATGATGATCTAACGACTAACAAAATTCAAGATTGATCGGATGAAGGGGAATGAAATGTGTTATTGAAACAACTGTCGAGGAAGCTTAAAGAAAAAAAATGAAAGATGGAGATTAAGAGGAAAAATAAACGGATGAGAAGAAAGTGGTTTATGTTGTCTATTTAAAGAGACATGATATTCATTATTGAGTCTGGGATTATTGATACTGTAGGAGAATTCACATGAAATAACTATTTTCATGCACCACTGATCAAACTAGTTAAAGATAGAACTAAGTTGAACTGTAGACATTACCGAGCATCAAAGAAGCATACACCGAGTGGACTAAAGTTGGAGGATATGAGGGATTGAATTGATTATTGATTAGAGGAGGTATTTTGAGCTTAGCTTAGAAATGAAAATTTGCAAATATTAGTTGTATCTGAATCAGATAATTACTGTATCAGTTTAACCATTGTTACAAAAAAATCTCTTAACTAAGTAGGACTTAACAGTCTTTTTGTATTTCAATATGACATTCAATGAAGGTTTATTGTTTTCTTGTTGACCCCATAGTGAATGCTGGTTAAGGGAGAACTGTTAGTGATAAATCCTCTAACCAGGTCACACCTTACGTGTGTTTTGTAACCTTTAACAGGGTTGGCTCCTAACCGAGCTCACTTCAGAAGAGTGAATTATTTTGGGTTACCGATCACAGGTGGTTTTTCCCCTAATAGGGTTTCTACATTAAAATCTATGTGTTATGTGTGAATGATGTGTTGAATTGTTATTTTTCTTTACACATTTCATAACTGGGTAGATCGGTAAACACAATAGTTAATTTACTGTCAATCGATAGATGAAGAGAAATATATTGTTGATATCTTACCAAGTTGATTATTTGATTGAAAATTTTGAATATATACATCTGGGAGATTTGGGACTGTAGGATAACTATACTTAATTGATTCACCCCCCCCTCTTAGTTATCTAACAATTGGTATCAAATCATAATGTGCTTGGAAGGAAAGTTTGAAGGACTTAAGCTAAAGATCACAATATGTATAAGTGACGCAAGGAAGGGGAGGAAGAGGGGCCAAAGACACACCCTAATCCAAATCTACCTTGCAGAGATCACACACGAAAGTAATTACACAACAAGTGAGAGAGAGAATGTAGAACTGATCACTAATAAATTTGGCCCTAATTTGCGATGGCTATGTGTCACAATTGCGACAAATATGTGTTGCAATTGCGACAGTCATAGACGTCGCAATTTTTTAGTTGCAAAATATGACGTCTTTGCCTTGTCGTCGCAATTGCAACTCCTTCCCGTCACAATTGTGACGTATACCAAAGAATTACGATGGCCATTGTGGCAGCAACCCCGTCACAAATCTTTGGCGATCCGTTGCAATTGCGACGGATAGCCAAAGATTTGTGACGGGCTTGCTGTATCGGGACTCCCCAATTGCGTCGCAATTCTTGGGTGCCGTCGCAATTGTGACGGCTCCACTAAGAATTCCAATGGGGGTGTTCTATTGGGGATGCCACATTTTCATTGCAGTTCTTTGGGGATCTGTCTCAATTGCGACGACCGTCCAAAGAATTGCGACGGGGTTGTATCGGCGACGCCCCAATTGCCGTCGCCGATACAACAACCCCATCGCAATTACACATTTATTAGTGACACATTTATGTACTCATCCCATCCATGCACATTTAGGATAAAAGTGCTTGCACTATTTCTGAAACAAGATTCATTGCAAAATGTGAACATGAAAACTTCAGTCTCACGCCTAAAGGCAGGGACTAAAAATTAATTAACTTTCTAATGTCATGTGTATGATATCTATTTGGAGAAGAATATATCGAGCTATAGAAAGACCTCTACTTCTGATGTGATATTTGTTTGGAGTAGAATATACTGAGCCATAAAATATATTGATTAATTTGGACAAAATTACAATAATATTTTTCATGTATAATGAGTGGAGTTGGTTTATTTTTGAATGATTTGGTGCAGTTTAGCTATGTTGAACAATGTGAGATATTCTGGCATGACTATGGTTCAATACACTGAAACAAATTTAACTTTCAAAATGCTTGTTTTCAGCTACCACAACTCTTGGATTTGTATGAAAGCTATTGGAACTCATGCAATCAGTTGTCACAGTGTATGCTCTACCTTGCCGTGAATAAGAAAAATAGAAAAAAAAATAAATTGTAACTATTTCATTTTGCTTCAAGTTTCCCCACAGAAATAGCATTTAATTTAGCCCTTTCTAAATTAAGAAAGATGAAAATCAAAGATGAAGTGATCAAATGGAATAGGATTGCAATAAATCTAATGAAAATAGGAGGATCTTCTTCAAAGAATGCCTCAAAGAGATCTCACCACTTACAAGTTTAGTACAAAATGAATTTGTTGAAAGGTCTTTAGAAACTCCAAAGAAAATGCAATTCACAAATATTAAGCCGCCTCTTCAATCATTACATGCATGTATGTAAAATCAGAGATGATGCAAGTCAACTGTTTGACAGATGTCTTGAAGACTTGTCATTCCATGGGATGAAATGACCACAGAATACACATGGAAGAGTTTGATTAAATGCTTCAATGAAAATCGGCCTGATAACATGTAATGGTTTCTCCAAAAGCACAAAATTGGTACGTTGAAAAGGCTTTAGAAAATTTCAACCCAATGCAATGGGTAGACATTTAGATGTACTGTGCAGAATTTGATATATGCACATAAAGTGTTTTTTAGAATGCCTCAAAGAAATGTATCTCATGGACTGCAATGATATCAAGATCTATTAAAAATAAGATTTGTTGAATATACTTTAAAAGCCTTCAAGAAAATGTAAATGATATAAGAGAAAAGTCAAACTCACAACTTTGTCAGCATCCCCTCATACCTGCACAACAAATGTGAGCATTGGAACAAGCATTATAATTGAAATCCTTTGGCAAACATGCACGCTGCCTATGGAAACAAAAGCAATTGCAAATGAATTGTTTGATAGATTGCCTCAAAGAGATAACATCTCGTGGAATGTAAAATGTGGAAGCGTAGAAAAGGAAAGTAACATATTTGATTGAATGCTTCAAAAAGATACCATCTCATGGACAACAATGATTACAGTATATGTACAAAATGGAATTGTTAAAAAGGCTTCAGAAACTTTAAAGCAAATGCAATGAGCATAATTTATACATAAAAATTCAAACATAGTCGCAATAAAATAGTAATATCTTGTTCATTTCTTAACAGGATTTTAAAATTCAAAATGTTCTGGAAACTAGACAAACAAGAGCATAAAACATAGAAAGATTTTAAAGGAATTCTAAGAGGGTTATGAGCAGTTCAGTGATAAATTAGTGTGATAAATGGAGGCAACGAGATATTTCTAGATTCAAGACATCTACCTAATGTTGTGAAAGAGAAGGAAAGAGAATCAATCATCTACCATAAGAAGTTAGATTTGTTAAGGCAAAAACCAAAGACCTCAATCATTGATGGACGCCAGATTGTTGAATGTCTTATACACAATGATGCAGTGAATACCATCCTTTGCATCTGATGGCTGTCATATTTTCCTCAAAGTCGAGGATCTACAAGTTCATGAATGTTTTTGGACTCCAATAGGGGTTTGGCCTGAAACAAAGATAGCAGACTCCGACATAAATATTAAATATTAAATATATTGCTTGCCATTTAGTTTTGTTTTATTTGGTCTACATTATGAATATGTGTTCTACAAAGATGGATAAGTGAAAGAACCATATTAATTGGAAGTCCTTTTATTCAAATTAAAGGAAAGCCATTTTTGATAAATATGCATATGGTTGCATTTTGAAACCTTTTTGCCCAATGCCAAAGCATAGCAGAAAATTGTCTTAGACATGTGTCATCAAAGAGTCAGCTTATGCCCTTCTTACAACATGAAGTGGTTAAATAGAATTTTATTTAGATAAATAATTATACTCACCCAAGCTACCAGATTTTTTTCTGATGCATCAATAGGTCTACGACCTGAGATAATCTCAAGCAATAGTACCCCAAATGCAAAAACATCCATTTTCTCATCAACAATGCCATGCAGGAAATATTCCAGTGCCAAGTACTTGTTCAGGACATTTGAACACATTGAACAAAAAACTTTAAAAGCAGACTAATAATTATGAGAATAGTATCACAAAAGTCCTGTAAACAAGATAGAAGGAAATTTGCTCACCCAAATGTTCCTTCAATTGGTGTGATAGAATGGTGAGTCCATTGCGTTGGAAGCCATTTTGCTAACCAAAATCTAATATCTGCACTAGCCCAGCCATAGATGAAATTAAAAACCCAAAACTAGGTTTGCAACTTTCCCTACTATCTTCAATATAATTAATTAGTTAAAAGGAAAAAGTTCTTCATAAAGAAAAAATAATTTTGAATTGAGATGAAATGTTTGTCATTGTCTTATTGAAACCAATTATAGCATGAAAATCCATAAACATATTACATTCTACAATACATGGAAAATTAATAAATTATCTTTTTCTTGAAAAACTAGGTTACCAAGAGTTTTGTGTTACACTTAAAAAAATTTCTTCATATGTTCCATTTAATTGCAGCTATGAATATGTGTTTGCTCACCTGTGGTTCAAAATCTATCCCTAGCAAAACATTTGAAGCCTTTATGTCTCTATGTATGATACGTCGCTGGAAGCATTTGTGCAGATAATGCAACCCCCTTGCTATTCCAATTGCCACCTTGTACCGAATTGACCATTCCAGTACTGGAGTCTTGGTGCCTGTTTTCAAATATATTTTTGAGTTTTAGATCTCTATTGCACTGAATCTTGCCATATTGTGGAATCAAACCAGATTTTAATTTGTTGCCTTGAAAATGAGGTAAAAACTCAAGATATTGTGAATGAGAAAAGGTTTAACAAAAAATAATTGGAGATGTTTGCTTGGTTATTTCTATTCCTTTATCTTTGGCAGGAAGATCTAAATAGGAATTTGATCAGCAATATTGTAACATTTAGATTGTTGCATAGTTAAATTAATAATTATTCAGCACTTTCTATCAATCTTTACTGTTCCACTATTTGATTATATATTAGCTGAATAACAAAGCCCCATCTAATCATACAAGCAAAGTTAGTAGCCTCGCATCTTACAACCATTTTGAGATAATTAAGAAAGTTACCATGAAGAAGTGAAGCCAAGCTACCATTTACATAGTAATGGAAGATGAGATGAAGCCCATTCTCAATGCAGCATCCTATTAATGAGGTTGCATTGGGATGACACACATGCCCAATGATACCCAACTCTGTTAGAAACTCTTTCTCTTTCTGTTCATCAGTGTTTCCTTTTGCTAGTCTTTTAACTGCTATCATCTATCCATCTGGTAGGACTCCTTTGTACACATCTGCATATCCACCTCTGCCCACCAAATTATCTACAAATCCAACAATAGTAATAATAATCCATCATTTTATATGCTGCAACATTATTCACCAAGTACAATTTATGGTCTTTTCTACTAACATTTTATGATAGTTACTAAGTTATCAAAGACATCCCACAAGCATACATGTATTAAGGAAAGGCAGGGAAGATGAGTTAGCAACCAACCAAAGTAGTAAAATTTTCTAGATAAACTTGTGCCAGTTACTTGAAGAAATAACATTTAGTGTTCACATTATAAATCACTTTCCTACCATTTCTTCATAAAATAAGAACATTGATAGTAGATGAGTCAGATCCAATTTTGGTGATTTGCCATGTTTCAAATTTGGGTATGATTCAGATTTGATTTGATATTTTGCTGTTACAGAAATGTTTTGAGGTTTGACGCCAATGCCAAAGGGGGAGACTATTGGCAATTTGTCATTGATGTCAAATAATCTTGTGGAGTCACTTTTCTTTTTGATTATGATAATGAGAATGTTTTGTGAAGATTTCTTTAGACACACACAGATCATATTAACAGTGACAAGTATTATACTGTTTGAGATGTATCCATTATAAAACCTGTACATGATAAGTGTGTTGATGTATTGGTGATACTCAAACTTAACAACTGAAGGCTTATTGATGATCAAGTTAAACAAAGGCCCATCAATGTCTACATACTGAGATAAAACACCACACATCCCTCAATGATCGTCCTTGATCATTTGACCCATTGGTCTATAACTTCAATAACAAAATCTCAAAACCCACCTACTCAATTAGGTCTCACAAACTAGGTTCTTTTGCTTTGATTGTCATAGTGGTTGTCAAGTTGACAAACATAGTTGTCAATCTTGACAACATTTTGACAACTTTTTAAATGCAATTTTTGCAAGTTTTAGAGTGTATAGGTAGTTATTACAGCAAGAAGACAAGAAGACAGTATGGTGGAGGCAAGAATGGGCATCTTACCTTGAACAAGATCACAGTCACAAGTTGGAGGACAGAGACACTGTAGTTGCAAAGATGGAGTAGTCAATACTATGACAACATT
The DNA here is from genome assembly GCA_027943335.1 of Chamaecyparis obtusa. Lineage (NCBI taxonomy): Eukaryota > Viridiplantae > Streptophyta > Pinopsida > Cupressales > Cupressaceae > Chamaecyparis > Chamaecyparis obtusa. The sequence continues at coordinate 12,469 of BSBK01001517.1, forward strand.
GAGCAAGCCTTTGAAGGAGTCTTTGAATGATACCTGCCGTAAGGAGTCTTTGAATGATACCTACATTATAGAAAGAAAAGTATAAATTAGACAAAATAGAGAAATATTTAGTATCTTATTGAGCTTCACTTTGTTTTGAGAATAGTTTAATATTCTCTACTAAACAGGGCCAACCACGTGAAGGTGGAAGCTCATTTGGCCCCACCCCCCTCCCCCTAACATCACTCTACATTCCCCGTTAACATCTAACATTCATTCATTCTTTCAACCATTAATAAAATGTAACATTCAATCAATATCACATGATAACATTCATTAACACATTAGATTCGTTAACACACAACATTCATCAATATTCTGCATTAACACATAATTCATGAACATTCATTAGCACATAATTAAATTCATTGAGACATAAAATTCAATCATTATCAAATAAGGTATGTAGATGACAATCATTTCTTTTTTTTCTTTCTAATTTGTTTTTCTATGTAAGCTCTAAGAGGAGCATCAATGTTATCATCATTTCCCCCCTCATTAGTTGTTTTGTTCTTTGTTCTTGATGATCTCAAATTCCTATGCTGCTGCAAAGGGGGGGTCCTTTGCAATAACAAATAAAAGAGTTAAATTAAAAATATTTTATTATAATTGTTACAAGTATTTAATTATTTTAAAGAACATAACTGTGGCGCTCTTTACCTGATTTGGCCACATCATTTTGTCTGGACTCAACCTCAACATGCTCATGAACACTGACCCCTCGATCCTCTACAGCTGCTATACAAAATGTTACGTTAATCCAAACACCAATTGCAATTACATATAAAAATTTTAATAGCAAATGTATACCTCCACCACTAGGATGCACACCATGCGAACCTTCATCATGCACAGATTGTGTAGAAGGATTGTCAGGCTGCATTCCAATATCCTATGCATTGTTATCATTGCTTGCTTAAAACAAATATACTCACTTTATATTGGAACTTAACATCAAATAGACTAATTGGTAAAGTATTCAATTTTAAATAAATTTCATTTAGCTTATTTACCTGTGGCTCAAATGCATCATTATTAGAACCTTGCGCACTGATTTCAGCTCGTAGACATTCAGCCATGGCTCTATAGCCTTGTTGGAAGCCAATTCTCCTGTCCTCTTTTGTGAGGCATCTTTTGAACTTTGAGCCCTGCATTTTTGCTTGGTATCATGAATTTTACTTGCATTGTTTCATTGAAAAAAAATTCCTTGCAACATATAAAAAATTTGATACAATTTTTCATTTACTAATACTTACAACTTGTGCTTGAAGTTTCGAAAAACCACCAGAGTCGAGCTTGTGTGTCCCATGCTTTTCTAGTCTTGCCTTTGTTGCCTTTGATGTGTCAGGCAATCTATGAAAAGTTTGAAATATGTTAGATCGTATAAATATAGAGGTTAATTAGTACATAATTACATTCTCAACAGTATCACATACCTTGCTCTACTCTCTACTTGTGTAATTCCTTTTTTCATGTCAGCTTTATACTTTCCATCCAAAATCAGAGCCTGCCACTCAGCCTCAGGAACATAGGGTGGACGCTCGTGCCTGGGGTTAACCTGTAAATTTTTCCTGTACTGGTCCCTAATATACTTCAAACATAAACCATCTCTTTCAAGGAGCTTGTTTCTCTCGAATGCACGAGGTCCAAAAAGTTGGGTCATACTCTCTACAAGATCATCCTTCAACTTTTTTTCTCGGTTATTCCACCTTTTAAGTAAAAAAAAACATGTTAGACTCATAAATGAAGTGAAGCTACCTTTAATATAGTTCAAGAAATGGATGAAAAGGAAAACTATTCTAGCAATGATATGAAATCAAAATAGCGGTTTGGGGTTTTAGTTAGGATATGATGTTCCACCATGTACATAGGGTGGGCCTGAATATCCACAAACACTCATCACCAAGTTTTCACCAGAAAACATCATTCCCTACAAAACAATCATGGGAGCATTAGTCAATGAAGAGTGATCAAAAACTAAATTACTACTATATCACTATAGAATAATAATAACTTTAAAGTACCTGGAACTTTGGCTACTTTTAAGGGAATGCCTTCATCATCGCTGATGATCAATATGCAATCCTTCACCATTCCCGTACTAGGAACACGGGAACATCCAGGAAATGATGCTGCATCGAGACTTGTTGCATCTCCTATTGCAAAAAATGAAAACCATTATCAAATGCCTCCAAGAAATAATAATTCAAGGGAAATAAATTGGTGCAGAGCACCCATGGCACAAACACAATCAAGGGATCTACATCGTAAACACATAACACTTAAACACATAACGAAAGAGAGAAAAAGAGGGATTTGTGTACCAGTAGATGGTGCAACAGTTGATCCCTGTAGGCTGCGTGTTGCTAACATAGTAGTCGAAAAGACATTTGTGGTTGTCCTGGATGCAAGCGGTGTTGTCATAGCATCATGGAAAGGAGCTGAAGAATAAAATTGTTAGAGCATGCATAAATATAGAGCGTAGACTAGCATGGACAAGATTGTTAGAGCATTAAAAAAAAGGATTGTTCGAGCATGTATTGTCAATGATTATGATCATTCCTATATATATTCAGTGGAAAACACAAGTGGGGAATGGAACATGCGATCTACCTGAACCACCTACAGTACCCTCATCATGGGAATGGGGTTCAAAATTACGCAAATAACTCTGTAAAGACAACACATCCATATTTTAATTAATGCCATAAAAGAGCATAACATAAAAACCATTATTGAACTCTTGTTATAATTAAAAATTTCATTAATACTTACTTTTAAGTTTTCAGAAGTGCGCAACAAGTCAGCTCCCCTCTCTTTTATTTCCTGAGTTTGAGGCTGTATGGATGCCAAATGTAAAAGTTCTTTTCCAATTTTCTTTAGCATCTTTTTAATTTAACCGATCGGGTCATCGGTCTCTGCTAAATCAATAAAAAAAGGGTCCTCCTCAAGGGGAGACTCCTGAGGGACTGCAGGTTGCTTTCCCTCTCTCCGACCACTAGCCCTTTGTGACAACAATAGTATTAGTATTATCAAAATTAATCCAAAAGAATGAAGAAAACAACATTAAAAAAATAACATTTTGCTTCTATCTAGTTTGCACAATTACATTGAGTTTTACCTACTCATGTGTAGCTAAGCTGGGAATATCATCACCATCCCCTCCAGGCGGTTGCTCCATATTGTGCCCCTGTGTCAAAGATCAAGTATAAAAATGTTAGCCAAAAATTTAATAACTAAATGGTATGTTGGAGTCATTGATTATAAGTTGGTTTAATAGTATGTACCACCCCCATGATAGTAGCCTCGTTTGTATCTATGCGGTTCAAATTGTAATCAATAAGCAGCTCTTCCCCTACACGTATTGATTTTATCACACAGATGAATACACAATTTCCCTCGCATGCCTCAAATATGCAATTGGGTTGCTTTATAGTTGACCCAGGTCGTGTACTATTTATAAAACCCACAATATTCCCTGTTGCTTTTGGCCTTCCATCAATGTATATAGCCACACTTTTACTTTGATTATTGTCTTGTTGTTGTATATAATTTGCCGAGAGTGCATACCTACACATACTTTTTTTATATTGAACAATATGCATCCAACTTTTGTAATCATAACATGGTCCAACATACTCCATCAATTCAGAAACTTTGTTGTAAGACACCTTTATGCTGTCCATAGAAAATAGGCCTAAACCATGTAATGATGATGGTGCTATGCAATATATCCTCTCGTTAACACAAACATTAGTGTTTATTGGAGGAAGTTCCTTGGGTACCCAATGTTTCTATAGATGTTGGTACCTCAAGGGCACCTCGATGTTGCCTTTCATCTCATCATCATAAGAACATGACCCCCCTTGAGCAAGGAAAAATTTCATGCATTTATTGAATTTCCTTCTAGTCCTTTGACCTCTAGTTAATCTCCCTATTCTAGATAAACTGCATGTCTCACTTTCCTCTTCTATTCCTATATTTCCTTCACTCAAGGAAGACACTTCTGACAAATACCTATTCGATGGTACCTGCAAATGGGAGAGATCTTAGAAGACATCAATCTTACTATTGATAAGTGTATTAAATAGACTGTTTATAAGGTGTATTGACTTATACCTGTTGATCCATGAGACTGTGTGAGATGCTCCTGAAAGGGGTTCAGTTTCCTACAAACGTAATTCAATTATTGTGAGCATAATCACATCATAATCATAATCACATCCATCATAAGCATCACATAAAAATTAAAAAAATGAAAAGGTACACATTATAACACTTAAATCAGGCTCACATTATAAGCATCACATAAATGCATAAATGAAGCTTTCACTTTAAGATAAGCTTAAAAATTCATCACTTGAGTAAGGAAAAATAATGTGTACTTCTCCTATCATCGAAACTATCACTTCCTTGTCTTAGCAGCTCTAAACATTCATTTGATAGTTATTTTACATATTATACCTATTGAGAAAAGGAGGTTTCCTACCAGTGGTGACATGAAGCATAAGGTGTTGAAGTTGAGGAAATATTTAATGTAAGATATGTGCCTTAATAAAATTACTTATATTATACATTCCTTTCAAAATTGATTTGATTTTGGCTTTCGATATTGATATTGATTGTTTTAAAGCCTTTTGTATAGTATATAGTTTTGACTTACTATACTATACTTTATCTTCAACCCATTAACTTTGTGGTTATTCATAGACATTAATAAATACTTCAATTTAAACTATAAGAATATAGATCCATTTGTGGTGAGTGGTATGTGTATATAGATCCATTTAGGGGTATTTCATGCCTCTTGAGTTTTATATGATGTTGAATCCATATTGTATTTGAAGGACAGACCATTGAAGGGTACCATTTACTATGATCTCTAGGACAGTAAGAATGAATTAATTTTGTGTTTCTTATTAATCCATGAACTCACCTTGGAGTATGTGTTTGGAAATCAAGTACTTGCAGAGTATTTGGTGTCTTGAAGGTGTTCCTAGCCTAAGTACCCATCTCTTGTTCATCTCAAGGGTGCCATACCTAATGAGGCCGTTAGGTTTGTGAAGCTTGTGTTGAGTTGGAGGTGCAGGATTGGGTTGGAGACAAACTCATGTTAGTAACCATTGAAGGTTGAATGTATGTTGCCTAGGGTGTCTTGTGGATGAACTAAAATAAATTGTATGGTGAAGCCAAAGTTTATTAATGATACTTTTTAGTAGAAGTAAGTTTCTAAATTTTTACTCATACACATTATCTTTAGGGATCTCATTATCTTATAAATATGACCATAAAAATTTCATGTTAAGGTCAATACCTAACTTATGAGCACATGTTAAGGTCAATACCTAACAAAGCCTTAGAGTAGTCCAATTGCTGCTATATTTTTTGGATTTTCTCTTGCTGTTACACCCCTATAATGGTTGCCATAGTCATCAAATCTCCAATAGAGACTCAAGGAGAATTCCTATACACAGATCAAGTGCACACTTCCAATTATGAGAGGAATAAAGAGTTTATGAAATTACATAGACGGTGTAAAACGTGTTAAAAATTTGTTCTCAAGGGTTGGACGTGATGGAAAAGTCATGACAACAAATATTACGTGGGATAACTCTTCTTAGATCATGTCAAATCCAAGCAAAGAAAGATTCATGCACATCAACTGGATAGGTTTTCCTTATTTCATTCATCTTCCTTTTACCTTTAATATGGGAAAGACTTCATTGTTTATGCATCTAGGGTTTTCTCTCCCTTGTTCCTGGAGTGAGCTTTAGCCAATACAAGTAAAGAATACGTTGTCTCACAGATTTTACCTCTTAAAAATTACTTTATTAATTGAATCTATTCCCCTATTAGTGCAGGGGCACCAAGATCATTCTATGAAGACCAAGGTTTGAGCATATGATCTATTAGTACATGCTTTGTAAATGGAGGGCTAATAGGAGGGCAAATTACATAGTAGCATCAATTGTTTGGGTATTTGGTCCAAAGGAGTAGCATGAACCCTAAAAGTATGTTGTGTAACTTCAAAAAGGGTATCCAGATATGTTTTTATATTTCTGATTGTTTTGGGAAAAGTTTGAGAAATCCTTGAAAAATTGAACTGGCAAGGCTACTAGGGAAGTAGGCCTAGTGAAGGGCTAAAACTGGGTTTTTGTATCAACTAATGAGTTGAGGGCTTAGTAACCTTGGGGACATGCTATTTGAAGTTTTTTGATGTGTGTGGAGGTGGAGGAAACACCTAGTTAAGGTGAAGTCAAGTTTGGAGCCTATTGAGGCATTGTGAGCATTTGATAGTTTGTTGATCAGAATGATTGCAAGTCCACCTTGGGTCTCTGCATCACCTATAGAGGAAGAATTATTAACCAAAAAATTGGGTAAGCACTTGTATTATGTTTTCCCTATGAATTTTATTCTAGGTACAACTCCCTTTTATAGATATTTAATGAATTTCCTTTTCTAAACTAAACACTTACAAATGCTTTTGACTTGAAAGAAAATAAGGCTCAATACATTCATGCATCAATATGTGTTTTAAATAGTTTTATTTAATTAATTTAGATTAATAGTTAATTTAGATTAGCAGTATTCTATTTGTAGTTGAAACTTGTAGCTTTTAAATAGATAATGAATAAACTATGTAACCATATAAGACAAATATATTTCTATCAAGAAATGAATATTAAATAGATTAAGGATTGATGGCATACCTCTAAATTTCATCATCATCATCATCATCCTCATCATCATCATCATCATCATCATCATCATCATCATCCTCATCCTCATCATCATCATCATCATCATCATCGTCGTCGTTGTCATCATTGTCATCGTTGTCGTCATCATCAACATCAACATCATCTTCATCATCATCATCAGTAGCATCATCATCATCATCATCATCTTCATCTTCTTCTTCATGAAAATTTGTGTCAGGAACATCATCCAATAACTGTTGATCGTGATCATCATCTACATCATCTTCTACTTCTTCGGTATCTTCTTCTTCCATCGCATTATACTTTATCGGCCTTCCTCTCGGTTCATGTCTAACAACAAATGACCAACTCGATTTATGTGGAACCTCTAAGTAAAATACCTTCTCACATTGGCTTGGAAGAACATAGGGCTCATCCCCAACTGGCTCAAATGACCTTGTATTAACCATTGTAAATCCATTATCATGTTCAATAACAGTTCTATCAGGATCATTTGGATTAAGTCGTAGCCTGTACCATTTGACAATGAAAAGTACTAATTTGAAGGAACTAAAGTCGCATTCAAGTATATCATCCAAAATGCCATAGTATCAATTTTTAGACTCTCGAGGATGTAAGTCATTTCTAGATGAAATATTCGTCACTTGAAAGACTGCAGTTATTCCAGAATCACAAGTTTTCTTCGTGTCATCCAACACTTTGATGCAAAATTTTTTGACCATTACAGAGCATACCCTTGTGGTGTTTAACCTACAATAATATGTGAAACATGTCAAAATTATTGTATCATGAGTTGATAAACATACGGGTGTTTAATAAATTTGTACGTACCTAGAAATCTCTTAAACCATATGCTAAATCTATTTCCCTTTGCGTAACATTGGAATCTCCATTATGATGAGCTTCTTTAACCAATGAAGATACACCTTCCCATGTTAATGTGTGACCAAAATGTTGACATCGTTCAATCCATACCGTCATCCAATCAAGATTGTTTGCAATATACAAATGTAGTGCATCCCACTCTCGAGCAACTGTACAAAAAAAAATAGACGACTTACAACCGATTTATTTTGAAGATTAAGAAATAATTTATTACAATAACATCTTATAATTTATTACCTCTCACTTTCCTCAATCTACCTTTCCCCATCAAGTACTCCTCTTCAAATTTTTTAAAAGGGTCGAGATCCCAAATGCGATCTACATGGATATTTGATGCAAACTTAGGAAGATATTCAGTAATGTACACCATAGTCTGGTATACCATATATCCCTCTACCATAGAACCCTCAGGATGTGCTCTTTGTCGAACCAAAGCCTTCAAAGATTTCAAGTGCCTCTCAACCATCCACATTGACCTAGTGTGTACAGGTCCACACAATTCAATCTCCTCAACTTGGTGTATGAGGTAGTGTTCTTGTGCATTGAAAAAATTTGGAGGTAGACGCTTTTGCATTTCACATAGTAAACGAGGAATTCTTCTCTTCCAATAGTTTATATCTTCTTTATGGATTTCTTTAGATGACAACCACCTACATTAAGAGATTCAAGTCACAAAAAATATATAAATACGAGACTTTACAAAATAATATACAATAGATTACATAGCAAGAAAAACAAATCGCGAATATAATAAATATATACAATAAATTGAACAGATATTACTGCTTACCTCATGTATTTTCCAAGATCATATATCACTTGTTTGATGTTATTGTTGAAGTGCTCTGGGAGAGATAGACGTAGCACATACTGCAATAATTATAAACTAATCATTTCATTGTTTTCTAACATAACATAATGAACAGTACACGTAGTTTATGAATATATTGTAAATACAGAAGAACATAACTTACCTTGATGAAAGTATGCCAATCATGCATTTTGAGCCCTAGCCCAAATTCACTTTTCTTTGATATGAGATTGCTTATGTTCGCAGCAAATCCTGTGGGAAATCAAATTTTTTGTATGACTTCTTTTATGGCATCACTTTGCTGCTCCATTAATAACCAAGGAAGGGCACTTATATTAATCTGATCTCTATTGCTATTTGAGTGAATGAAATTCTTTAGTGCATGATTGGATTCATGAATATCATTACAAATTTTGACAATTTTTTCTTTGTCACGCCTTCCATCCAATATTTTCCACAATGTCTCTGTTATATTCTTTCCAATATGCATAGTATCAAACAAATGCACAATTTGTAGGTGCTCGTAGTAGGGTAACCTACTAAATTTTCTAGGATAGCTTTTTAGTCCCTTTGGAAGGTTGTCAGTAGTGCCTTGACGACCTTCACGATCATCAATTACATAATTAGTAAACAAAAATCACAATAGAAATATATAAATTACAAACATAAACGATTAGGTGGAACGACATTACCTCGACGATTAATTCTATTATATTCCAACTTCCATAGGCAAGGTGTCATTCTTCGTGGCTTTGATGTAGTCTCTTCTTTCCCATTGAAAAGATGTTTTTTCGTACTTCGATACTTATGATTCCTGTGGAGGAAGTGTCTACACTCATCAAACACCTGCTTTCCTAAACTTTTTGAATGACAAGATTTCATCTTTGGACCACAAACTGGACATGCAAATTTTCCCTTTGTTTGAAGACCTACAAGATAATGATATAATTGGATTATTAAATATGTTGATTTTTATAATTAGAATTATTATGCGCAACTTGAATTCACTATAACATACCACAAAAATGTGTTAGCCCTAGGGCGTCATGTATTGTCCATGCAAGTATTGCATGGAATTGAAATTGTCTTTGTCCTATTGGTCTAGACACGTCATACATTGTGACACTGTTCCATAACTCCACCAACTCGTCGATAAGAGGCTCAATATATACATTCATATCTTTAACTTGATATTTACCTACTTGAATGAACAGTAACATTACATAATTATTGTGACCATTTTACAGCAAGATTTGTAAGTACATGTAAATTAATAACTATCAAATGATAAAATACTTGGAACAATCATTGCCAACATAATGTGCTCCCTCTTTATTGACATCCACGGTGGAATGTTATTGTTGATAACAAAAATAGGCCACACCAAGTAAACAGATCTCATCTCTCCAAATGGATTGACACCGTCCACTACCAATGAAAGCCTGAGATTACGAGGTTCTTCTTTGAAGTGTTGCCACTTTTCCTCTATGTGCATAAATGCCGAACTATCCACAGGGATTCGAATAATGTCATCTCAACTTCTATTGTGTGCATGGTAATCCATAAATTGTGCCAAGCTACTACACCTGAATAATTGTCGCATCCGTGGAATAATGGGGATGTAACGAAGAGCCTTGTAAGGCACCTTTTTTGTTATTCGATTTGTTCGATATCTACTCATATGACATACAGGGCATTGTGTTGCAAATTCATGTTCTTTATAATATATAATATGATCATTGGGACAAGCATGTATTGTTTGATACTCCATTCCAATATCTTTCATAACAGTAGATAATTCTCGATATGAGCGAGGTAGAATATTTGATGGTGGTAACAGAAATTCGCCTATCAATCTACAACAAAAAATATAAGTTGTTAATATAAACATATTAGTGGTACATTATTCACCCTTTGTTAACTATAAAGACATATATGACATACCTTAACATACGTGACATTGTTATGTTGGATAAACCATTCATAACCTTCAAGTTCAACAACAACAATACAGCAGAGAGAAGAGTTGTTTGGGAGTCTTTGTATAGGGGCTCGTATGCCTTCTCAAGTAGAGGTACATCGAGGCTATCATCATCATCATGATCAGATACGCTTGGACTAAATGTGTCATGGATCAATGTATTTATACCATCATCTTCAATTGTGTTTTCTGGCGCATGATAGTCATCTTCCATGGGATCATTATCTTCACCTTGGATATTCGCACCTCCATGTTCCTCCACTTTGAAAACCATATTCTTTGGATTGTTGTGGTTCATATCATGTACTTCCCTGGGGAGATCAACCTATATAAAATTGATTAACATAAATAAACCATGATCATCAACTCATCATCAAGTGATTTCATATGTATATAAATTGTTAAAATGATATAATGAACAACTTACCAGTGGATGATAGTCATGCCCCCCTTCAATGTGACCATTCTCCCTACAATGTCTCTTAACTATTTTGATTAGCAGTCTTCTACGGTTTAAGCCCTTACAAATTTTGTAGGGACAATAACATTTTCCATCACCTTTTCTTTTCAAGTTAGACCACAATCTAGCGATTGTCTCCCTATTTTATTCTTCACTTATATTATCTGACATGATCATTCTTCGCAGGAAGCAAAAATTGGGCTATGAAAACTTCGGTCTACAACTTTCACAAACTAAGCAAAACTGTCGAAAGTGCACAAATCTTCTTAGACCTAGTTAAATACTTTAATATTTTAAAAATACTTTCTTTGACTTTATTCCTAAGACATTTAACCCAATCACCTTTTATAACATTCAGTCAATTGCTCTAGGCAAATTTGTGGATAAGATTATTTGTAAAACTTTGACCAACTGCCTGAAGGTCTTATTTCAAGAGACCATACAACATTAAGCCACTAAAAGCAATTTCAAAACATATAAGCTAAAAGTCTAGTTAAAATATACATTAGCTTAAAAAATATACAATTTTCATACCTGAGCGCGTGGCTATAACTCGTGCAATGGTCTTCTTGCTTAGCTCTAGAAGCTCTCTAGCAATCAAAACATATAAGCTACAAGGCAAGACATATTACATGACATGGCAAAAGGAACAAAATTTACAAGCTTTAGCCTATACCCCTTTCATTATGCTTTGATGGATATCCATACCCTGTTCCAGCGATCCTATTTTGGCACAGACAAGGAGTATGTTGGCAAAGGTTATGGAATTTTTCAAGTTTGGTTCAGAACTGTTTGATAAAACTGTTAAAAAGGGGATCAGTCGATCCATTCAAAAAAAAAGAGGAAGGGAGGAATTCTTTGTAACAACAATTATTCAAAAGACAATAAATTGAAACTGCATTAGATCAATAAGCGACTGTTGTTTTTTTTCTGTGGTATGACCTCATGCATTGATGTGGCTAGGTGAGTCAATTTTGTAGAGCATTGAAGGTTCTTTTTCACTCAAGTTTGTACTAGCTTAGAGACCAGTGTATTAATTAGTGGGAACCTACAGTAAAAAAGATTACAAAAGATGAAGATGGTAATGATGAAAAACTATGCTTACTATACAAGAAAGAAGAGGGTATTTGGTAAGGTCCAAATTGATTGAAAACCAAAATTTCTGTCAAGTAGTGGCCCATGCCAAACTTTTTGATAGTTGAGTTTGTTACTTGCCAAGATCATAATGAAGATTTCTAAGACCTATTCCTACTAATCAGCTATGGTGAGTTATCTATAACCCTAGACACAAAGCATTGCAGATCATTGCGTGTCTTATTTATATCTTTGAAAGATGAACAACTGTGTCCTTGTTCATGTGTGGAAGCATGGCGAGGCTATTTTGACAATTGCTTGCTGTGGCGAGTTGCATATCCATTTTCCTTTTAAGGATGATAGCTGAGTGTGTCCCTATCCTTGGTTGAGAATTCAATGATCCTATATCCTACCCAGGAGGTCTAGTGTGGCCATACCCACAACTAATTGTAAATATATTGAGCTATTTTCCAACTCACATACAAATATATAGCCTTGCCAAATCCCAAGAAGAAAATAATAAAAATTATAGAACCATATATTAGTAAATAGGTTTCAATATTTAATCCTATAATTAATAATTAAATTCATGTAATTAAAAAGAAAATATTTGTTAAGTTGAAAAAACAATTTATTACCTATTATATATGCTTGTTAGGTGGTCGGAATAATGTAAAACACCCACATGTATTTCAAAATTTTTGAGAGTGATAAGTACTGTTCCCTAAAACATGGAACCATAACAAAAGTATTCTATTGGCATAATAACATATTTTTATGTTGGCTTGTATTGCATAAATTCAATGGGTATACCTATTACCCGTGCACTTGCTCTAAACCTATTTTTCTTTAAACTTCATTCTTGAATAAATAGTGTTTTTCGGCCACTTATTTCATTTTTTCGAAAGCATTGTCAGTATTGATCAAAATCTTAAAATGCTAAAATTTATATACATATGAAATTTGTCGTAGCGAATATTTTTGTCATTGAGTGCTATCCAAAATTTGATGATTTTTGTGCTTGAACAAGAACCGTGACCCTATTTCCATTTCATAGGGACCTCATAAGGGATCCATCACTTCATCCACTCCCTTGGGGGAGGGTGAGACTATTGGAACCAATGACCATCTTGCTGTGGAGATGGTGGAGAATCTAGGGAGTTGGGTTGAGAAGTGTTCTAATAAGGTTGATGCAACTGCATCCCTAGATGGGCTTGGTGCTCTTAAGAAAGCCTATGGAGATGAAGAGAAACTTAGTAAAATTAGGACTGTGAAGGTGTAAAGGGTTTTTTTTTAATCTTATCTCTGTATATTAGATCTGTGTAGACTCGAAAGAGTCAAAGTTAAAGTTTTAAATAGATGAAAACACGTTAGAACTTAACATCTTTCATCTGCATCTGGTTTGGGTCAATTTGATTAAGCATTGAAGAAGTACAAGAATAAGGGAACATAGGTCTCGCGGTGTGCCCTAGCCGACTGTCGGCACTCAAAAATTTGTATTCCCTATGAATCGATAGATGGTTCCACATCTCGGTGAGGGAAATGTAACATTTTTCTTTGTTTGTTTTGTTTCTTTTGTTTTGAAAAATGTTAATGCGGACAAGATGGATTGAATAAAGGTGACAAGGCATCTGTAATGTGCCTAGTCACTGCAAACTAGTATTGAAATCGTGTCTGATTTCTACCTTAACACATCTTCACTATGTATCCTTTCATGCTAATTCATCATATAATCCAGTTTCCATTTTCTCCTCATTAGAACTGTCATCCTTGGCACTTTCTTGTTAGCACAACCACTATAAAAAATACCTTCTTTAAATTTTAACCACTACCCCTCACAAATTGGTTTCCTTTACAAACTTCGTATTCTATAACCATGATCCCAAACAAGATTGGAAACTGTCCTATTCTCTTCTCTCTTTTAACTTGCATATTTATATTCTTATTTCCATATATATGATAAAAATCAACATTCTCACTTCTATTTACCTTTACAATTGACTTATATTTGGATTCTCCTTCATCTTTGTCTTCATTTCTTGTCAAATTTTTCATTTTGTAAACTCATTTTCCTTCATATGTGACATCTTCTAAAGCATCATCAAACTCTAGGGCATCTTTGAATTCTTCATTATCTTATTGGAAAATATCAACACCGTCCTCTTCATTTCTAGACACTTCACAAAGTACCTCTTGTGCATATGGTTTTCTCATGTCTTCTTGAAAGACCGATGCAACTTCTTTGGACTCTTATTTTCATCATCCACACTTTCTATAAGATCTTTACTTGCCTTGTCTCTCATCATCTTAAAGTTCTTATTCTTGACCTTTCCTTTTTAGGTTTCTCATACTTGCAAACACATGCTTAAACACAATATAAACAAATAAAACAAAAGACCAAAATATCTTCATAAGTACTTCCTTCATAGACACTTTCCTCTCTTCTTTACTTTTTCTCTTCAATGATTTTTGTACTTATTCTTCTCTCTATTCTTTCTTGTTTCTCCTCTTTTTCTTCAAAATCAGAACTTCTTTCACATCTTCCTTGACATATTTCTTACTTAGCAACACTTAGTTTTCCAAACCCTTTTCATCTTTTCTCTTCAAGGAAACCATCTTTTTCCTTCTTCTCTTCTCCATAATCAAATTTATAGGACACTTCAACATATTTATCATTAGAAAACACCATATGTATTCTTGGCTTCTTTCCTCAAGCTACCACTTTACCAACATCTCAAAATCCTTTCTCACCTTTTCTATTTCTCTTGCCAACTTTGCATCTTGTCTTCCCATATCGATCTTTATCTTGTCTTTTCTTTTGAGACTTTCTTTCTTCATTTTCTATTGAATCTTTCTATCTTCTCTTTTGTCTTTGTGATACCTCACCCAAGGCTTCTCTTCTTTTTATTTTCTTAATATGTTAGTACCCAAGTTCTTCTCATAAACTCATCAATCTGCAACACAAATATTTTTTCAAGATTATATGAATATAAACCAACTTTTATACTCAATCCTTTGAGACTCTCAACTTCTTCTTCCCATACCTTTTAGGCTTTGATACCAAACTATGGGGACAATCCCACACTTCCATACTTTGACACCACTTAATGGCCTGTCCCCACAACTATTTACTATGACTTTAAATAAAAACAAAATTCTGTCTTTACTTATGGAGTTGCAACACCCACTTCTTCCCTAGAAGATTTTGTCCTCTCCCAAACTTTACACAACCCCTCCTCTTTATTATATGTGTTACTTCTTTTGTACACATACCACATTCTTACACATTCCTGGTCTTCCAATCATTTCCTTTCTAAGAGGTAAAGCAATCTCCCCTAGCTATCCACCTTCTACCTTTTAACTGTTCCAACTTCTCAACCACCCACCACAAACTGAAAACTGGTAAGCAAGAAATTTACATTTTTTTTATGGTCTTGTATTTTCTTTTTGGGTTTATGTTAAACAAGGGTGACAATTGGATTAAAAGCTACCTGCATAGTGAAGGTCTTGATAGTGAGGAAGAGGATGAATCAACCTTGAATGAGATTATCAAAGTAGATATGACTTCGGTGGTGGGATAGGAGCTCCCATCAAATAATGCAAGTTTGGTCATGCATTTGAATTGTGGACCTGGGTGTTCAAACTAGGTTGAAGGCTAGTAATTTTTAATGCTAGGGGATAAATTCTTTGCATTTGTGTCCTTATAGTGAATGTTTAAGGTAGCATATAGATTATTTTATAGACTATAGTGGGAATGGTTGGGTGGGCAATGATTTTTTTTCTATTCATGGCTTCCTCCTATAGGATTACACTAGGTTTCTGTTAGATACTAATTCATCACCCTTTTTTTCTTCTAGGTTACTAGACATGTGGTATCCTCGTGGGCACTTTCTTGTGTGTATATGGTGTTAGTGTTTGAAGATGATTTTGTCCTAGTTGGACCCCTTTTGACCAAGTCACATATGTAATACTTTTTATGATCAATATAAAGGGTGTTGCCCACTAGCAGCTATTTACTTACCAATTATAAAATAACCCCTTAAAGAATTAATTAAGAAATTTGATTAAATTTATAAAAATTAATTTAAAATATTATGAGATCTATTTAATAAGTACCAAAAAAATAACCAAGTTTTTAAGGATAATTAATTTTTTTGCAAAAAGATAAAATTATATTAAACTAAAATATGAAATAATTACATACAAATTTACATGGTTTTATTTACAAGTGGCATACTAGTTACTACTGTTATGGTTTTACTGGTCTTTTTGGAACCATGGACATTAAAGACTATAACATTGGTTTAGATCTTATGTTAATTTAGTATGGTATGTTGTGTTGGAAACAATTGTCTGAAGAAAATTGCTACTCAATTATGTATTGTCTTTGATGTCACACAATGTCATAGTCCGCAACAATCAGTACCTACCGAGCTCAGTCGGTCTGCCTGGCAGTAAAATTAGTGCTTACCAAGTTCACTCGGCTATCAAAGAAAATCAGTATTTACCGAGTTCACTCGGTTGTCAAAAGAAAAGTTAGCATCTACCGAGTTCAGTCGGTTATCGAAGAAAAAGGATTATCAGTGTTTACCGAGTTCCCTCGGTCTCTGAAAGATTGTAGAAAGTTATGGTCACCGAGCACTGTCGGCCCTTGAAGGATTTTTGCAAATAAAGTTTGCTTAATTCAGCCGATTGTTATACTAAGTAATGCCGATTTGACAAATCTAAAATCATATAAATAAAAGGTCAAATGTGAAAAATAAAGAATAGAAATGGAAGAAGATATATAGAAGAAAGACAGGAAAGGTGTGTGCGAAATTATGAAGGATAACCAGATATCCTTGAGGAGCAGCAGAGATATATTCGATCAGGAAGGATCACACTTATACAGAACAGAGATTTGTAATCAGCAAGGCAGTTGCATTATTATACAGGTCATTTTCATTGTTACCTTTTTATCATTGTAACAGTGAATTCTAAATCTCTTAACCGAGTTGGTTTAACAACCATATTGTAAATCCTCTAACAAGGTGACAATTCCATTGAATTGTTCTCAAGACCTCTTACCAGGCCACTCCTAGCAGGGTGATTAAATCCTCTAACAAGGTCACACCTAACAGTGTGTTTTGTAACCTTTTACCGGGTTGGCTTCTAACCAGGCATCACTTCAGAAAAGTGAAAATCAGTATCTAGATACATTGGTGGTTTTTCCCATATTGGGTTTCCACGTTAAATTCTATGTCTCTTGTGTTCTTAATTGTTATCTTAATCATATACAAGTGGTGATGAATATCTAGAAGATAATTTTACTAATACTTTCTGCATCTACAAAGTTACTGTAATCTATTTACCGAGTGTTAAACAGATAATATTCATTAAGATATCCTAAGGGATCTGAAAAGAAATAATTAGGAAGTGTTTTATGGTTGACTGATTCACCCCCCCCTCTCAGTCACTTCATCCATATTCCATCAATTGGTATCAGAGCTTTTGGTGCTTGCAGGAAGGGTTTCAAGGACCTAAGCTAAAGATCAGGATGTCTTACAAGAGAGAAATTCCTAAGCTCAACAGAGATAAGTTTTCAGCATGGCAAGGTCTCATGAGACTTCATTTGGCTTCCATTGGTGATTCAGGATGCAAATACATTGATGAAGAATACACAGTTCCTACTGGCGCATTAACTGTTGAAGACATTGCAGAGAAAAAGAGTCATAACACCATGATGATAGACATTGCATCAGCTCTCATCTATGAAGAATTTGATGATATTAAAGAATGCACTACTGCATATGAAATGTGGATCACACTGAAGAAAATATATGGTGGTGATGCAAATGTGAAAAGAGCCAAAGCAGAAAGCCTAAGAGGACAGTTTGACAAGATGAATATGAAAGAAGATGAAAACATTGCAAAATATGTTGAAAGGATCAAAGCAAGTGTTAGTGCAATTAGAGCTTCTGGAGGAACAATCTCTGATGAAACTGTTATAAGCAAGGTACTCAGAACATTACTCCCTATCTATGCAATAAGAGTATCAGCTATTCAAGAAAGAAGATGTGAAACAAACCACAATATAACTTTGGATGCTTTAGTTGGAAGATTGTCAGCCTTTGAATTAGACAACTATGACAACTATGTTCCAAATTCCAAAAATATTGAGTCAGCATTTGAGGCCAAGGTATCACTAAGGAAGAACAAGAAAATAAAAGAAGTTCAGTTAGAAAGTGAAGAAGTATCAGAAGAAAGTTCTGATAGTGATCTTGAAATTGTAGAAGCATTACTTGCAAAGAAGTACTCTAAAGGGAAAGGTAAATATAAAGGTAAAACTCCTTTAATCTATTTTTCATGTGAAGAAATTGGACATATTGCAGCTAGGTGCCCAAAGAAGCAGGCCAAGGAAGAGAAGAGAAGTCACAAGTACTATGGCAAAAAGAATTTCAAATCATTCAAGGATAAAGGTAAGAAAACATGTTTTATGGCTAAAGATTTTGATGATAGTGAAGAAGAAATTGTCTTTATTGCTATAAAAGATGAATCTGATGATGATGAAGATAAGATGGCACTTATTTCTCATATAAGAAAAGATGATATATGGATAATAGACAGTGGATGTTCACACCACGTGACTGGTGACAAGACAAAATTTGAATACCTAGAAGACTGTGATAGTGGCAATGTAAGATTTGGAAACAATGAACCTTGTATAAAAGGAAAAGGAAGAATCTCATTAACCAAAGAACTCATATGTGATAATGCTTATTGGGTTGAAGGACTAAAACATAATCTTCTAAGTGTAGCACAGCTAATCAACACTGGTTTCAAGGTTGAATTCATGAATAGTCAAGCAAGACTGCTGGATGAAAAAGGAAAACTCATTGGATCAGGCAAACAAACAAAAGGTAACTTATTTTATCTTGATCTCAGTGAATATTCATGTTTTATTGCTCAAATTGAAGAAAGTTGGCTATGGCACAAAAGGTTATGTCATGTGAATTTTGATAACATGATAAAAATAAGCAAATTCAAGAAGGTAAGAGGCATTCCTACTTTGAAGAAACCTAATACTGGTCTATGTAAGAATTGTCAGATTGGCAAAATGAGTAAGACTAGTTTTAAGAGTAAGAACTATCAGTCTAAAGAGATTTTGGAAATTGTGCATACTGATTTATGTGGACCTATTGGAATAGAAAGCTATACTGGAGATAAATTCTTTATTCTTTTCATTGATGATTATTCTAGAATGATGACTATTATGTATTTAAGAGAAAAGTCAGAAGCATTTGAAAAGTTCAAATGGTACTTGGCAAGAGTGGAAAAGGAAACAGGGAAAAGATTGAAATGCTTAAGATCAGACAGAGGTGGTGAATTCATCTCCCATGAATTTAACAACTTTTGCATTGAAAGAGGAATCAAAAGACAGGTATCAGCTCCTAGAGCTCCTGAGCAGAATGGAATAGCAGAAAGAAGAAACAGATCTATTATGGATTGTGCAAGGACTCTAATGATAGAAAAGAACATCACCATAAAGTACTGGAAGGAAGCTATCAGCACTGCAGTTCATACCTTGAACTGAGTACAATTGAAGAAAGACACATTCAAAACTCCTTATGAGTTATGGTATGGCTATAAACCCAATGTAAGTTACATGAAAGTATTTGGTAGCAAGTGTTATATCTTAAAAGAATCCAGAAGAAATAAATTTGATGTGAAAAGTGATGAAGGAATATTCCTAGGATATTCTAGCAAAAGCAAGGCATACAAATGTCTGAACTTGTCTACTCACAAAGTCATAGAAAGTATACATGTAAAATTTGATGAGTTTGTAGAAAAGACTAAAGAATATGGTTTGTGGTATAAATTTGGAGGCAATCTAGACTTAAAAGTGTTTACTGATGCTGATTGGGCAGGGAACATTGATGACAGAAAAAGTACAAGTGGTGGAGCATTTTTTCTTGGAAAAAGACTAGTATCCTGGAACAGTAAAAAGCAAAATTGCACATCTCAATCCACAGCTGAAGCAGAATATGTTGCTGCTGCAGTAAATTGTTCAAATATTGTTTGGTTTAAACAGTTATTACAAGGTATGAAGGTTAAAATCAAAGAACCAGTTGTTATATTTTGTGACAATACCAGTGCAATAAACATTTCAAAGAATCCAGTAATGCATTCCAAAACCAAGCACATTGCTATTAAATATCACTTTGTCAAAGAATTGGTGCAGGACAAGGAAATCAGATTAGAATATATTCATACAAAAGAGCAGATTGCAGACATTTTCACCAAACCATTACCCAAGGATGCATTTGTGTATCTAAGAGGTAAGTTGGGGGTCATTCCCCTATCCGAGGCTCACTAAATACAGTTTTAGTGATGCATCAACCAGAACATGATTGAAAATCAACAAGTTGATGCAACATATTCAAGGAATCATTGCATATGAATCAGTACTTGAGGTACATTAGTTTACACCGGTAATATGTGAATTGTCTTTGGCATGTGTTGTCAAAGAGGGAGTGTTTACTATGTCTTTGCTATTACTTCAAGAAATTTTCAATAGTCAGAAGGAAGAGTTTTCAAGAAAAAGGAAGTTTGCTGACAGAGGGAGATTTGAATCTGAACCGAGCTAATTCTTTCAAAAATTTCTTATGCTATGACATATTGTATTGCCATCAATGCCAAAGAGGGAGATTGTTGGAAACAATTGTCTGAAGAAAATTGCTACTCAAATTATGTATTGTCTTTGATATCACACAATGTCATAGTCCGCAACAATCAGTACCTACCGAGCTCAGTCAGTCTGCCTGGCAGTAAAATTAGTGCTTACTGAGTTCACTCGGCTATCAAAGAAAATCAGTATTTACCGAGTTCACTCGGTTGTCAAAAGAAAAGTTAGCATCTACCGAGTTCAGTCGGTTATCGAAGAAAAAGGATTATCAGTGTTTACCGAGTTCCCTCGGTCTCCGAAAGATTGTAGAAAGTTATGGTCACCGAGAACTGTCGGCCCTTGAAGGATTTTTGCAAATAAAGTTTGCTTAATTCAGCCGATTGTTATACTAAGTAATGCCGATTTGACAAATCTAAAATCATATAAATAAAAGGTCAAATGTGAAAAATAAAGAACAGAAATGGAAGAAGATATATAGAAGAAAGACAGGAAACGTGTGTACGAAATTGTGAAGGATAACCAGATATCCTCAAGGAGCAGCAGAGATATATTCGATTAGGAAGGATCACACTTATACAGAACAGAGATTTGTAATCAGCAAGGCAGTTGCATTATTATACAGGTCATTTTCATTGTTACCTTTTTATCATTGTAACAGTGAATTCTAAATCTCTTAACCGAGTTGGTTTAACAACCATATTGTAAATCCTCTAACAAGGTGACAATTCCATTGAATTTTTCTCAAGACCTCTTACCAGGCCACTCCTAGCAGGGTGATTAAATCCTCTAACAAGGTCACACCTAACAGTGTGTTTTGTAACCTTTTACTGGGTTGGCTTCTAACCGGGCATCACTTCAAAAAAGTGAAAATCAGTATCTAGATACATTGGTGGTTTTTCCCATATTGGGTTTCCATGTTAAATTCTGTGTCTCTTGTGTTCTTAATTGTTATCTTAATCATATACAAGTGGTGATGAATATCTAGAAGATAATTTTACTAATACTTTCTGCATCTACAAAGTTACTGCAATCTATTTACCGAGTGTTAAACAGATAATATTCATTAAGATATCCTAAGGGATCTAAAAATAAATAATTAGGAAGTTTTTTATGGTTGACTGATTCACCCCCCCCTCTCAGTCACTTCATCCATATTCCATCATGTTGTTGGTGTTAGCTATAGTCTCCTTTTTTATGCTAACACACATTATTGTACGCTTATGGTTTTTGTTATTAAGTAGTTGGGTTTCTAGTTTTTCTCTCTGCTATCAATGTGTTGACTTTGCTGGTTAATGCCTCTTTCCACCTTTAGGCATTGTACTTAAGGGTCAGCCCCTTGGAATTTGACTGCTTTAATATCAAAAAACAATAGTTGTCATTAAAGACGAGAGAAAATAAACCAATGTAGTTTTGTTACAAAATAATTTGATGAAGTCTCAAAGCAGAAGAAGAAAAAAAATGGACAATAAGAAAAATACTGTAAAATATCACCTACAATCATGGCTAAGGAGTGAAAGAAGTGAGATATGAGATGAATAAAGAGTTCCCATCTATAAAATTCTACTATTATCAACATCCTAGAAATCTATTTAGACAAACAATTGTCAACATATGAATCAATAAAAAATTAACCCACATAAATAGCCCTTTTGCAAATGGGTTGCAAGTAGAGTGTGTTTAACCATGGATGAAACTCCTTAGTTAAGCACACTCAATATGGAGTAGCACTCATTGGATCTAGGTGATTCTCATAGAGGTGAAGCACTAGGACTTCTTGAGAGATCACGTATCCCAGTACTACTCCATCTTTAGCACGGTTAACTACGAAGTTTCCTCCATGGTTAAAGAAACTCATCTTACAACCCCATTTGCAAAACCTTCACCAAGTGTTGTACCTTATGAACCATTCATTTGCAACTCCAGTTGCAAGCAGAGTGTGTTTAACCATGGAGGAAAATCCATAGTTAAGCACGCTCAAGATGGAGTAGTACTAGGGCGGGTGACCTCCTGGGAAATCCTAGTGCTTCATCTCTGTGAGCATCAGCAAGATTCAATGAGTGCTAAGTGTTCCATTCATTCTCATGAGAGATGGGTTCATGTGAACCACTATTCATAATCATGGGTCAATGAGTTTGAATCAAAAAACTACACAGTTGAATCCTAATAGAAATATCACAATTTGACTTGTTGTGGAAAATATCTCCTACTTATCAATTGATGAGCTTAAGGGGATTTCTAATGAATGGTTCACAAGGCACAACACTTGGTGAAGGTTTTAAAATGGGGTTGCAAGTAGAGTATGTTTAACCATGCAGGAAACTTCATAGTTAAGCACACTCAAGATGGAGTAGTACTAGGATGGGTGACCTCCCGAAAAGTCCTGGTGCTTCACCTCTATGAACATCACCTAGATCCAATGAGTGCTAAGCATTCCATTAATTCTCATGAGAGATGGGTTCATGTGAACCACTACTCATGAATCATGGGTCAATGAGTTTGACTCAAAAAACTACACAGTTGAATCATGATAGAAATATCACAATTTGACTTGCTATGGAAAATATCTCCTACTTATCAATTGATGAGCTTAAGGGGCTTTATAATGAATGGCTCATAAGGCACAACACTTGAAGGTTTTACAAATGGGGTTGCAAGAAGAGTGTGTTTAACGATGGAGGAAACTCCGTAGTTAAGAGCACTCAAGCTGGAGTAGTACTGGGATGGGTGACCTCCTGGGAATTCATGATGCTTCACCTCTATGAGCATCACCTAGATCCAATGAGTGCTACATGTTCCATTCATTCTTACGAGAGATGGGCTCGTGTGAACCACTACTCATGAATCATGGGTCAATGAGTTTGACTCAAAAAACTACATAATTGAATCCTCATAGCAATATCACAATTTGACTTGCTATAAAAAAATATCTCCTACTCATAGTAAGTTTGACTATTTCACCAGCTGTACTGATGAATGAAGAGGACTTCGCATTTTCATGGACTCTTGGGATTAAGCATAAATCTGGCCTCTGCAAGAGTTTGTAATCTATCACTTCTGAGATTTCTTTCTCTTGATTGAAGAACTTCAAAATGGCTATCGGTGTTGTAGATTTTTTGAAGGCTAAGAATTTGCTAGTGATCGGTGGCACAGGCTTTCTAGGAAAAGGTATTGTAGGGGACTACTATAAATTTTTTTCATTGATCTTTTCTGGGAGGAAATTTTTAATCATCTGCTGCCTGTGTTCTTACATTTTTTATAGAGAAAATCCTCCGAGCACAGGTTGAAGTTGGACAAATTTTTACTCTAGTGAGGGAAAAAGATTTACAATCTGCCCAGGCCAAGATCCATAAAGAGGTAATCATAAAAACATTCCATAAGAAGCCATTATGTTATTTGAAGTCTAATGTGTTTGTGTACGTAGATGATATGCTCAGAGTTGTTCATGCTTTTGCAAGAGCGTTACAAAGGAGAGTATGAGAAATTCATGGCACAAAAAATTATTCTAGTTGTGGGAGATGTGTCAATAGATGACGATATGGGGATTCAAGAAGAGCAGAGAAATGAAGTTTGTTCCAAGGTCGATATAGTTGTCAACCTTGCAGCCACCACAAAGTTCTATGATAGGTTTGATATATTTGTTTCTACTTATTTATCATACAGGACCATCTAATAGTTATAACATTTTAACATGTTAATACTGTTGAACCAGGTGAAATTCAGAGATAGTTCATTTATTGCAAACAAATGATTTTAGGTCCATTGGTCCAACATTAAACTAATAAATATAAAGATATAACCATTCTGAGCATGTATAATACACAAATTATTTGGATACAGTAATTCAATTTGAATAGTTGTATGTGTTGGGACTTTTTCATTGCTTATTGTGATGTAAAAAGTTCAGTACATGTACATGATAATAGATCTATAAGTAAAGCTGTCTGGATAGGGTTTTTTTTTTGGTTGTACTTTTGATAATAAAATAATAATTATGGGAACAACTTGACATATATTGTGCTAAATAGTGTTCATTTTCTTTATTTGGAAATACAGGTACAATGTCTCCCTGGGTGTAAATGTGGTTGGGGCTATTAACACTATAAATTTTTGTAGAAAATGTCCAAATCTACAAATCCTAATTCACGTCTCGACTGGTATAGCTTTGTTTCTAAGATTATAGCTAGTTTTATTTATCAATAATTGAAGTGGGTTTTGGCTTCCAATGCCAAGCACCATTGAGAGAAACTCTTTGAATGTTTCTGTTTCAGCATATGTAAATGTGGCCGAGAGAAGTGGTATAATTGCTGAGGAAACTATGAAAATAGGATCAAATGGAGTTACACTTGGGCTAGATGATATAAAAGGGGAAATGGATTTGATAACAAAGACTCTGGAAGAGATGAGAAGTAGTCCTCAATTATCTGGTACCAAGGCTGAGAGCAAGTGAATGAAAGAACTTGGGGAAGAGAGGTAAAGTAGGGTAAATAAGTCTACTTTGTAATGTGTGACTGAATAAGTTTTTGAGGTAGTGAAGTATTGGATAGCCAAGAAAACACAATTTGTGAAAAGGATTCAGGCATCCTAATTTTGTCAACAAGTGATACAAAAGCTGATTCATGGGTAATTGATTCGGGAGCTTCCTTTCATGCTTCCTCTCTCACGAATGCATTTACAAATTATCAAGATGGTGAATTCGGAGAGGTATATTTGGGTGATAATAAAGCATGTAAAATTGTTGGGAAAGGAGATGTTGTCTTGCATCTTGAAGTAGGAGCAAAATTACTTCTCAAAGATGTTAGACATGTTCCTTAATTAAAGAGGAATCTGATTTCTATCGGCCAATTATACACCCAAGGCTTTAAAACTGAACTCACGGATACATGGAAAATAGTCAAAGGTTCATTGGCTATTGCTAAAGGAGACTAAACTGGAAGTCTCTATATTTTGAAACCCATTGATAAGGTGGGAGCTGCTTTGACACTTATGGACAGCGATGCTGCACTTTGGCATCAAAGGCTAGGCCATATGAGCAAGAAAGGCCTTCAGGTAATGCTGAATCGTGATCAATTACCGGGTCTCAAATCTGCAAATTTGGAATTTTGTGAGCATTGTCTTCATGGGAAACAAAAGCGGGTCAGTTTCTTGAAGGATGGACATGATAAAAGGACTACACCTTTGGAGTTAGTGCATTCAGATATCTTCAGACCTATGAAGGTAACCTCTTATAGAGGTGCACAATATTTTGTCACCTTTCTTGATGATAGCACCCGAAAGGTATGGGTTTATATGCTTTCTAGAAAATCAGAAGTATTCTCTAAATGCAAAATTTTTAAAGCTCTTGTGGAAAATCAAAGTGGTCATAAAATTAAGTGTTTAAAAATGGATAATGGAGGTGAATTCTGTTCATTGGAGTTTGATAACTTTTGTACAGATCATGGTATAAGATGAATTAAGGTTGTTCCTTATTTGCCTCAAGAAAATGGGGCAGCAGAATAGTTAAAAAAAAACCATTCTTGAGAAAGCATGGTGTATGCTTTCCAATGCCGGTTTGGGAAAAGAATTTTGGGTGGAAGCCTATAATACATTAGTCTATTTAATCAATAGGACTCCTTCATCTCCTCTAGAGTTTGGCATTCCAGAAGAGGAATGGCTGGGAAAAAGGATTTCATACTCACACATCAAAGTTTTTGGGTGCGAAGCTCATGTACATGTTCCAAAAGAATGAAGGACAAAATTGGATTTCAAATCACAAAAGGGAATATTCGTTGGCTATGGAAAAGATCAGTTTGGTTACAGAGTTTGGGATCTAGTTGAAGAGTGAATCATTCGCAGTCGTGATGTCATTTTTAATGAGCACAAATTTCCAACTCTTGTAGACATTGATAAGTCTGAAAAGGATTACATTTCCTTCAGAATACCTTCAAATGGTATTGATTCTACTCAATAAGGAAGAAGTTCCCTTCAGGGGACTCCAACCTCTGTTCTAATTCCTCCTTTTCAATCCTCATCTAGTGAGGATGATTACACATATAATATGTTTGATGAAGAACAGAGAAATTTGACTGATGATAGTCAAAGTTTTTTTGAAAATAGGGGAGAGCCCATGCTCTTCCCCTCCTCTCCTCACATCAGTTCTTATCATAGTCCTATCAGAAACATGGAAGACACTTATGATGGTAGAGAACTAACCAATTCTCTGTTACCTCACCACAGTCTTGAATCTCCTCACGGCAGCGGAGATCCTCATAAGACTAGTCATGGTAGAGGAAATACCAGTCACGAGACCAGTCATGGCAATGTGCAGTCTAAGTTTATTGAATGTGATGATTCCTCTAGCCTCATAGATCACCCTTGATCTCACGGTTTCAATAAAAAAGGAATAGGGACTGAAGTTTTTCACGGTTTTGATGACAGAGAAATCGTAACTCATAGTTTTGATGACAGAGAAGATACTCATGGTAGAGGAGAAGACAATCATGACATGTTTGAAAGTCATGACAGGTTTGGAATGACTCATGACAGTCAACATTCTCCTCCCTCACAAGACATTCCTCCCTTCTCACGCGACACTCATGACATGTGTTTTGGCGATCCTATACCAAACATTCTGGGCACTCATTTTCCAATACATGGTTCCATAGTGCCTAACCCACACACTGCTTCCCTTTGCACTTTTGAGTCTCCCTTGCAGACTGCTACTCTACATAGCACCTCTCGGGCAGAGAGATCTTGTGCCAGTCATGAAGATCACTCTCTTAGTCATTCAAATGATAGTGAAGACCACTCTTAGCATAAGGGTATGAAATAGTCCACTTTTGGGGACCAGCATGGACACATTACGAAGGAAACAATAAGCACATCTCTTGGCAGAGATAATGTTCATCAAGAAGGAGTTTTAACAGGACTAGCATACTGAAATAATTCGGGTATACAAAGGACATGCTCCTTTCCCATTTCCAAGGGTAGTCCTCATGAATTACTAAATGAATCAAATACCAACAGAACAGATCCTTCACTTGGAGAAAATAATCAATTGCAAAGAATTCATTCTCGTAAACTAAATCATCCTGAATTGAGAAGATCCTCATGACAAAGGAAAGTTCCTTCAAAATTCTCTGATTATCAGCTATTATCTACTGAAGAGGCAGAGCCAGAGCTATTAATTTCTAAGCAAATTGAACCCGCAAACTTTAAAGAGGCATGTATAAAAAATGATAAAAACAATTGGTTTGTTGCTATGACAGATGAAATGAGTTTTCTTGAAGCAAACGACACCTAGGATTTGGTTGCTCTTCCACCAAATTGAAAACCACTCAAGAACAAGTGGGTCTATAAATTTAAAGATGAAGGAGGAGGTCACAAATGGTTCAAAGCTTGGTTGGTAGTAAAAGGATTAGGAAGATAACATAGCAATAGAACAACCTTATTCTCATCATCTTGTGTCATGCCAACTGAATTTGCTTGGTTGATCAAGGTGTTGAATTCATTGAGGTGATTTGTCATGACTTCACCTTCCCTCATCTTAAGTTTATATAACTTCTTCATGATGAAGACTTTGTTCACAATGGATGCTTGTGCATATGTAGAAGCCAATTTATCCCATACGTCTTTGGCTTTATTTTTGTTTGAAACATTATACAACACATTATCACCTAATGTGAGAAAGATTGTCGCCATTGCTTTCTCATCAAGCTTTCCCCAATCTTCATCTGACATGGCTGTGGGTTTCTTCGCTTTTCCTTGAAGTGCCAATGAAAGCTCTTTGTTGACTAAAAAATATTTCATTTGAATCTTCCATATTCCGTAGTTCTTCCCAGAAAATTTATGTACTCTTACTTCTTCCATAATTCTGAAACTGAAATCTTCAACCAGTGATTGAAGATTTACTTGACTACGGTATAGATTTAGACAAGTCATGGACAAAATTGAAGAGACACTCATGAAAATCTTGATGGAGACGCTCATGTCAAAATTCGCTAAAAGGAAAGGTAAGAACCATGTAAGATCCATCAAGGAAGAGCCCTCAAAGAGTGAGAAGAGTCTACCAAGCAAATCTCTATTTAAACTAGAAGCTAAGATTGAGATTATTCTATTCAAAATGTGCAAACCAAAAAATATAGACAGTCGATGGGCAAAATTGAAGAGTTTTTACATTCAATTTCCTACTTTAGAAGGAAAAAAATTCTAATTTAGTATGAAAGTATCTTGTATTCTATGGTACTAACAAGAACAAGCTCCAACTTCTTAGAATTTAAACAATTGATTGACACAACTTTATCCTATTTCTCATAAAGAGAAAAAACATTAAGGAAAGCAAGATAAATTATAGAAAAAAAAGGATTGTTCAAAGGTGTGCAAGATGATGAGGTACTGAAATGTATAAAGGCCTTTGTAACCATTTTTGTAAGTCTAATTTTCATTTCCAAATTGGTGGGCATTGAAGAGGCATGTTCATATGCTTATTATCTTGAAGTAAAGAACCTTTCATCCTCTCTTAGAGTAAATGGAGAAAAAACCAAGGTAAAAAAGGTTAATTCCATAAGTACTAAAAAGAAATATGCATATTGCTAGTTCCATTGTGATAAAGATGGTCAAGCATAATCCTCATGTTGGAAGTTGCATCCTGAAAGAACCCCCATAAACAAGGCAAAAAGAGTAAGAAAAACTCTATTCCTAATATCCACAAAGATAATGTTGTGATCAATAAAGATAAGGATGTTGTTAACACTTCAAAGGTGAATTTTCTAACTTATAGTTTGTAGTTTTTTTTCGATCAATGTTTCCAAACACATAGTGAATCAATCATTCCAATCCAAAATATTGATGAAAAAAAATTACATGGTTTAAGCTAGAAATACTTTTAGAAAGAAACATTATTTAACATCAAAATTTGTGTTAATGGTGTACAACCAAGGTTGATGTACTTTTTGATTAATGTTCTGAAACTAACTTGATTATACAAGATTTACTTGTTAAACTTGAGCTTAAAACTTCTCAACACCCTAAACTATTGTATTGTTCCTATTTTTACATCATTCTCAACACCCTAAGCTATTATAATGTCCCCACTTTTATGCCATCTTGTTTTGCGAGAATTGGCCATTTTTCAAGGTTTTTTGTAGATTTCTTGATACACTAGGAGGGTTCCAACATTTTTGGTGAGCTCAATTATCAATTTTCAGCGGGTTTAGATAGTAATTGTTCTTTATAGTAAATGCTTGCACAACACCAATCTTAATAGGTTTTTTGGGTTTGTTCTCTTTGGTACTTGGAGAATATTGCTTTTATAGTAAATTCTTGCATGACACCAATCTTTCGGGTATGTTCTCTATGGTCCTCAAATAATATTGTTATTTATAGTAAGCACTTGCATGGCACCCATCATTCTAGGTCTTTTAGTTTTGTTCTCTTTGGTTCTCGAAATACACTACCACTTATAATATGTGCTTGTGTCAGCATCAATTATGTTTAATTCTCCATTTCAAGTGCCTTGGTGAGTTTCTCTAAGGTGATGGAAATTATTTTAATATTTTTATTGAAGTGTTTTAAAGATGATTTTTCAATGTTGAAATGAAATGATTAATATTTCATAAAGTATGTCTCCAAATGTGTTGCCTAAGCTTGGGAGACAATAAGTTGTTTTTAAAAGTTATATGGAGGCCTTTTGGAAGGAATATAATATTCAACTATTTGAATTTTCCCTAATTTCTTCTTCCAGGTCTATATATTGGGGTTTGAGCTCTCATTCTCTCTTATAAGGTTTGCACACATTACAAAATGTAATTAGAATGAACATGGGAATTTATTCTGGGTATTGTTAAAAACAAAAAAAATTCCTATTTAATTTTGTTGGTTTTGATGGTGAGTGATCCACCCTAGCTGGACAGGGTATTTTCATTCAAGAAAAACATGACTTCAACATAGTTTTTAAAATATTCAGGGATTTAGAATGGTGAAACCTTCATGGAGTTTGGAATCATATTTTGGTAAATCTTCTATTGTGTTTATTGCATTGTTTTTGGGATATTTGGTTTAAGGTTTCGCAGGGTTTTGGGGCCAGTCAAACCCTTGTTCAAGCCGGCGCCATGCGCTTCCAATATTGATGCCCTCATCAATGAGTTGATCCTGTGTTTATGGATATTGTTTAAAATGATTTTGCTATGTTGGGGGACCACTTTCTATAAGATTTTTGGAGGTTTTTAGTTAAATCTGAATTTTCTCAGTAAAATCACACATCAAAGGAGGTCGTCCAACTTATGGTTGTGCTCTTTGGAGGTTGAATTGTTTACAAGTTGTGCTCGGAGTCTGAAACATCCAAGTGGCACTGGAATTCATGTAAAGGTATATTCATGTTTGGTGGCAGTTTGGGAAGCAAAAGGTGAAGCTATGAGGTCTTAGAACCTATCATTATGCACTTTCAGACCCTTTTTCTACTGCAATAGATATTTTGAGTAACGTTTCAAACTTGAGGACAAGTTGAGGGCAGACTGTAATTTGTTCTCAAATTTGGTATTTGCTAAGGTATTAAATGTGGTTAGAGTTTTTGGATAGCTGGAGGCTTTTGGAATGATGTTCTTT
This sequence comes from Chamaecyparis obtusa, assembly GCA_027943335.1. NCBI lineage: Eukaryota > Viridiplantae > Streptophyta > Pinopsida > Cupressales > Cupressaceae > Chamaecyparis > Chamaecyparis obtusa. The sequence goes on from BSBK01001517.1 coordinate 43,684, forward strand.
GATCTCTAGATCTCATGTACTTCTGCTTGTCAATAAACGGGCGTTAAACACTTTAAAGGGTATTTGAGGAACATACCTTTGATAAATCACAACTCGGAGGTAACTGACGGTCAAGCTAAAAATATGCTGTCCATGCCGAGTCTCAAGTTATTTGGTATCCACGCAGAGCATCAAGATCTTCGACCACAGTTGTGAAAACAAGACCTAAACGACACTTCACTTCTCCTCGTCCAACATACAAATTACCCAACGGCTGCAAAAATCCCTCTCGGCACTATTGAACATAGAAATGACCAACGTTTTCCTTTTTTTTTTTTCTTATATCCCGTTAACGTCGCAATTGCGACATTGTCGGGTTATAATTCAAAAAAAAAAGCCAAAAACACATAACATTTGCCCGCCGTCACAAATTTTCGTCGCAATTTCACCCCAAATGTATTAGTGGATCCTTATATTTTATCAAATTGATTCATACATGTCGGGCTATAAGGCCTTCCCGGCTAGGGCTAGATATTAAAATTCAATTACAACAGTCCTCCAACATGCGAGGTTTTAGAAACTATCTTCAATCTTCTAACTCCTAACTACTACCCAAAAACTCCCTTCCTCAAAAAACTACAACTAATGACTACATTACATACATGAGGCTACCAAAATAAGTCGGCCTTCAGATCCATCATTAACAGAAGGAATGACTAGATCCAGGTCCAGACACTTCCTAATGATCGATACCAACATTAAATTTATGATCACAATTAAATGCACCAGATGGCCTCAATAGAAAACTAAAACAAACAACTTGGTAAGAAAGGAAAATCAAGCACGAAGGAATTAACCGACCAACTTGATTAAAGAAGGAACCCGAGCAACTACCGAGCCAACTTGGTCAAAGAAGGAACTGAGCTACACAGAAAACTCAAACTTATTTTTGGTGACACAGGATTGCCAAGGACCCGAGATGCTCCTGCATTAGACACCTAGGGTTGTTTGAAATGATTCTCTAAATCATGCAACATGTACAACCCGAGCTGAATCCAACTCAGATTGTGAAATCCATGAACTGTCTTCAATCGGTCCGTTCTTCCACTTTACTAGATATTCCATATACTATTTTCTTCTTGTGCTTCTGCCAACTCTTTGTTCCAATATATGCTCAACTTCTTCTATCTATCTCTTAGGACAATCATTCGGTACTGTCATTTCTTCATCTGATTCATGGTACTCATACAAATTTGCAATGTTGAATATAGGTGATATATCCATGTCATTAGGTAACTCAATCTCATAAGCATTTCCACTGTCAAATCTCCTCAATATCTTGCAAGGACCAAATTTATTTATTTTCAGCTTCCCATATGTTCCAACAGGAAATCTGCCTTTCTTCAAATGTACCATTACTTCATCTCCAATTGCAAAAGTCTCATGTCTTCTTGATCTATCAGTTTTGTCTTTGTATTTTTTATTACTTTTCTCCAATTTATGTTTCACTTCCTCATGCAATGTCTTCATGAAATCAACAAACTTTACTCCTTCAACACTTCTCTTTTGTTCACTAGCAATATCCTTCAAATCTGATATACCTCTCGGTTGTATGCCATTCACAATTTCAAAAGGTGTTTTTCCAGTACTCTCATTCACTGAATTATTGTATGCAAACTCTGCTTGTGCCAACACAGAATCCTAATTACTCACTGTATTGCCAACTAAACATCTCAAAATATTACCCAAAATTCTATTCACAACCTCTATTTGTCCATCAGTCTGTGGGTGAAATGTAGAACTATACCTCAACTCGGTGCCCAACTTTCTCCAAAGAGTCTTCCAAAATTATCCAACAAATTCATTGTCTTGGTCAGAGATGATATTCCTCGGTAATCCATGCAATCTTCCAATTTCCTTTAAGAAAAGATCTTCTATATGTACTGCATTTGATGCCTTTTAACAGGGTATAAAATGTGCCATCTTAGAAAATCCATCCACAACAAAAAATATAGAATCATTACCTCTCACTGTCTTCGGTAAGCTAAGAAAAAAATCCATACTGATATAAATGCAAGGTTCCTCAGGAACACAAATCAATATATACAATCTAGTATTTTGACTTACTCCCTTTGCAACTTGACAAATTCTACAACTTTTCACAAATTTTTGAACATCCTTATAGAACTGTGGCCAAAAGTATTTCTCCTTAAGAAAATTTAATGTTTTGTCAATGCCAAAATGTTCTTCCAAACCACTACTATGTTTCTCCTTTATCAAATTAGTTCTCATTGATCCTCTCAGTATACACAACTGAATACCTTTAAATAACATACCTTCTTGAATGAAATAGTCTTCCCATTTAGTACTCGGTTGATCTTGAATAGGTGCTCTACACTTTCTCCATGGCTCAGAAAAATTAGGATCAATTTCATACAAATCTTTCATGTCATCAAAACCAAGAACTTAAATTCTCATCTCGGTCATCAAAGATCTTCTACTTAATGCATCAACAACTCGGTTAGTGACTCCAATCTAATGTTTTATCACAAATGTATAACTTTTCAAATACTCAACCCATTTCATATGTTTCTGATTCAACTTATTCTAACTACCCAAATATTGTAAAGCCTTATGATTAGTATACAACACAAATTCACTTGGTATCAAATAATGTCTCCATTTCTTCAGGGCTTGAACAATAACATAGAATTCTTGATCATACATAGAATATTTCCTTTTTGCATTGTTCAACTTCTCACTAAAGAAAGCAACAGGTTTACCTTCTTGACTCAAGACAACTCCTATTGCACTACCACTTGCATCACATTCAACTTGAAATACCTTATTGAAATCAAGAAATGCTAACATAGGTAATTCAACAACCTTCTGCTTCAGAGCTTCAAAAAATTTATCAGCTCCATGTGTCCACTTAAATTATCTTTTATCTCCTCTCATAGTCTCAGTCATAGCATTACAAATTGAACTGAAATTCCTAATGAACTTTTGGTAAAAACTTGCTAAATCATGAAATGATCTTACCTCACTAGCATTCTCAGGTGTAGGCCAATTCAAAATAGCTTGAACCTTTTTAGGATCCATTTTTAAACCATCAACTGAAATCACAAACCCCAAATACACAATCTCCTCTTTCATGAAAGAACACTTTTTCAGGTTAATCAACAACTTTTCTTCTTTCAATCTCTGCAATACTTTTTTGACATGCAACAAATTCTCTTATCTGGTCTTACTGAATATCAGAATATCATCTAGGTATATAATCACAAATTTACCTAAGAATTTCTTCAAAATTTCATTCATCAATCTCATAAAAGTACTCGATGCATTAGTTAAACCAAAATGCATAACCAACCACTCATACAAACCTTCTCTTGTATTAAAAGAAGTCTTCCACTAATCACCTTCTCTAATTCCGATATGATGATATCCACTTTTCAAATCATTTTGGTAAATAATTTTCTCCAGTCAAATTATCCATTATGTCATCCATTCTCGGTATAGAAAACCTATATTTCATTATTATCTTGTTTATTGCTCTGGAATCCATACACATTCACCATTCTCCATTCTTTTTAGGTGCCAATCCAATGCGTACTGCACAAGGACTTAGACTTTCTCAGATCAAAATTTCTGCAACAATTCTTGAATCTGTCGATTCAATTCTTGATTCTTGGTAGGTGTCAACCGATGTGATGCCTTATTCAGTAAACTATCTCTAGGGATTAAATCCATGCAATGATCAATGCTTGTCTTCGGTGGAAAACCATCAGGTACATTATCATAAATGATCTCCTTATACTTGGTGAGTATCTTATCTATCTCTTCAGGGATGATATCTAATGTTTTCTTACTCGGTTTGTTAGGAATCACAACAAAACATACATCATTCTTCTTCAAATACTTAACAAACTTTCTTCCTTCCATCAATCAAACTTTCACAGTTGTACAAACTCTACTAACATGTTCTTCAATCAAAGCTAACAAGATTTGTTTTCTTCCATCAGCCCAAATAGTATATTTATGCAATCTCCCATCGTATAAAGCATGTCTATCATATTGCCAAGGTCTACCCAACAAAATATTACAATAATCCATAGGCATGATATCACATAACACCTTATCATACTACTTTCCAATTTTCAAATTAACATAACATTGTTCACTTACCAAGAGTGTATGCTCATCCTTGATCCATGAAATTTGATAGAGTGTTCCGTTCCAACCTTTCCAACTGTAACTTTGTAACTATTTCCTCAGATGCCAAGTTCTCTGAGCTTCCACTATCAATTATTACCTTCCATACTTTATTAGAAACTCTACATCTTGTCTTGAAAAAACTTTTCCTTACCAGATCTTCCTTATTACTTTCACTCCAAAGTGATCTCCTTACCATCAAGTTCTTTTCCTTCTCAAGTTCATTTGGTGAATCTTCTTGCACCAAAGCATTTCTACTGCTACCAACCTTCTTACTTTCATGTTTATACTCAAATGATCTATGTCCTTCTTCTCCACAATTGTAACAAGTTGCTCGAAATCCACCTCTGTTATAACCACCTTAGTATTTATTACCTCTTTCTCTAGCTAAACTTTCACCTTTCCACTTGGTCTTGCCTTTGTGTAGATTTTTCTTTTCTAGATTAGATCTATTGTTTTAACCATAAGATCTACCTCTTCCTCTAGGGAATCTACCACCTCTGCCTCTTTGTCTTTGCTCATGTCTTTTGTTCAATTTCTCCTCAGCTTTCAAGGAAAACTAATAAGCTTCCTAAATGTTTTGCAACTTGGCCAAACTGATTTCTTCTTGGATGGAAACTCTCAATCCATTCAGGTACCTAGTAATTCTTTCCACTTCATCTTCATCATGTCCAAATTTGATATGTGATCTATAGAATTCCTCAGTATAATCTTTTATCGAGCTATCTTTCTACCTCAAGCTTTGCATTCACCTAACTAGGTTAATCTGATAATCACAAGGTAAGAAATTTCCTTTCAACTTAATTACCATCTTATTCCATACCTTAATTTTGTCTTTGCCTTTCCTTTTTCTATCCAATTACAGATGCTCCCACCACAAGGATGCACGACTCTTCAACTTTGTGCTTGCAATCTTCACCTTCTTTTCCTCAGGAACATTTTCATACTCAAAATAATTTTCCATCTTGGTGATCCAATCCACTAATTCATCTGAATCTACTTTTCCACTATACCTAGGAGGATTGAAATGTGGTGTAGATTTTAGAATTGTCAGAGATTTCAAAAATCTTTCCTCACCCTGATCCATCACTGTGCAGGTTCTACATCATCATGTTCTTCAATTTCTTCATCACTAACATCTTCAAGATGTCTTCCTCTACACTGGGCTGTCTCAATAGCTTCTAATCTAGAAGAAAGTTATCTCAACATGTCTACCAATCCTGGATCCACATCTCACCTCCCACAAACCATCTTGAAACCCTCTGCAATTGAAGAAAAAATCACAATCTTCTAGCCCACAATAAATATCAACCAGGGTTTGACAAGAAGGAACCCTCAAACCTAGATTTGCAAATCTAGATCCAGATCTCAACCTTCACTTTGATACCACTTGACACAAGGCAGGGGAGGAAGAGGGGCCAAATGAACACCCTAATCCAAATCTACCTTGCAGAGATCACACATGGAAGCAATTACACAACAAGTGAGAGAGAGAATGCAAATCCAATCCTTATATTTCATCAAATTGATTCATACATGTTGGGCTGTAAGGCCTTCCCGATTAGGGCCAGATATTACAATTTAATTACAATAGTCCTCCAACATGTGAGGATTCAAAAACTATCTTCAATCTTCTAACTCCTAACTACTACCAAAAAACTCCCTTCCTCAAAAAACTACAACCAATGACTACATTATATACAAGAGGCTACCAAAACAAGTCATCCTTTAGATCCATCATTAACGGAAGGAACAACCAGATCTAGGTCCACACACTTCCTAATGATTGATACCAACATTAAATCCATGACCATAATTAAATGCACAAGTTGGCCTCAATAAAAAAATATCTCGGTAAGCAAGGAAAACCAAGTGCCAGGAAAGGATAACGGAGCACCAGGGAATTAACCGACCAACTCGGTTAAAGAAGGAAGCCATGCAACTACCATGCCAACTCGGTCAAAGAAAGAACCGAGAAACACATAAAAATCAAACTTGTTTTTGGTGACACATGATTTCCAAGGACCTGAGATGCTCCTGCATCAATAAGAGAGAGGTACCAAAGCTGAACAAAGATAACTTCTCGACATGGAAAAGAAGAATAAAACTACATATATCTGGAATTGGAGAATCTGCAATATACTACTTGAGAAATGATTACATTCAATCAACTAGTCCCTTGACTATTGATCAGATGAGAGACATACATGAACACAATGTCACAATCATAGAGATTGTTTCTGCCTTATTAGATGCTGAATTTGAAGATGTCAAGACATGCACTACAACTAAAGGAATGTGGGACAAACTTGCACTAGTTCACGAAGTAGATGTAAATGTGCTAAGGAAAAGAGATGAGAGTTTGAGAGGAAAGTTTGATGGCATGAAGATGAAAGAAGGAGAAAATATTTTAGAGTACAACAACTGAATTAAGGAGATTGTCAATGCTATCCGAGGAGCAGGAGGTGTTATCGATGAAGACACTGTTGTGAGTAAAATTCTTAGAACCTTGCTGCCTATCTATGCTATTAGAATCTCTACAATCCATGAAATGAGATTAGCTCTGGGTAATACTCTTGCACTTGAATCCTAATCGGCAAACTGACTACTTTTGAGTTGAGCAACTATGAGAATAGTATTGTTCTAAATGTTGAGTATGCATTTATGTTGTCCTTGAAAATTAGTAAATCAAGCAGTAACCACATGATAAGAAATGAGAGTGATAGTGACAGTGATGAGGATGAATTTGATGAAATTGAAGCATTAATGGCTAGAAGACTGCAGAAAGGTAAAGGAAGATATAAAGGGAAATTACCCTTGGTATGTTTTAACTATAAAGAGATTGGTCACATTGCAACTAGATGTCGTAACAGAAAGAGATAACTGAGAACACAAAGGCAACCAAAAGTATAATAGAAGAAGAAATTGAGACTACAAAGACACATATAAGAAAGCATGTTACCTTGTTGAAGATGATGATGATGACACCGACACCAAAATTGATGAAGACATTGAGGTGGTATTTGTAGCTTTGAAAGAAGATTCAGAAGAAGAAGAAAGGTATGTTGAAACAACACTTATTTCTAAATTTAGTAAGAATTGTACTTGGATTATTGATAATGGTTGTACACATCATATGACTGGTTATGAAGAAAAATTTGAATATCTTGAACACTATAATGGTGGATCTGTTAAAATGGAAAATGATACACCTTGTCTAGTGAAAGGAAAAGGATCTATCTTATTGAAAAATAAGATCAGATGTGAAAATGCATATTGGGTGAAAGGACTTAACTATAACTTGTTGAGTGTAGCACAACCGAATAATTAAAGTCACCTAGTTGCATTTGAAAGTAGAAAGGTGAAAATCTATGATGATAATCTATTTTATCGTGATAATGTTGAAACTTATTGTTTATTGGATAAAACTAAAGATGTGTGCACTACTACATTTGGGGCCAAATTTCGATAGACACTTCTGACGGGTAAATTTTTTATAATGAATTTGTTATTTTTTAAAAAAATAGGCCCCGATGATGTCAGTATTCTGATGGGTTTTAAATTGACCATCGAAATTCTGACAGTTTCCGATATACATAAAAAAAAAGTGAGGCGCCAAATCATTTTTATTTTGATTGGCATAGGAAAGGAGCGAGAGAAAATGAGCTGGGCACACGTGAGAGAAGGTATGTTATTTCTTCATCTTTCGAGCCTCTAACATCATATTCGACCACAAATTTCATATGCATTGCATTTTATTTGATCATGAATGCTCTCTGAAATGACCACATTCTATTGGTGTCATGCCCTAGCCGGTGCTTTATCTCTATTATTTGATGTTACTGGTGTCGTGCCCTAGCCTGTGCTTTAACTCCATTATTTGATGTTATTGGTGCTTGTGCTCAAGGATATCCATTTTTTTGAAATGTTGATTGTGGTTATCAAATGGACAGCTCGTGAGCTTCTAGCTAGGCGTCATTTGTATTGATAGCTTATGGCATCAAATGTATTGTTATATCATTGATAGTTGAGACTTTGTTAAAAGGAAATAGGACAAAGAATGATTTTTATTTAGTGCATTAACTCCATTATTTGATGTTATTGGTGCTTGTGCTCAAGGATAACCATTTTTTTGAAATGTTGACTATGGCTATCAAATGGACAGCCCGTGAGCTTCTAGCTAGGTGCCATTTTTATTGATAGCTTAGGGAATAAAATGTATTGTTATATCATTGATAGTTGAGACTTTGTTAAAAGGAAATAGGACAAAGAACGATTTTGAGTTAGTTTCTCTATTTTGATCCCTAAGTGGCTTACAACCCTAGAGAAGTATATGCAGATTTACAAATGTAGTTGCAGGATACATAGCAATCGATAATTCACAAGAAATCCATGCATCCAATTCGAATAGAAATTAATACAAATAAATAGGGTCCTCGAATGGACCAGTCATCTAGACCTTGACTGTCCCCTCAACCAATGACCCTTCAAAACTGGGTTATCATGCAATCAGTGAGTGATCCTTCATTCTCCTGGTCTACCCTGCATCCTAACATATTGGAAATACATAATAAAATGATAACAAGCCTTTCAAAACCCCCCTTCCCTCAAGGAACACTATCAACATCCAGAACTTGACTGTCCCCTCAACCAGTGACCCTTGAAAACTAGGCTATCATGCAATCAGTGAGTGATCCTTCATTCTCCTGGTTTGCCCTGCATCCAAACATATTGGACATACACAATACAATGATAAAAAGTCTTTCATAATCCCCCTTCCCTCAAGGAACACTATCAACATCCGAACCTTGACTGTCCCCTCAACCAGTGACCCTTCAAAACTAGGTTATCATGCAATCAGTGAGTGATCCTTCATTCTCCTATTTTGCCCTGCATCCAAACATATTGGAAATACACAATACAATGATAACAAGTCTTTTACAATCCCCCTTCCCTCAAGGAACACTATCAACATTCGGACCTTGACTGTCCCCTCAACCAGTGACCCTTCAAAACCGGGTTATCATGTATGACTCTCATAAACTCCAGATTTCATGACCAATAAAGATGTCTTTTGTCTTAGGCTTGATGCCATAGACTCCTGCACTTTTTTCTTCTACAAATCCACATAATCATTTTTACCAAAATAAATAATGTTGTTCCTTTCATCAACATTACTAGGAAGTTGTGTAAAAGTAAAAGTTTCACCATTCTTATGCACAATATACATATTTTCAAAACCATAATAAATTGTCCTTCTAGATGCTTGCCATGGCCTTCCCAAAATGATATGACAACATGTCATAGGGACTATATCACACAAAAATCTATCAACATACCCTCCAATGGAAAAATAAACATAAGCTTGTTCCCTTATTACAATGTTTTGTTAATTATTCACCCAAGATTCCTTATATGGTCTATCAAGTGGAAAAATTTTCAAATTCAGTTTGTTTACCATTTCATAAGATACAAAATTATCAAAAGAACTAGAATCTATGATCATTCTACAAATCTTACCATAATTTTTGAAATTGGTTCTGAGATTGATGCCTTTTGCCTCTCTTGTTGCTACATAGGTGTCTTCCTTACCATTAGGTACTCTCCTTCTTCTGAGTTTACCATATTAGATCCCTCTCCTTCCTCTTGTAGTTTTCCTCTTCCCCTTGTGCCAAGTTCACTCTTCTATCTGCCTTCCTCATGTTTGCCTCCTTCTCAAGACACTTGTATGATTGATGTCCCACTTCTCCACAAGTAAACCACTTCCCTGTGAAGATACCACTACCTTTTCCTGAACCAAATCTACCTCATCCTCTTTGTCCTTGCCTTGCATCCACAATTTGTTCCTTATCTTTGTCAAAATTTTTCTGACCTTGTACCTCATTAAATCTACCACCTCTACCTTGCAGGTTTGAACTTCCTCCACCATTCTCTTGTCTCTCTTGTATTCTTCTTATATTTTCCTCAGCCTTCTTGGCTATTTTGTAACATTATTCCATAGATCTAGGGGTAGAAAGACTAAGTTCATCTTGTATATTAAACCTCAGTCCCCCAATGTATCTTACAAGTTTCTCCTCAACATATTCCTCATGTTCTACTCTGATATCCAACTTATAGAATTCCTCAATGTACTTCTTCATATCCATGTATTTTTGTTTAAGACCTTACATCTTCTTGTACAACTACACCCTATAGTCATTGGGAAATTTTTTTGCATTCATCTTCTCCATCATACTATACCATGATGTAATCTTGGGCTTCTCATTCTTCCATCTTTTAGCTTGATCACTCAGTGAGTGATCCTTCATTCTCCTAGTCTGCCCTACATCCAAACATATTGGAAATACACAATACAATGATAACAAGTCTTTCACAATCCCCCTTCCCTCAAGGAACACTATCAATATCTGGACCTTGACTGTCCCCTCAACCAGTGACCCTTCAAAACTGGGTTATCATGCAATCAATGAGTGATCCTTCATTCTCCTATTCTTCCCTGCATCCAAACATATTGGAAATACACAATACAATGATAACAAGGCTTTTAGAATCCCCCTTCCCTCAATGAACACTATCAACATCTAGACCTTGGTTGTCCCCTCAACTAGTGACCCTTCAAAACTGGGTTATCATGTAATCAGTGAGTGATCCTTCATTCTCCTGGTCTTCACTACATCCAAACATATTGGAAATACACAATACAATGATAACAAGTCTTTCACAATCCCCCTTCCCTCAAGGAACACTATCAACATCTGGACCTTGACTTTCCCCTCAACTAGTGACCCTTCAAAACTGTGTTACCATGTAATCAGTGAGTGATCCTTCATTCTCCTATTCTTCCCTGCATCCAAACATATTGGAAATACACAATACAATGAGAAAAAGTCTTTTAAAATCCCCCTTCCCTCAATGAACACTATCAACATTCAGATCTTGACTATCCCCTCAACCAGTGACCCTTCAAAACCGGGTTATCATGTAATCAGTGAGTGATCCTTCATTCTCCTAGTCTGCCCTGCATCCAAACATATTGGAAATACATAATACAATGATGACACATGAAAATCCTTTAATGAATCTCAGTCACTGGTAATGCATGGATAGTCAAACCAGTAGTCTCCAAAGCATTCAATAAGTAAATATGAATGTTTGAAAACTTTCCTCTCAACTTCCCCAACCACTCCTAATTGGTTAGAGGGATATTTCTAGAATCTCTACTATTCCTATCCTTACCAACAATTCTTAAACATACTTTATCTGATATGATAATAACATGCTAAACTGAACCAATGGCATGTTCTTCATGTGGTACAAAGAAGATTTAGCTATCAAATCTTCCTTTATGCAAGCTGAGCGTGAGAGAAGGTATGTGATTTCTTCATCTTTGATTGATATCTTTGACGGGCAATGTCTTTCAAGCCTCTGGCATTATATTCGACCACAAATTTCAAATGCATTGCATTTTATTTGATCATGAATGCTCACTGAAATGACCACATTCTACTGGTGTCATGCCCTAGCCCATACTTTATCTCCATTATTTGATGTTATTGGTGCTTGTGCTCAAGGATATCGATTCATTGTTTTGAAATGTTTGGATTCATGTTTATTGATGTTACAATTCATCATGTTAGATAAAGTATGTTTAAGAAATTTTAGTGTCTAAACACTCAACTAATCCCTCTAACCGATTAGGAGTGGTTGAGGAAGTTGAGAGGAAAGTTTTCAAACATTCATATTCACTTATTGAATGCTTTGGATACTACTGGTTTGACTGTCCATGCGTTAATGTTTAGAAGAGATCAATAAAGTATTTAAAGACATTCTTATATGTTTGGAGAGGTTTGAGAGGCACTTATCATGACTGTACCCTCACAAACAATGACATAGACTAGTTTTACTAAGTTTCCTTTCTTTATTTTGAGGTTTCCTTTCTCTACCATAGGGGTACAGTCAGAGGGTTCATTGACAAAATGATCCTTTGAATGGTTACTATAAATATGAATTATTTGATATAGCATATTTCTCATTTTACTTGAAGTTTGGAATAGCTTGTGCAAGGGTGAAAGCACTTTTGATCATTTTGGTCATGACTGTTCCTCTACACAGTCAGGAAATGTAACTGTCTAATGATTATATGTAATGTTGAATGGATTAAATGCTTTATTCTTGGTAGAAGTGAATGTAAGGAATAGTGTTGGTGTTAGGTTTAATTTATTATTGAATTCAATGGTTTCCAAGATGTGTTGAGGAGTTTGCTCCTTGTTTAATGTTAACTGTCCTGCACAATCCACTCATACAACACTGAACTGCTATGTGATTGACAATTTCATACAACTGGTCCTTTGGCATGTATTAAACATAATATAATTTTCAGCATATTATTATCATTCTATTTCTTTGTTGTAAACATGCCATTGGTTCAGTTTTGTAAAAAAAATGTTAAATTTTTTTACAAAATAGATTACAAAATACTCTTCAAAACAAAGGAAAAACTTAGCAAATTCAGTCTAAATCACTGTAGATGAAGGAACAGTCATGCTAATAGTTCCTCTAAGTCTTCCAAAACATTTATTGAATTCCCCTAAAGTCCTATTGGATCTCCAAATTGCTTAATCCAATCAACTTACATTAGGATCATGAGAAACTTCAAAGGATTAAAAACATTACTTGGAACAGTCACTGGTTTTACCAGTCAAAACGTAAGCAACAAAATTTTAAAGTGCTCACAATACATTCAACGATGAAATGAATGCTTGGAGATTTCTTACTATTCCATCCTTGAATTTAGAAACCAAAACAATAAGTAAAGAAGCCTTTCAACAATGCATAACACAATGGACTTGCAGATTTAAACTTCTATTTTTATTGAATCTCTGTTCCTGTTGTACACTCCAGGCTTAATTCTGTCGTATAATGACTTCCAAAGGTTACACATAACTCCATCACAACTTCCCCAACCATGAAGAACATAGGTGAAGAACTTGATGGTTTCATACTTTAATCTTTAAGAACTTGATCAAGAACATAGGTTTTAATGAAATATCAATTTGATTTGCAAAGTTTGTGTTCTTTACAAATTTGAAAGGCTCTAATACTTACTAGGGAGGATGTGGATGTGAAACCTTATTCTTTTACTACTAAGTCTCTGATTTTTGGGCATACTGATTATAAGTACTTGACATATATCACAAATGTTGCTAATTAAGGTTGGCGGGATGATTACGCCTATCTTGAAAAAGAACTGTCAAATCATTATGCTTTCAAATCAATTACCTATCGACATATCCCTTGCGAGGGAGAGAAGCCAAACACATAAAGAACATGGACATAAACATGGCAGCTGAAAAACTTAAATGGAATACACCAAGAAAATCATTACACATGTACTATTGTGAAAATCACCACAAATCTATTTGCTGCTGGGTCTAGCTCCCAGTATTGCTTGGTCAAATATACATGTTTTTCACCTATGCATATACCTTCTATGATCAACTCTTATATGCATAGGTGATGAACATTTAGATTTTCCTAAGCAGTATTTTGAGTAGTCCTCTAACACATGTAATATTGTGAAAATCATCACAACTCCATTTGTTGGAGGGCTACTCACAGTACACATGTTTGGAGGTCTAAAGGAAACAAGAGAATTTGAAGAGTCATGAGTCTTAAGATTGTACTTAATATAGCCAAGCTTCATTCAATGGTGCATTCAAACATGAAAGAAACCATTCTTAAACCAGATTAAACTAGTAAACCAAAGGACATACCGATTATAAGTAAACTAGTAAACCAAAGGACATGCTTTTACTACTAAGTCTTTGTTTGTTGGGCATACTAATTATAAGTACTTGACATATATCACAAATGTTGCTAATTAAGGTTGGCGGGATGATTATGCCTATCCTGAAAAAAGGCTGTCAAATCATTATCCTTTGAAAGGTTACTATGAATATGAATGATTTGATATAGCATATTTCTCATTTTACTTGAAGTTTGGAATAGCTTGTGCAAGGGTGAAAGTACTTTTGATAGTTTTGGTCATGACTGTTCCTCTACACAGTCAGGAAATGTAACTATCTAATGATTATATGTAATGTTGAATGGATTAAATGCTTTATTCTTGGTAGAAGTGAATGGAAGGAATAGTACTGGTGTTAGGTTTAATTTATTATTGAATTTAATTTATTACTGCACTTATCATGACTATACCATCACAAACAATGACATAGATTGGTTTTACTAAGTTTCTTTTCTCTATTTTGAGGTTCTCATTGCCAAAGTGGCCAAAGACTATGTTAGGTTGATAAAATATGGGGATTATCTTTACTCCATCACAACTTCCCCAACCATGAAGAACATAGGTGAAGAACTTGATGGTTTCATACTTTAATCTTTAAGAACTTGATCAAGAACATAGGTTTTAATGAAATATCAATTTGATTTGCAAAGTTTGTGTTCTTTACAATTTTGAAAGGCTCTAATACTTACTAGGGAGGATGTGGATGTGAAACCTTATTCTTTTACTACTAAGTCTCTGATTTTTGGGCATACTGATTATAAGTACTTGACATATATCACAAATGTTGCAAATTAAGGTTGGTGGGATGATTACGCCTATCTTGAAAAAAGACTATCAAATCAGTATGCTTTCAAATCAATTACCTATCAGCGTATCTCTTGTGAGGGAGAGAAGCCAAACACATAAAGAACATGCACATAAACACAACAACTAAAAAACTTAAATGGAATACGCCAAGAAGTACCAAATGATGAATGCTCAATTGTTGTAATGGAAAAGCACCAGAACTATCCATTTGTAGAACTTGATTTTCTAGTCTAAACAATTTTTCTATAGTCGTAATGATTTTTCTAGAACTTCATTTTCTAGTCTTAATGATTTTTCTATAGTCTTAATGATTTTTCTTTCATCCTAATGTTTGTTGCTCTTGATAAATTAGGCCTTGAATTTGAATTTTTGTTCACTATTTTATTTCAGCTTGATATATATTTCATTCATTTTTCATATACACGGAGACAACATATGCTGATAAAAAAATGAGCTATTTGATTTAGGTTAACTATTCATGATTGTAAATGGTCAATATTTCTAATGGTACTCCTCGGTGTATTCCATTTTAAAACAATCATGCTTTTATGGCTATGATAAATGTCCCTTTGTGTTGAAAAAATTAGAGTTGAAAAAATGGTTGTTCAGTGTCTGTGTATTTTTAGGTTGCAAACAAATCATCCTTCTTCCACCAACATTCTAGTCAATGTACAAGTAACAAGTCATTCCATTCAAAAAAGACCATGTCTTACAATATCAACCCAAAACAAAATAAGGAGTATGCAGAATTTTGTGATTGTATCTACCATTAGAGCCACTTCATATGCACAGGTGATGAACATGCATATTTTCTTGAGTGCTATTGGGAGCTTACCCAACAACACATGTACTATTATGAAAATCACCACAAATCTATTTGCTATTGGGTCTAGCTCCTAGTATTTCTTGGTCAAATATGTATGTTTTTCACCTGTGCATATACATTCTATGATCAAATCTTATATGCATAGGTGATGAACATTTAGATTGGCCTAAGCAGTACTGTGAGCTTTCCTTCCAACACATGTACTATTGTGAAAATCATCACAAGTCCATTTGTTGGAGGAAATCTCATAGTACACATGTTTGGAGGTCTGAAAGAAACAAGAAAATTTGAAGAGTCACAAGTCTTAAGATTGTGGTATATTTTGGAAAATGCAGAGTGGAAAGAAGATGATATTCTTGAGATCATGGATGGACACAATGTTGTAGACTTTATTGATCTAGATATCTTGTAGAGGCTTGAAGAACTAGAGAGGGAAGAAGGGCTTAGGATGGCAGCTGAGGGTGATGAGGATGATGAGATGGGGGAAGTGGAGTTGAATCCTGATGAAAAGGAAGCTCTGGCTGCAATTAGGAAGAAGATGAAGATGCTTATCGTTGAACACAAGTTGAAGAAGAGCACGCCTACGGTACCATGGAAGTTTGACAAGAACAAGGAATATGGATTAAACAGAATGGGAAGACATCTTTCTAGCCTGGGCTTGGATCCTTTGAAGTTTGGTCATTGTGGATAAAATATATAGATATGTCTAGTGATGCAAAATTAACTTCTTTAAGCCTTACCCTTGTTGTTTCAAATATATCATTTGGGTACACACAGAGGGTATAGGAATTAGGGTACACATAGTTCATTTATGATATTTTTCTTGGGAAGCTAATTGCTCATCTGTCATCTACATTATTATGAAGCTAATTGCCAAAGGATCCAGGCCTAGGCTAGAAAGATGTCTTCCCAATCACATAAAAAATGCACATAAACATGACAGCTGAGAAACATAAATGTAGATTTAACAATAGCTGTGAAACATAATTGTAGGCATCATGGTCACAATTTTTTGGAGACAACGTAATTGAGTTGTATACCCAAGCGATGGAGAGCAACTTCTGCACCTCCAATTCCAAATTGAATACATTTGTATTGGAGGATCTTGTATTCATGAGCAACAAATGTAGTCAACTTGGAATCGGAGGTGCAAGAGTTGCTCTCCATCGTTTGGGTATACAAAATAATTTAGTTGTATACCCAAATGACCCAAAGCAACTACTACTCCTCTGGTTCCAGAGGAGTAGTGGTTGCTTTACATTGTCTGGGTATACCACTCAATTATGTTGTCTCCAAAAACTTGTGACCATGATGCCTACATTTATGTTTCTCAGCTGTTGTGTCTAGGACCCCTTATGAACCTTTACAACCCTTTACAACCCCTAAGAATACACATCTTAGAGGTCTTAAAATGTCATAAAGGGTCATAAGAGGCTCCTAGGAGGGGCTAGATGAGCTTCCACCTTCACGTGGTTGGCCCTGTTAAGTAGAGAATGTTAAACTATTCTCGAAACAAAGAGAAGCTCAATAATTTAAGGTCTTAGTCCATGGAGATGGTGAAAAATGATGGGAATCAAGAGTTTTTAGATACTGAGAAGATGTATATGCAGTGGAGGCCAGAAGGGATTTTTGTGGAGATTTTCTAGATGTGGAGATTTTCTAGAGAGGGTTCCAGATTGAGTACCAGTGTAGAGATGATGATTCAGTACTGCGTCTATAAAACCTTCACAAATATCCCTTTTTTGGCCTCCACTCATACCTCTTCTCAAAATCTAGAAACTTTGGATACTATTTCTCATCCATGCACGAAATGTGCTAGTGATTGTATAAAATTACTTTTGCAAGACTGCGATCAATTATGAGAAGGTAAACAACAAGATAATTTTATTGTATCTTTCATTTCTTTTATCCATTCATATTTTCTACCTTCTCTTATATTGGATATTTTGAAGTGTACATAAAGGCAAGGCGATGATTATTCTCAACGATCGACAGGTATAAGTCTTCTAGCCCTTACCCAGTAGCTAGGACTAAAGATCGAAGAGCTCAAGAGACCATCATAGTTGGTCTCCATCCTTGGTCCATATATTGACAAAACATTTTACATTTCGTTAACTCATCAAATGCGATGATTTGAAAGAATTTAATGGATGATATTTTCATGTATAACATATATTATTTTAGTTTGACAGTGAATGAATTTATCTACTTCACACACTTGTATACATCGAGCACAACCATAAAGAAGCATCCCCTTCTGTGGCTTGAGTAATGTAGGCCATGGGAGGACATGCTTCTTTATGGCTGTGCTCGTAGTATACAAGTGCACGGAGTCGATAAATTCGTGCAACGTCAACTTAAATAATATACGTTATCATGAAAATATTCTATTAAATTCTTTCAAATCCCCTCATTTGATGAGCTAAAAAAATGTAAAATGTTTTGCCAGTATATGGACCAAAGACAGAGACCAACTATGATGGTCTCTTGAGCTTTGTTATTTTTACTATGCTAATCCATCGATTTTTTGACATGTAGTAATCCTTTTCCGAAAGAAGAGCTATTCCTCCGATGACTACTTGTGTCAGAACTTGATTACTTATCATCGAACATTCCACAGGTAATCATCAGTGGGACCCCATTTTGATAGATGGGTGTGACAGGACGACTATACCTTCGATAGGTACTCCTATCGGAGATCTACTGAATATCCGTCGCCTTTTTGACTGAAGAAATGTCGTAAGAAGAATTTTTTGATAGATCGGTCACATAGTAAAATTGCTATTTATGTGGCCAATTTTGATGGGTAGGGATGTCGGAATACTGATGGTTATCACTTCCGTTGCCATTTCCAACACAAAAACACTGACAGATAGATGTGTCACAGTTTTGACAAATGGCTATTGAAAATCTGACAAATGGCCATCAAAATTTGGCCTCAAATGTAATAGTGGTGGTTATGGCACAAAAGGTTATGTCATGTGAATTTTGACAACATGGTTAAAATCAGTAAGAAAAGAAAAGTTAGAGGCCTACCGAGCCTATCTAAACCTAACCATGTCATGTGCAAACAATGTAAAAAGGAAAAAATGTCAAAATCTAGTTTCAAGAGAAAAAATTATTCATCTAATGCTATTTTGGAGTTGGTTCATATCGACTTGTCTGGTAATATGAGAAATCAGAGTTACTATGGAGACATATACTTTATTTTATTTGTTGATGACTACTCTAGGCTGATGACTCTTATGTTTTTGAAAGAAAAATTTGAAGCTTTCAAGATGTTTGAATGGTATAACGCTAAAGTGGAAAAGGAAAGTGGAAAAGAGTTAAAATTCTTGAGATTAGATAGAGGTGGTGAGTTTATTTATGATGAATTCACTAACTTTTGGAATGAGCATGGAATTCAAAGACAGGTTTCTGCACTGAGGACACCACAAAAGAATGTAATTACTAAAATGAGGAATAGATCTATTTTTGATTGTGCTAGAACACTGATGATTGAAAAAGATGTTGCACAATTGTACTAGAGAGAAGTTGTTAGTACTGTTGTATACACATTGAATTGAGTACAACTGAAGAAAAATTCAAACAAGACACCCTATGAGTAATGATATGGGTACACACTAAATGCAAGTTATTTTAGAATATTTGGAAGAAGATATTACATTTTGAAAGATGATAGAAATGGGAAATTTGATTTAAAAGGTGATGATGGAATATTCTTAGGATACTATACTAAAAGAAAAGCTTACAAATGTTTGAATAAGGTTACTAACAAAATGATTGAAAGTGCAAATGTAAGGGTTGATGAGTTTGATGAGAAAAATGATGAAGAAAGTAAAAAGGAACCATAAGACTATGGTAGATTTTCATATATTGAGCAACATGACACTCTACTCGAGCAACATGCTAAAATTACTGAGCAACATGATAATGATACCGAGCATCAGCCTACAGAGACCAAGAATCAGGAAATAGTTACCAAGGAAGATAATGATCCTACACTGAATGATGAGAAAAGAAGAGAACAAGTACTGGCAAAATTTGTAAGGAGACACTATCCACAAAATTAGATCATTGGAGACAAGAAAGTTGGCATGATGACACAAAGTAAGTTGAGAAACAACACATGTTTAGTTTGTGAATTTGAACCGAAAAATATTAGAGATGCACTTGAGAATTATGAATGGATTAAAGCCATGAATGAAGAAATATATCAGATATTGAAAAAAAATACATGGACATTGGTACTGAGACTGAATGATAAGAATGTAATTAGAACCAAATGGATATTCAGAAACAAGTTGAATGAGAATGGTGAAGTTACTAGGAATAAGGCAAGACTTGTATGCAAAGGGTATGCACAAGAAGAAGGAATTAATTATGGTGAGACTTTTGCACTAGTTGCAAGACTTGAAGGAGTTAGAATATTGCTTGCATATGCTACCTACAAAGGATCTAAAGTATATCAAATGGATGCCAAATCTATATTTTTGAATGGAATACTTGAGGAAGAGGTATACTTTGAACAACCTAAAGGTTTTGTTGATCCAAATCAGAAAAAACATGCTATGTAAGTTACACAAAGCACTATATGGATTGAAACAAGCATTGAGAACATGGTATGAAAGACTGCATTCATATCTTATCAGTATTGGATTTGTAAGAACAAGTGACAACAACAATTTATACTTGAAAGGTGAAACAGATGATAAGATTCTTATTGCTGAAATTTTTGTTGATGATATCATATTTGAAGGACATGATAATCTTTACAAATTGTTTGCTGATGAAATGAGAAAAGAATTTAAAATGTCAATGTTTGGAGAGATTAAATTCTTTCTTGGTTTGCAAATTTCACAAAAAAGTGAAGGTATTTTAATTATAGAATCAAAGTACATCAAAGAAGTATTGAAGACCTTTGGAATGGAAGATTCAAAACCAATTGGTACACCTATGGTTACAGGATGCAAATTAACAAAGGATGATCAATCAACCAAGGTAAATTAGACATTATACATATCAATGATTGGTAAGTTGATGTATGTTGTGTATAGTAGACCAGACATTGCACATGCAGTTGGGATTGTAGCAAGATTTTCTGCTAATCCTAAAGAATTACATATGACTTCTATTAAAACAATTCTAAGATACTTGAAAAATACTAAGAACTATGGTTTATGGTACAAGAAAGAGGGTAATTTTGAACTACAAGTTTACACCGCTGCAGATTGGGATGGAAACATTGATGATCGAAAGAGCACTACCGGTGAAGCATTCTTTTTGGGAGAAAGATTAGTAAATTGGATAAGTAAGTGTTGGAAAAAATTGTCTGAAGGAAATTGCTACTCAAATTATGTATTGTCTTTGATGTCACACAATGTCATAATCCGCAGCAATCAGTTCCTACCGAGCTCAGTCGGTCTGCCAGACAGGAATATTAGTGCTTACCAAGTCCACTCGGTTATCAAAGAAAATTTAGTGTTTACCGAGTTCAGTCGGTCGTCAAAGAAATTTTAGTGTTTACCGAGTTCAGTCGGTCGTCAAAGGAAATTCAGTGTTTACCGAGTTCAGTCGGTCGTCAACAAAAATTCAGTGTTTACTGAGTTCAGTCGGTCGTCAAAGGAAATTCAGTGTTTACTGAGTTCAGTCGGTCATCAAAGGAAATTCAGTGTTTACCGAGTTCAGTCGGTTATTGAAGGTAAAGGATTGTCGGTGTTTACCGAGTTCCCTCGGTCTCCAAAAGATTGTAGAAAGTTATGGTCACCGAGCACTGTCGGCCCTTGAAGGATTTTTGCAAATAGAGTTTGCTTAATTCAGCCGACTGTTATACTAAATAATGTCAATTTGACAAATCTAAAATCATATAAATAAAAGGTCAAATGTGAAAAATAAACAAGAAATATAGCAGAAGATTTACAGAAGAAAAGATAGGAAAGGTGTGTGCGAATTTGTGAAGGATGTTCAGATATCCTTAAGGTGCAACAGAGATTTATTCGATCAGGAAGGATCACACATATGCAGAACAGAGATCTGTAATCAGCAAGGCAGTTGCATTATTATACAGGTCATTTTTCATTGTTACCTTCTTATCATTGTAACAGTGAATTCTAAATCTCTTAACCGAGTTGGTTTAACAACCATATTGTAAATCCTCTAACAAGGTGAAAATTCCATTGAATTGTTTTCAAGACCTCTTACCAGGCCACTCCTAGTAGGGTGTTTAAATCCTCTAACAAGGTCACACCTAACAGTGTGTTTTGTAACCTTTTACCGGGTTGGCTTCTAACCGGGCATCACTTCAGAAAAGTGAAAATCAGTATCTAGATACATTGGTGGTTTTTCCCATATTGGGTTTCCACGTTAAATCTTGTGTCTCTTGTGTTCTTAATTGCTATCTTAATCATACACCAGTGTTGATGAATATCTAAAAGATAATTTTGCTAATACTTTCTGCATCTTCAAAGTTACTGCAATCTATTTACCGAGTACTAAAACAGATAACATTGTTAAGATATCCTAAGGGATCTGGAAAGAATTAATTGTGAAGTGTTTTATGGTTGACTGATTCACCCCCCCCCTCTCAGTCACTTCATCCATATTCCATCAGTAAGAAACATACATGCATTTCTCAGTCCACTGCCGAAGTAGAATATGTTGTTGCTACTACTAATTGTGTTATCTCTATTTGAGCATCAAGTATTGTCATTAGTATCAAAGATGAGTAGTAGTCACAAGGTAGTACCAAGAATTATAAGGATACAGTTCTAACCGAGCACCAGAGTAGTTTTACCAAGTGACAGTGTATACCCATATCGAGCATCAGTAAACATCGAGCAGACTGGACACTGAGCACTAGTGTATTTACCAAGAAATATTGATAGTGTTTACCGAGCAATCCAAGAAATGACATAGTAATCAATTTTGGCACATTTATCTATGCAAACGGTTACAACAAAATCACAAAATGTTTTACCAAGATCAAGGATTATTTATTGTAGATGTAATCATTAATTGTGATGATGATCTCTATGTAATTGTTAGATCTAGGTTATTTTGTATACCATATATCTGAGGGTTTTTCCTAAGATGATGTAATCTAATTAGGTCATGAAAGTTAAGAGACATTAGGAAATGAAAGCAATTTTCTATATAATTGTACTTCATGATATTTTGATAATGTGTGTAATGAAATGAGAAGAAGATCTTGAAGTAGCAGCCACCTTCAAGACATCAGTTTTCAAACAAAGTTGACTAGTAATCAGACATAGTCAATTATTCAGAATTAGACAAGGCTACCAAGCAATACAGAGGATAAATATCTACACACTAAGGTGACATACATTTGATATTTCATAGATCTGATTCAGACAAGTATAAGTTGTCAATTTACAGATACCCTATTGTAATTCTCTAATCATTGTAACATATATTTGGTAAAATCTCCTAATAGAGTAGACCTAACAGTCCTTATTGTAAATCTCTTAACCAAGTGCACACTCAAGTAGTGTTGTTGAAATCCTTTAACAAGGTAGATCTAGCTAATCTTTTGTTACTCCTAATAGGGTAAGATCACCAAAAGTGATCACAACTTGTAGCCCTAACAAGCATACTTTATTATCTGCAGTAGTGAAGAATTTGTGGGTGTCATCCCCATCGCAGTTTTTACCTTCTAACAAGGTTTCTTGCATAACCAAAATACTTGTGTTATGTGATTGATTTATTGTTTGATTTCATGCAATTTACATTTACAAGTTAATTGAATGAATGATGCATACAATGGATTAAGTTGATAGATGAGTTTACTACTGTTTGTTGATTGAGTTTTTGGAGTTAAAGTTTTTGTGGGCATTGATTCACCCCTCCCCTCTCAATACCCTATCTCTCCATTCTAACAATTGGTTTCAGAGCTCAGATCTCTTATTGGATGGTTTAACCACTGAAGAGTAAAGATCTAATCATGGAGAGATACAAGTTGGACAAAACTATATAGAATCAAAAGATTCAGATGCATATGTTTATTGAGAAATTCAAACAAGCTAAGGATGCATTGAAGAAGCTACTGGTTCAGAGAAAGAACTTCGCTATTTTGGAAAATGAGACTAATTACCATGAAGAAGAGATTGATGACTTATTTGATAACATTGGACCTAGTTCAGGAAGTATTTCTGATGGTTCTGAAAGTGCATTTTTTGATTTATTTCAAAAGAATCTTCATTTGAATGAACAAGTAAAATCCCTAAAGATCAGTCAAGATAAATAGATGGTAAGAATGATTGATGTGATGAGCAATGCTAGACAAGATGAACAAGAAAGGAATCTGGCAATTGAAGACATGAGAGAGATGTCTGAACAACTACAAGCAAAAGAAACTAAAATATTGAGACTTACCGAGCACCACTTCGAAATATCTAATTAGATGATTATTGTAAACCAAGAGATCAACCAAGTAAATGGTGAGTTGTCAAGAAAACTTGAAGACATTGGAGTACTTAGAGAAGAAAATGAAAAACTGAGAAATGAAGTGAAGATGTAGCTACAACACAATGAAATGATGAAAAAAGTTGAGGACAATTCTAAGAAGATTGATGATTTTATGATTAGTCAAAGAAGATTTGGAAGCAAAGATAGATTAGGCTACACCGAGCAAGGAGAATCATCCAAGCAAGCTAAATAGGTGAATAACAATAAGAATCAAAGACCTAAGACACTGACATGCTATCACTGTGGTAAACCGAGACATACTTCAAATGTTTGTAGGAGTAAAGCACAAGGTAAATCAAAAATCACTCCTAAATCTAATGGTCATTGTTATAATTGCAACAAGTTTGGACATGAAGCATATGAATGTAGATCTAAGTTGACTAGGAATCCTAACCAACCTCACATGGAGAAACTCTGCTATACTTACAACATGCATGGACACACCTCACAAGAGTGTAGAACAAAAATGAAACAAGTTTGGACACCGAAAGGACAAAATAAATCTTATCAACCAAGAAGACAAAATAATGCTTACACTTGGGATTACAACACATGGGTTAACTACCCAGTATGTGGAAGGTATGGACATATTGTAGTGAATTGTATGAGGAAGAGATGGGCTAGAAAATCTCAAAGCTAGACAAGAACTGGTATTACATGTTTGCATTGTCACAAAGTCAGTCACCTAAGAAAAGATTGTAGAGATCGAGCACCAGAAGAAAAAACATTCGAGAATGGAAATACAATTGCAGATATTATAAGAATAAGAAACACTATGTGGAGAAAGGCATCAAACGAGAATGCTGAGTCAAGAAATGTAGTCGATGAAACCTTGTCCTCTGGATTGGGTGACATCAGCACCTCCACCTAAGGTGAAGAAGGTATGTATGGAACTGATATTCCAAATTGATCTTATCTCACATACAGTTCCTATATTTGAATGAACACATAGAAAATTTGCATGAATTAAGATGCATTGTGGTTTATAAGTTTTGAGCTAACAAAGTCATACAATCAGTATATGGAAGACCGAGTAAAGAGTTACTTGTCGGTGACTATTATGTAAGGTTAACCGAGTATCAGTATCAACCGAGTGGAAAGTTATGTGTTAACTGAGCTTTTATTATTTTTCGGTAATCACTGAGTTGACAGTTGTCACCATACTGGAAGTAGGTCGAGCATTTACGACAAGTAATTTTAAGCAGGAATTTGAAAAAGGCTATAAATAGACGGAGCACTTGGTTTATTTTTCACAAAGCAATTTCGAAGAACAAAATTTCCAGAGAGAGAATTCAAGCAAAGAGTTTTAGGAGCATTCAAAGTTGTTTTAGATTCAACTGAGTGTGTTCTTCATCATTTCTGAGTAAGTAAAGTTACTACCAAGCTTATTCAAAATGTTTACTGAAACCCTAAGTTGAGAGAGATGGCATCCGCGTCCAAGACAAGAAAATCTAAACTTGTAGAGGAGGAAGTGAACTTGATTGTGTTAGATAACTATGATGAACCCTGATATAAACTTCATCCTGAAGTTGCATCCAAGATTGATTAAGTGAGAGATTTTTCAAGCATACCCCCTAGGGTTTTGTTAGTTGAAGATGTTAGATTGTACATTCATTGCAAGATAGGTGAAATTGGTGATTTTGAGATGTTTGCATCTTTCCAGAGGCTTTGCAGTGATGATGAAAAAATGAAACCACAATATAAACAAGATGAAAGAATTGGTCTAACAAATGCCCTAAGCTTCCCGAAGACTTTTAAAAATGAATGGATTAGGGTTGTGCTAAGTTGGTTTCATGATGGAATGTTTTGGTTGGATGAACTAGTTAACGTCACAAATAATATGATTCACATAGTCATCGAGTATCTAAAAAATAACAAGACCAAGGCATTTCACAGTGCTTCTAGGGCCGATATTGAAAAGAACACCGGAGTAGTGTGGGATGGCCGAGCACTGAAGATTGGTTCAATCAATGACCCAGAGGTTAAATTTGCAGCTCATGTCATTGATTACAAGATTTATTAGTCAAGCAGACTGGACAGTGTACCATGTGGAGCCATTGACATTGCATACAAAATGGTCAAGAAATGTATCTAGTTAGACCTCGCTGAGCTACTGTTGAGGAAAATTGAAGAGAACATGAAGACTATCCAGTTGGTGAAGTCTAATACTTGTAAGTCTGGATCACTTTTAGTTTTCATATTCTTCTATGTGCAACAATTTTTCCCTTCTGTCAATAATATAGAGTGGTCAACCAACAAGCCAGTCATAGTGCAGATAACAGATATGATCAATGACTTGGGAAATAATTTGAATAATGTTTTTGATAATTACTTTGAACAATTTAAGATTAGAATGAATTCTTAGAGTAGAATTCCTAGTAAATTAGTTTAAGAATATAAGCAGGATATTTGTTTTCTTGTGGACATCGACCACACACTAACAAAGGCTGTGGAGCCTAGGATTAAATGGTTAGCTCCTATGGGTAATGAAATGGATATTGATTTTGATTCAAAATCAATTAGGGCTCTGCTAGCTACACCAAAGGATAATAATGCAAAATATTTGGAACATATGAGGAGGTCAAGAAAAGAATAAAAACATGCCTTGTTATTGATAAGATAACAAAGAAGTCTAGAAAGATGATGAAAACTCTAGTTGAGAAATTTGGAGATGATACTGGATCATCTGACAGTTCATTGGTTGAAGTTGCAACCAAAGGTTAGTTAATTCTCACTGACAAGCCTCATGATAGTGAAGAAAATGAGTCAGATAAAGGTACAGACTCTACACCAGTTTACCCTTCACAAACCCCAAAGAAAAAGCAATTAGAAGTGCAGTCAAGGGCATGAACAAGATCAGATAATGTACCTTCACCACCACTGAAGAAAGGAGTTGTGAAGTATACAAAACCAAAGGTATCATCACCGACAAAGACATACACCAAAAGAGGTACAAAAACTATTGTTGAAGCCCCAAGGAAAAGAAGAAAATTGATAAGAGGTAAGGAAGATTTAGAAGATGAAATTTAAAGTTGTTAGTAATAAAAGTAGGTCAATTAATAAAGTTACAGAAGATATAATTGAGAATGGTGAACTCACTGATCCTGAAATCAGTCAGTTTGAGCACTTGTCAACCAAGGATCAGAATAAACTCAAAGAGGAAATCATCCAGATGATGATTCGATTCAAACGAGTTCCCATTGAATTTTCCAAACACCTACCTAAGGCACTAGAGGATAGAATTACACAAAATGGTCCTATGCCTTAGATACCGAGAAGAAAATGAGGGAACAATCCCTAGTTTTGGCAATACCATAATTGACTGTTTCTAAGATTGAGGACTACATGACAACATATTCCAAGAGATTTAGAGTAAAGAACCAGGAAATGTAGATACTAGATGAAAATCTAGTAGATATAGATGAGCATAGTCAACTCATCTAGTCTTCAATAGTTGCAGCCCGAGAGCAAGAAGAAAAGATGGTATTAGCCAAATCATCTAAGAAGAAGCTGAAGACAAAAGGTAAAGGAATTCATATTGATGATGCAAACCTGGTGTATGCACCCAAAAATGGTCGCCTAGACTTTGGGCCCCATTTATTTGATTTATCAACCCTGAATCATTTTGATCAATAATCAATATTTTTTAACATTATCAATTTCTCAATCAAATCCTAATTTCGATCATATATTGGATTTTCATCCTTGGGCTAACCATTTATCCTAAGTCTTTATTTGATTAAAAGGAATATTTCCTCCCCTTTTGATTAAATAAAAAAGCCCCACTTTCCTCTTATCCTAAGTTGCACAAATAAAGTATTATTCATATTTTATAAAAAGGAGAAAAGCACTTTTTGTCTCATATGAGGCTCAAAAGTCAACACTTCACTCCCATTGGAGGATACTTGTGCACATGGATTGCTCCTTTTTCAAGCTCCACCACTGATTAAGTCTTTTCGCCTCTTAATCTCCATGGTCCATTTCACCTCATTTCTTATAAAAGGAGAGCTCTCTCCTCCATTTGCATATCCACTTGTTTTATGCTAATGTTATGCTGCAGGTTTTAGGTGCATTTGGAGCTTTTGAAGACATTAAAGACTTGTTGCTTTCATCATCTAGTTCATATTTGCTTTCATAGTTGCATGATAATGGCATTCTTAGATTAGATTTCCTTTTATGCAATAGAATAGATCTCACATAGCTTAATTAGGGGCTTGGAATCTATTGTACTTCTTTTCATAGTTTAGTTTGCACTTCATTTGATAGATTAGTCTTGCACATTCATACTAGTTGCATTTGCATTGCATCTTTCATTTAGATTCTTGGGGACATTGGCACTCTTGCCCTTGTCTTCACTTGAATCTCTCATTGCATGGTTGACTAGCAAGGTCACATTCTTGTAGCTCTAGCTGAGAGCAAAACTCATAAGTCCTTTGCAACTCCATGCATAGAGAGCTATGAGCCACTTTGTGAGGCCTCATTGTTGAGAAACCTTGCATGTAATGGTTCATAGAAGTGCACCATTTTAGTGTGTACACCTGGCACAAAAACAAGACAAGTTAGACATATCAGATATCGAGGTACCTGATACTACAGTTTCCACCAAGGAATTAATTTTATCATAGAATGTACCAGATCAAGCTGAGATCCAAATTATAGATAACAAAGCATTATATGTACTCATTGAGGACATCACAAATGGTGATCCTAATGACCGAGATGCTGATGAAGATATGAAAACTGTTGGAGCTCAAACACAAGATGAAGGTATATTTACCGAGCCAACAATCACATCATTACCAGGTGAACTTCCTATCTTGATGGAAGTAGTTGAATTTGTAACAAAGGAACAACCTGAAGGCTCAAACCTTGAGAAACTAATGGATACATCAAGGGAACAAGGATCTAGTACTCTGATAGAAATAGATGAGCCTGAGGTAAAAGAGGTAAAAGAAGTAGATACACAGGGCCAAGATTACCCTAAGGCAACCTAGGCAACCCCACCCGACACCACATCAGAAGCTCCATCTCAGTCAATTGACACACAAGTTATCAAGGAGCAGAAAAAGGAAGAAAATGTGTCAACTGGACATGAAACGCAAAATGTTGAGGAGAAAGCAATAGTTCCATTTGCAATGAGCTCACCTCAAGAGTTGAAGAAGAAGAAGAAGAAACATGGAAAGGGGCCGGTCACACTTGAAGAATTCATTGTCATACCAGACTTTGACACGAGGACCCTAGACCTTGAAGAATTAAGAAAATATGGGGAGTTATGTACTAGAAAGGAAGCTCAAGAGAAGCTAAGGAAGGAATGCAAGAGCAAGGAGATATTAGAAAATGTAAGAGATATCATACAACAGGTTGTACCTGAGGTACAGATCGATGAAGGCACACCTATCATGGACCAACTTGCTACCCTTGCACAAGAAATCAATGCCCCTGACATTGAAGTTAACAAAAGAATTGAAGAAAGGAAAGAATCACAGATACATCATAAACTTGTAGAGAAAATCAGAGAAGAAGTGGAAATAAACAAGGCCAAATTATCTGAGGTAATAATTGACATACAATCTATTACTCAATTAATTATTCAGATGTTGATTAAGCTTTACACTGTGGAGACCTTCACTGCTGAGATCAGTGAGAAGATAAAATAGTTGGATATTGAAATCCAAGCCAATGCACAAGCAGCCTTAACTATGCCAGATGATTTAGCTAAGAATATATTGAAAGTTCAAGAACTCAGGTGGTTAAGAGAAGATTTGAGGAAGAAGGAAGAAAGGATAAGTGACCAAGTCATCGAGCTTCAAACAGAGCTGCTTCCCTATCTTAAGATTTTTGAGAAACACATTGTCAAAGAAAAAGTTTTAGTTTCAACACCAAAAATCTCTGTGTTGGACAATATCTTTGACATGCATGCACAAGTTGGTCTTGAGCACATTGCTCTACCCAACTTGAAAGAGGAATGGGCGAACCTCTTAGATTATTTGAAGAAAAGCCACCAGCACATTTTTGATAAATTGTATATACACAATTTTGAGTTTGGCATTATTATGAAAAAGGGGGAAAACTAATGTATATGCCAAATTGTGTAATTATATGTTAAGTTTACTACATATTACTGGGAGCATACACCGAAGGGGAGAAATTTTGTTAAGATTAAATATCTATGTATATATGGCGAAGTTAGAATAGTTTTAAGACATCAGGTCCTATATACATTCAAGGTTTTGATACTAATGCCAAAGGGGGAGATTATTATTTCTATTTGAGCATCAAGTATTGTCATTAGTATCAAAGAAGAGTAGTCAGTTACCTATGCTATTCAGTCGGTAAAATAAAGTACTACAAGCTAAATATGCTAGTCGGTTAACTACATAAGCCTTCACACTGAGTAGTCACAAGGAAGTGTCGAGAACTATACGGATACAGTTCTAACCAAGCACCAGAGTAGTTCTATCAAGGATCAGTGTATACCAATATTGAGAGTCAGTAAACACCGAGTAGACTGGACATCAAGCACCAGTGTATTTACCGAGCAGTATTGATAGTGTTTATCGAGCAATCTAGGAAATGACATAGTAATCAGTTTTGGCACATTTATCTATGCAAATGGTTACAAAAGAATCACAAAACATTTTACCAAGATTGAGGATCATTTATTGTAGATGTAATCATTAATTGTGATGATGATCTCTATGTAATTGTTAGATCTAGGTTATTTTGTATACTGTAGATCTTAGGGTTTTTCCTAAGATGATGTAACCTAATTAGGTCATGAAAGTTAAGCGACATTAGGTAATGGAAGTAGTTTTCTATATAATTGTACTTCATGATATTTTGATAATGTGCGTAATGAAATGAGAAGAAGATCTTGAAGCAGTAGCCACCTTCAAGACATCAGTTTTTAGACAAAGTTGAGCAGTAATCAGACATAGTCAGTTATTCAGAATTAGACAAGGCTACCAAACAGTATAGAGGATAGATATCTACACACTAAGGTGATATACATTTGATATTTCATAGATCTAATTTAGACAAGTACAAGTTGTCAATTTATAGATACCCTAATGTTATTCTCTAATCATTGTAACAGATATTTGGTAAAATCTCCTAACAGAGTAGACCTAATAGTCTTTATTATAAATATCTTAACCGAGTACACACTCAAGTAGTGTTATTGAAATCCTTTAACAAGGTAGATCTAGCTGATCTTTTGTTACTCCTAATAGGGTAAGATCACTAGATGTGATCACAACTTGTAGCCTTAATAGGCATACTTTATTATCTGCAGTAGTGAAGAATTTGTGGGTGTCATCCCCACCGCAGTTTTTACCTTCTAACAAGGGTTTCTACATAACCAAAATACTTGCCTTATGTGATTGATTTATTGTTTGATTTAATGCAATTTACATTTACAAGTTAATTGAATGAATGATGCATACAATGGATTCAGTTGATAGATGAGTTTACTACTATTTTCTGATTGAGTTTTTGGAGTTAAAGCTTTTGTGGGCACTGATTCGCCCCCCCCTCTCAGTACCCTATCTCTCCATTCCAAAAAATTGTTCAAATATTGCAGGGATAAAACAACTTTTGAAAGGCATGAATGAGGAGATCACTGACCCGGTGATAATATATTGTGATAATACCAGTGCTATAAACATTTCTAAGAATCCTGTGATGCATGCAAAGACAAAGCATATATATATATATATATATATATATATATATATATATATATATATATATATATATATATATATATATATATATATATATATATATATATATATATATATATATATATATATATATATAAAGTATCACTACTTGAGGGAACAAGTACAAGACAAAAAAGTAAAACTGGAGTTTGTTAAATCAAAATAACAACTTGCAGATATATTTACCAAACCATTACCTAAGGATACATTTAAGTATTTGAAGACTAGACTAGGGGTCCATCCCCTATTTGTCAGTCACTAAGGTGATCAAGAGATTGCATTAATTTGTACCTTATCAGAATATCAAATGATGTTGATGCATATTGCTCACACTTTAGGTTTCCTAAGGTTGTGAAAGTTAGAAATTGAAGAACAAAATAACACTGTATATCAGTACATGAAGGTACTTGATATGAACCAAACACCAAAGATAATATTTTATATACTGAAGAGCTATTTGTTCTTTTTGGCATTTCTATCAAAGGGAGAGAGATTCAATGAAATATTATAAAGGAGACAAGAAGAAACATAGGGAGAAGAAGACGATCAAATCCGTAGGAAGAGTTTGCATGGAGTGATAATTTTGTGCAATGATTAAACATATTAAATGTATAAGCTAGGGAGAGCTTACCGAGATACATCATTTGTTTATATAGTTGTAGAACATATATTTGGTATTATATCATATTTCATATTGTGTTGCAATCACTGCCAAAGAGAGAGATTGATAACCTACAACTGATTGAATATCTTAATGGAGTGAATGGACAAGTGAAAGATAGTGATTAATGGCCACCAAGCTACTAAAGTGGTATGTAAGGCAATTAAATCAGTCAATGTATTGTCATTGATGTCAACTAGTTTTGACTATACTTATCATGATGGTTACAAACATCTAAAGAAGGAAAATGGTAAAGGAATAAGATATCTACATGAATATTAGATGGATATGAAAGATATGGCTATGGTATACATTGGGTAACTTATTGATGAGTCTATGACATCATTTTGTTGACTTGATTTTATTACATGATTTTGTTATGTATTGAAGATTAGAACTGAACAAGTTTATGTGGTCGGTAAATGAAGATTTCTGTATACACCAAGCTAGTGTAGTGTATATCGAGTACAATATTAACTGAGAAGGTAATCATCAACACATTCTATATGACCGAGTGAAAGAAACAAATAAAGATTATAATAGCTAACTGAATTGATAAGCTAGATAATTGCTTATGATTCTGAGGTAGAAGATAAATTTTTTTATGACGATCTAACGAATGACAAAATTCAAGGTTGATTAGATGAAGGAGAATGAAACGTGTTATTGACACAATTGTCAAGGAAGCTTAAAGAGACAAAATGAATGATGGAGATTAAGTTTCAAAATCAATGGATGAGAAGAAAATGGTTTATGTTGTCTATTTAAGGAGACATGAGATTCATTATTGAGTCTAGGATTATTGATACTACAGGAGAATTCGTGTGAAAGAACTATTTTCATGCACCACTGATCAAAATGGTTAAAGATAGAACCAAGTTGAACTGCAAACATTACTAAGAATTAGAGAAACATACACCAAGTGGAATGAAGTTGGAGGATATGAAGGATTGAATTGATTATTGATCATAGGAGGTATTTTGAGCTTAGCTTAGATCTAAAAATCTGCAAATATTAGTTGTATCTGAATTAGATCATTATTGTATTAGTTTAACCATTCTTACAAAAAAATATCTTAATCGAGTGGGACTTAACAATATTTTTGTATTTCAATATGACATTCAATGAATGTTGATTGTTTTTTTGTTGACCCCATAGTGAATGTTGGTCAAGGGAGAACTATTAGTGATAAATCCTCTAACTAGGTCACACCTTACAGTGTTTTTTGTAATCTTTAACAATGTTGGCTCCTAATCAAGCTCACTTCATAAGAGTGAATTATTTTGGGTTACCAGTCCCAGGTGGTTTTTCCCTTAACAGAGTTTCCACGTTAAAATCTATGTGTTATGTGTGAATGATGTGTTGAATTGTTATTTTTCTTTACACATTTCATAACTGGGTAGATCAGTAAACACAATAGTTAATTTACTATCAATTGATAAATGAAGAGAAAGATATTGTTGATATCTTACTGAGTTGAATATTTGATTGAAAAGTTTGAATATATACATCTGGGAGATTTGGGACTGTAGGATAACTGTACTTAACTGTTCACCCCCCTCCTAGTTATCTAATATTCAAATCCTACTTTTCAAAACCATTCTATTTTTAGGATCTACAAAGTAGCCCATAGGAACATGCCTTCTTTTGAGAGGAAAAAATAATCCCAACATAGATTCAGGGGGAGATCCAGGTTATGCCATTGCTAAGTTTTAACCAATGACTCATATCCATCTTTAACTATGTAAGATCCAAAGTTAGATCCACCCCAAATTAACTTATTTTCCCTTTTTTTTAACACAATTTGTCTTTCTTTTAATATCTATTTCAATTCATCATTTTCATTAATTGAAAGTGGAACATCTTCTAAAGACTTCCATCTCCATTCTAGGTTGGGATCCCTAGAGGGAATGCCAATATAATCCTTTAATTTCCTGCCCCATAAGCTGGATAATACTTCTTTATATCTAGGGGAGGATGTCAAGCTATCCATAGATGCATAACCTTCCCAAGAGTCCTCCCAAAAAAGTGTTGAGTCTCTGGAATCTACATCCCAAGTAAGTTTGTCTCTGATTATATCTCTACATTCCAAAATGAAATTCTGGACTCTAGATCCCTTAGGGGGGTTCCGCATTTTGAAAATACTAATCCGTTCATTTCCCTAGAAGTATTTATTTATAATTATAATAACCCATTTCCTATCAGATTACTGATAAGTTCCACACTAGTTTGGCCCCTAAGGCCAAATTTTGCCCTTTCATGTATTTGATGCCTAGGCCACCTACTTTGAGAGGTCTGCAAATTTTATCCCATTTAGTCAAAGATAACTTTTTGTTGTCAGAAACTCCTTGCTAGAAGAAAGTTCTCATTTTTTTTCCAGTTTATTTTTGGCTCCTTGTGTAAGAGGTAAGCATGACATTTGATAAGTGGGAATGGATGATAATACTAACTTAAGCATAGTTTTTCTACCTGTATTTGTTAACCATTTTTCTTTCCATGTTTCAAGTTTTTGATCTATTTTACTTGTTATGGGCTCCCATAATTTGTTAACTCTTGTTCCTTTATCAATGCATATGCCCAAATATCTACAAGGTAGCTCCCCTTTTCTGAAGCCTAATATATGGAAAATCTCATCTTCTAGCCAAGTCTCAGTGTTTAGAAAGAATACCTCATATTTTTAAGCATTGAACCTTTGTCTCGAAGCTTTCATATATAGGGTTAATATTTCTTTATAACTTCTGGCTTCATATTTCACACTTTTACCAGGGAGTAATGTGTCATCAAAAAATTCTGATGTGTAATATTAGGAATCCCTTATGTGACCTTTATACCATATATTTTTCCTAACTGATGTGCCTTCCCTATTGCCTGCCCAAATGCTTTAGCCATAATTATAAAGAAAAAAGGAGATATGGGATCCCCTTGTCTCAGCCAATGAGATATATCAAAAAACCCTTTAGGTGTTCCATTAAATAGTAAGAAAACTTTTGGAGTAGAAATGCAACTAAATATAAGATTGATTCATTATTTGGAGAATCCAAATGCTTCGTGGCACTTGCAAAAAAATCTCCAATCAACTTTATCATATGCCTTTTGAATGTCTGATTTAATCAGCATACTTGGTTCATTGTTATGCTAAACAAAATGAATGATTTCCTGTACTATTATAATGCCATAAAAGATACATCTACCAAGGACACAATCTGTTCTTCTAATATAATTTTAAGTAGTAATATTTTAAGTCTATTTGCTATGACTTTAGAAAGTATCTTGTAAATAGTATTACAAAAGGATATAGGTTTGAAATCTCCTAGTTCTTTAGTACTTTCTTTCTTGGGGATGAGTGTTAAAAAGGTATTTTTTATTTCTCTTAGTAGCCTACCTGATTTTCTAGTATTCTCAATTGCTTCCCATAATGCTTTACCTAAAAAATGCTAACATTTTTGAAAAAACCAGTCTAAAATCCATCTAGTCCAGGTTCTTTATCAGGATGAAGTTGGAAAAGGCTAGTTTTAATCTCTTCTATATAAAATTCTCTATTACGGAAGCTATTTTCATCATCCTTGAAAAGTATTGGGATATTATTTAACATGTGTTTTCGTGCATTAAAATCATAATAATCCTAGTTGTTTAATGTATTACAATAAAAATCTACAAATTCATTTGCTAAAACTTGGGGATTATCTATGATGCCTTCTCTTGTATTTTTTATCTTTAGAATTCTATTGATGTTCCTTCTATTTTTTGTGCTATTATGGAAAAAATTAGAGTTCTTGTCACCCTTAGACAACTATGTTTCTCTAGTTTTTTTTGTTTCCAGTAAGCTTCCTCCTTAGATAGAAGCTCTTCTTATTTTTGTAATAATTATTTTTCTCTAAAATAGCTATTTCTATCCATACCTATTCTGATGACTTCCTCATTCAATTCTTGGATATTCTTTTCAACCTTTAGTTTTTCCTCAAAAATGTTTTTGAAATGTTGTTTGTTCCATTTTAAGATTTTAAATTTAAGAGATTTTAATTTTGACACAAAGTTGTACATCTTTGATCCTTCAAAGCTATCCTCCATCCACCATTTCTCAACTAAGCTTAAAAAATATTTATCTTGGAACCACATATTTCAAATTTAAAAGGATTGTTGGGTGGTTTATATTATTCCTCAATACATAATCTAGCTAGGAAGTGGTTTGAGCTTGAAATTGCTAGGGTAGATGCTGATAGTAATTTTTCAAAGGTCCTAAGATCCCCTTTGAACAAGAACCTATCTAATTTTTTTGCAATGTGACTAAATCCATCTCTTCTATTATTCCATGTAAAGGTACCGTTACTCATATTGACATCTAAAATAATGTTGTTGTTGACCGACTCTTTGAAGTCCT
This sequence comes from Chamaecyparis obtusa, assembly GCA_027943335.1. NCBI lineage: Eukaryota > Viridiplantae > Streptophyta > Pinopsida > Cupressales > Cupressaceae > Chamaecyparis > Chamaecyparis obtusa. The sequence goes on from BSBK01001517.1 coordinate 80,563, forward strand.
TTAAGGACTGCGATTCATACTTAACTCAACCCTATTTTTTATTCATATCCAAGATTGCATTAAAGTCTCCCCCAATTATGTAGTTCTAGTCCTTGAACTGATTGAAGTAATCTTCCATTTCCTTCCAAAGTTATTTTATATTGTTAGTGTTGATTTGGCGATCTACATTTATTCATTTATTCTTTACATAATTTTGTTTCTTGTATTAATATAATGTTAGATTCCATTAGGTTCAGATTACACTTTAATAAGCAATGTTTGTTAAGGGTGTTAAGGCCCCTAACATTCCATTTTTTGAGTTTCATTGGACCTTGGGAAGGTCCTTCTCCTTCCATGCATGGAATAATGTTGTAAGCTTGGCTTGGTTCTCTTCTGCCCCATATAATTTAATGAATTCATTCAAGGATTTCCTTCCCCTTTTTTTGAGATTTTTTCCACAAACCGATTTGTCTAGTCCAACATAGGTAGTAGCAATACCTAGCTTAACATGTCCCAATCCTATTTCCTCTATTATTGTCTACTTTAGTGGTCTATCCTCCAATAATTTTGTATTATATTCTAACTCTCTTTCTTCCTGTTCTAATATAGCTTTTACAATTTTTTATTTCATCTTTTTGTTAGCCTCTACAAGCTCTTCATCATTAATGTACTCTTCACCAACTTCTTGCTTGATCCCCATAATAATGTAAATGGATTATAGTTCAAGTGCTATTTGGTTTTCCTCTTCATTAAAATTATTCATGAAATAGGTTTGCACATCGTTATTCGGATAATTTATACTACAAAGATTTTTTTACCCTGACCTCATCATGGATTGAAGATATTTATGCCAATAAATTGCCAATAATATTCATGTATGTCTAAATTTTTCTACATATCTCCTCTTGATATAGTTCAAGGTCAAGTTCATTGACATAGGAGGTATTAAGAGGGGGTTGGGTCATAGCTTCATGGGTAGGTGTAGAAGGATCCATAGAGAAATGTTTACTATTATTTAAACTAGATTCAAATTGATCATGACACTCCTCATCACCAGATTGTGAAATGTCATCATTGCTAAAATAGAATTCAAATCCACCCCTAGATGCCTTAAGATTGAAATGAATTGTTAGATCTGTAACTGGGTTATCAACATGGGATAAAAAACCTATATTTTTCAGGATGTCTTTAGAGGAGTAAAAATCACTAGAAATGATTAATTTGGTTTCATTAATCATTCCTAAATATAGTCTAGGGTAAATGTCATTGCAACCCAGTTATGAGGAGATCTGTAAGGTGATAGATAGAGGATTGAAATGCACCAGAATTTTTAGTTCTCTTGTATCATATCCAAATTTTTTAAACCCTAGAAAAGATCCTAAACTATTGCCAATGATCTTTACAACTTCCCAATTAATAAGTTTCGCTGATAGATATACAAGACTAAACTAGCTACATTTTTTGGATGGTTTATAAAAAGATGCATCAAAATTTGGAAACCTATCAAAGAAATGAAATGCATACCCATTAAAGATAATATTTATACTAGATAAAAAATATTTTTTCAATTCCAAATATTTGCATTCAATCAATATAAGTTTCCTAGAAAGGCAAGAGATACTAACCTGTCCATGGAATGATATATTCCACCATCATTCCATCTCTTCCATTCTCATAATGGGTCCACCCCACATAGCTACCAAACCTAAGTTCTTCAAATTGTCAGAAATTGAATGATTTTTGGTTGAATTTCTACCTTCAAAGCCCTAGATCTTGGAGGTGATTCCATATTTATCTTTATGATATTAGGGATCCAAGTTTTCTCTTTGTTGTTGTCGCCAATGTCTTTCATTAGGTTTTGTTGTCGGATAGGAGTACTATGGATGATTAGAGATGGAACACTTTTAGAACCAAGTTTTATACAGTTAGCACTGGTAGCACAAGAAGGTTGTGAACTAGTAAGGGGAATGACCCAAATACCCGCAAACTTCCATGGAATGGGGTCATTAACAGAGTGAACTCTATTCATATTCCTATCTTTTGATTACCGAGGCATAGGAAATCTAGGGAGAGCCACTCTATTAGGGATTTATAGATTATTTTGGTCAAAATGATGCCCTTTCCTCCTTGGCCTATTAGTTTTAGAGAAAGGATAGTAGGGCTTGATGGTATGTTGTCCACTATACCTCCAAAAAACTTTACCCATGGGTTTCTTAGAAACCAAATTTTTACACTAAAGCCCATATTTGTGGTTCTCAAAATTGGTTACACTTTGAATCCTTAGCCTTGTTCATTTTTTGGAAACTAGATGCCATTACCCTAGTTCATTGCTATTGGTCGGGCATTGCTTAGGTTTAGGGGTTTTGATAATTTACATTGTTCGCTAAGTAGAGCAGTTATTTTAAAATTGTTAGTGATTCATTTAAATTTTTTTATAAATAAGAAGACTCATCTGCCTCTCTTAAAGATTAAATTAAAAAAAATGGAACATCCTAATGAAGGTCTTTGACCCTTATGATAAAGGGTTTGAATGTGATGTCAAATGCTCTATGTAAGAGTTCTAATGATGTTTGTGATAAACTAAAACCAATTGAATATCAGATGGATAATTGAAAGATAATGATTGATGCTTACAGAGCTACAAAGTGTATGTAAGACATTAAATCAGTTAAAGTATTGTCATTGATGTCAAATAGTTTTGAATATGCTTATCATGATGGTTACAAACATCTTAAGAAGGAAAATGCTAAAGGAATGAGATATCTACATGAAAATGATATGGATAAGAAGGATATGGATATGGTATACATTGGGTATCTTATTGACAAGTCTATGACTTTATGTTATTGACTTGATTGTATTACATGATTCTATTATGTATTGAAGATCAAGATTGAACAAGTTTATGTGGTCGATAAATGAAGAATTCAATATACACCGAGTAAGTGTAGTGTATACCGAGCATAGTATTAACCGAGCTAGTTATCACCGAAATATCACGGTATTGACCAAGTAAAAGAAATAAATAAAGTTTGTGTTAGCTAACTAAAAATGATGAGATGGAAAATTGTTTATGATTTCAAGGTAAAAGATAAATGTTTGTTATGATGATCTTACAGATGACAAAATTCAAGGATGATCAAATGAAGGAGAATGAAATGTGTTAATGACACAACTATCGAGGAGGGATAAAGTGACAAAATCTACAATGAAGATTAAGAGGCAAAATCTATGGATGAAAATAATATGGTTTATGATGTCTATATAAGGAGACATGTGATTCATTATTGAGTTTGAGATTCTAGATACTGCAGGAGAATTCATGTGAAAATATTGTTTTCATGCAACACTAATCAAGGTGGTTGTAGACAAAACTGAGAAAAACTACAGACAACACTGATTGTCAGAGAAATCATATACTGAGAAAAATAGAGTTGAAGGAAATGAAGATGTTAAATTGATTATTGATCAGAGGTATTTTTGAGCTTAGCATAGATCTGAAAATCTACAAATCAAAGTTGTATTTGAATCAGATCATTATTGTATTAGTTTAACCATTGTTACGGATAAATCTCTTAACCAAGTGGTGCTTACAGTCTTTATATTTCAATATGACATTCAATGAATGTTGATTCTTTTCTTGTTGACCCCATAGTGAATGATTGGTCAAGTGAGAACTACTAGTGATAAATCCTCTAACTAGGTCACACCTCACAGTGTGTTTTTTAACCTTTAACAGGGTTGGCTCCTAACCGAGCTCACTTCAGAAGAGTGAATTATTTTGGGTTACCGGTCCTAGGTGGTTTTTCCCCTAATAGGATTTGCACATTAAAAATCTATGTGTTATATGTTTATGGATGCATTGAATTGCTATTTTACTTTACACATTACTATAACTGGATAGATTAGTAAACACACTATTTAATTTACTAGTAATCAGTAGATGAAGAGAAAGTCAGAGATGATGTTTTACCGAGTTGATTATTTGATTGAAAAGTATTGTTATATACATCTAGGAGTATTTGGTACTGTAGGATAATTGGACTTAACTGATTCACCCCCCTCTTAGTTATCTAACAATTGGTATTAGAGCTTAGAGTAATTGGAAGGAAAGATTAAAGGACTTAAGCTAAAGATCACAAGATGTATAAGAGAGAGGTGCCAAAGCTGAACAAAGACAACTTCTCGACATGGAAAAGGAGAATGAGATTGTACCTATCAGGAATTGGAGAGCCTACAATATACTATCTGGATAATAAGTTCATCTTACCTATTAGACCTTTGACTATTGATCTGATGCGAGAAAGACATGAACACAATACTACAATGATAGAGCTTGTTGCTTCCTTATCAGATGTTGAATTTCAAGATATCAAGACATGTACTTTTTCTAAACAGATGTGGGAAAAACTTACACTAGTTCATGAAGGATATGTGAATGTGCTTAGGGCTAAAGCTGAAAGTCTTAGATGAAAGTTTGATGACATGAAAATAAGAGGAGAGAACATATCACAGTACATCAACCGAGTCAAGGAGATTGTGAATGTTATCTGAGGAGCAGGAGGTATTATTGAAGAAGTCATTATTGTAAGTAAAATTCTTAGAACATTGTTACTGGTTTATACTATTAGAGTTTATGTAATTCATGAGATGAGATCAGCTTCGGGTAATCATATTACACTTTATAGTCTAATAGGTAGATTGATTTCATATGAGTTGAATAAATTTTATAATAGTGTTGTTCCTACCGTTGAATATGCATTTATGTCATCTCTGAATATTGGTAAATCAAGCAGTAAACACATGATAAGAAATGAAAGATCTAGTGAAAGGAAATTTGACAGAAGAGATAACCGAGAACACAGAGTTAACCAACAATATGCCAAAATAAGTAACTAATATTACAAAGACAAAGGCAAGAAGGCATGTTACCTTGTTGAAGATGATGATGATGACACCGACACTGACACCAACACTGATGAAAACATTGAGGTGGTATTCATAGCATTGAAAGAAGATTCAGAAGAAGAATAAAGGTATGTTGAAACAACACTTGTTTCTAAAGTTAGTGTTAGTCCAAGTTTGGTACTTGTTCTTCTTTTCTTTGTTTTGGTCTTGTGTCAGTTGGATCTCTCCTTTCTTTTGTCATTTACTTGTTTTGTGTCCATCTAAGTTCAGTCATTTAAAAGTCATTTGCCTTTTGGGTCATGATTTGATTTTAAGCCTTTACGTTATTGGTAAGAAAATCTTTCTTGAACACCTTCGAATACGCTTGAGCTCTATTCGACCTTGTTCAAGGTTGTTCATAATAGATTCTTTACTTTTGAAAATATGATAGGTTCATCAAGAAAATGAAGGAAATATATCAGTCGTCAAGTCATGAGGAGAGCTAACGCATTAATTATGGATTTGTGACACATCATTGCATTCGAATTACCAAGTAGCAAAATTTGGAGGATCAAAATTCTTGAACATTCTTGAAAATTCTTGAACATTCTTGAACAGTCTTGAACAGTCTTGAAAAGTCATGAACTTTGTTCTTTCATGTTCAAATAAATAGCTAAAGGAGATTTTGAAGGAAAAGGGAATCTTATGACAGCTCAATAGCGAGACCCACAGGAGGTTATGCATTTCATGCTAATAAATGGCAAGAGGGTTCGCACGTTCAAGATGTCCGAATAATCATTATTTTTACTAACATGAGGACTTGCGTAATTAGTAATTAAGGATTACATGCCTAGGTTGTAAAATCAAATCTTTCATCATCACCTTCGTAAAGATTTGTAATAAATGATTAAGTTCTCATACTTCTCTTATTTAAGTTGAGTTCTATGCCCAAAGTCCTAAGCAGTTTGTTGTTAAGAAATTGGCAGGCGGAGGTAAGGACTTCAGAGCTCATGTGATTAGTAATTTCTATAGAAGTAAGGTGAGTATGGCTATTTTTCCCATGATACTTTCAAATTTGTAAGCAGAATAGTGAATAGAAAATTTAAGGCTCTGCAATTATGAAGTCAACTTTTCATCTATTTTGGAATATTTCAAGTTTTGCATGTGATGGCCCTATAATATCAGACATAGATTTAGAAAATTATAATGTATAAGGTCTGCCATCTCGTCTTCTAAATTCCCTTGAGGGTACTCCAGCTTTAGAAATCCTACACAATGGGTTATTCTCAGCTGCAACTTTCCCTCCCACTGTTATATGCCCTGAGTTAATTCTTGAATGTATAAAAAATTATGACGCACAGACATAATCTATTAAAAAGAAAGATGGTAGCATCCTTATGTCTGTCAATAGAGAAATGGTGTCTTTGGCATTGAAAATCCTAGAAAAGACTTTCTCTTCCTTTTCTCCCACACAATCCATCGTCAAGTTTAACAAAAATAGAGATGGAAACCGTACTTCTATGGCTAAGAGCTGGCTTTTGAACCCACAAAGAGGAGGATCATGATTGCCTAAAAAATTCAATAGGACTCATGTACATCCCTATATCAATGATATAATGGTGATGCTACACAGAGTGAAAGGATCTCAAGTAGCTTATCTCTTCTAAGACTAGATGTATTTCTATATTTAAATTATCTTAGAGGGAAGAAAACTCCTAGACTGGGCTGAATTAATTGGTAGCTCTCTCAAAGAATAGCTCAATGTGTCTAAATTGACTGGTAGTGGTTTCTTCATGTCCTCTTACCTCATGTAATTTTTAGCCTACAACAAACAATGGAATGGAATGCCACATAAACCCTGGGTCGTTGATATGTGTTTCTATGAGTATTACCCTATATTACAGAAGGATAATATTGTTGAAAATTATAGAAGAGTACATGATACATTCATGGGAAAACTCTGCTTTGAGTTAGCCAAAATCTCTGTAAAGAGGATCGGCCTAGAAGCTCAAGAGTTTTTCACTAAATATGGGAGCTTTTATATTTAGTTTCCTAGGTTTACCTACATCAGGGTTGGGGGTTTTGAGGATTCGCCTATGAGATTGCCTAGGTATGTTTTTGACTGTTTTATCCTAGCTGAAGTCATTAGATAGCTTACCATTGTTCTAAAGAGGTTTCTCCCTAAATAATAATGGGAAAAGACTTTCCCTATCTTATTAGGAAAATTTTCATGTGGATCAATGGTAGATATAGTAAGCATAGGTAGTGACCTTCGTCATTTTGATTTCAAGTATTATACTGAAAGAGTTGGATTTGATAATAAAAACTATGCTAGTGGAAGCTTAGGGCTTAGGTCACAAATGTTCCATGTACCTCATCTAGAAGACTTCTGGGAAGATTGTTGTGATGAATCAAAAGTAGAAGAAAGGGGACACAGTAGGCTATGCTTATCACAAATCCAATCTATGAGTCTGCAAATCAATGTAGAAGGGGTAACTGATGATGGGTCTAATTTAATTGAGCCCAGTTTCAAGAAATCAATTGAACAAGGTGATCCTTTCATCAACTGGTTTGAAGAAGAGGAAGATGATATTGAGAAAAGAACTCAACATGTGATTCATCTAACTAAGGTGTGGTTGTTAACAAGAAGAAAGTAGAAATAGCCTAAAACAATAACATAAGAAGTTAGAATTACTACTTTACCTTCTCCAATTTATGTTTCTAATACATCTACATCAATTGAAAATGTAGGGCTTTCAAAAAAGCAACAAGTTAAGGATACCCAAAAGAAAGCTACAACGGATTGCTTACCAGTGGCTCCTTCACATAGGCCAATGAGATTTAAGACCAAATAAAGGATAAAGAAATATATGGCTCAAGAAAGTGTGCTGACTATTAATTTAGATGAGGACAAGTTTGAAGATGTGAATTATCAAATAGATGAAGAGGAACAAGTTGACAAAGATCTTTTCGATCTTGATGATGTGACACTGGAAGTTATTAATACACTAGTGAAGATTGCTAAACAGCCAGCTGGATCTGATACCACACCTAAATGGTTGGCAACTTCTGTAAGTAGAAAATGCAGCCTGGTTCCTATTTCAGTTCTTGTCAAAGATATTTTTAGCAAGTATGTTCAAAAAACCCCAAAGACTAAGAAAGTGAAAAGCATGACTAGGATGTTCACCGATGTAAAAATAGGGAAGTGGACTACTGAAGTAGCCACTTATAGACCGAAAGAAGGAGAATAGGAAATCAAAGCTGAGGATTTCAAAGTCACAAAAGTTGAGCTAGGTATCATGGATCGTGCAGGTAAAAACTATTTGTTCAAAGAAATGACTCAAAAAATGTTGTATACTTCATGGCGGGATGAAAAAGAAAAGAAGGAATTAAAGAAGACAATTATGACATTTTATCAATTTATTAATACTTTCTACAGTTTTGATGCAACTCCCCTGATTCAGTCTCCTCAAATTTTTGACCCAAACTCCACTGAGAGCAAAAATCTATTGAATCAAGTTCAATGTGGCTGAGCTCTGGTGTCTTCAGTGGATGAATGGATGAATGAAGTCATCAATAGTGGTCTCAAATACATTAAAGATGCTCAAGCCATTCTCCATGATGCTGAAACCTTGATAGGAGAGATGCAAGTGCATCGACAGGTATGGGACAGAGAAGAAGAGAAATGGATTTCTACTATGTCAAAATTTCTAGACATTGAGAAGTATGGATTTATTAAGTTTTTTACTAAAAAAATAGTGAAATCCCTTGAAGAATCCAGTTTCTTCATCCTGAGAAGAAATATCAGCTGGCACATTACAACTATTAGGAGCACCATAGTTGAAACTAAAGACTGTGAAATGAGATCAAATAGCTATAGAAAACCATGCTAAATGAGTTGAAGGTAAATAACTTCACTCATGTATATACAACCAGTTATGGTGAGCAGGAATTAAAGGTATCTCTAGAAGTGTTTGAAGCTACTATGAAAAAAATCAAGGAAAAGGTTAACCCGAAGGCTTCAGATTTTACTCAAATGGCTAGAATTGAGTCCCTACTATATCTGTGCATAGATCAACTCCCAGTAACAATTGAGAAGGTTAAAAAGTTGAAATGGACCAAAGAAGCTTCGATGAAAAGGATTCTAAATATGAAGATTCCTCATTTTCTACTCGCAAAGGAGCTCATTCAGGCGTATAAACAATGGGAGGTGACTCATTCTCTTGCGGATGAAGGAGAAAATCCCACTGGTGGCAAGGAACGTGCTATTGACAAGGAGCCTGATCTGGAGATTTAGTTATCTTTCTAATTGCATGAAAAACTCTTAAGGACATGTGTCCTTTTTACTTTGGTTGACCTATTAATTGTTTAACTGAGAGGTCAGGTTTTTAGGGAGACCTCTTGGTTTGTTAAAACTATAAGTAGGATAGTTGCGATAGCGAAAGGGTTGAAATTTTTGGAGAAGGAACTAGTTACTTTTTTGTTTTAGTTTAATTTGTCTGAAAAACATTAGATGAATCGAGTTTACTATTGAAAATTGATTTTTTACTTTTTTTTTCCTGCTCTGCAAAGATGATGAATATATATGTATATTTCAAATCTATTCTATTTAAAATGAATGGATAGATGTTTTGTGTCAACATTTTAATTCATTTTATATTATGCTGAGAAAGTTCCAACAGTAGCTTGAAACGTCAACGATCTTTTTCTCGTCTTCAATTTCATATTTTTTTTCTTTAATATTTTTATCCCCAAAGTGATAGTAGTAGTAGAAAACTGTGATTTTTTCTACTATTGTTTATCTTATTTACTTTTCTGGAACAATGTCGGAAAAGCTTATCATCTAGGAATGATATAGCAAGCTTTGAAGCTTTTAGGTTAAAAGCTAAAACTGCAAGTTATTGATTGATATTTATTGAAAATCAATTCTAGGGAGATGTACCTGAGTTAAAATTTAGAGGGAAGTGGTTTAGAAAGAACACTTGCCCAACTATTAGTGATTGTTTGTCTTTTAATGGGTGATAGAGTAATTATTGTAAGAAATATTTAATGAAAGACAAATCTGTTTACTAATAGTTAGCAAGAATGATACTTAGATTATTGATAGTGGTTGTACACATCATATGAGTGGTGATGAAGACAAATTTGAATACCTTGAACATTATAATGGTGGATCTGTTAAAATGAGAAATGGTACACCTTGTCTAGTAAAAGGAAAAGGGTCTATATTGTTGAACAATAAGATTAGATGTGAGAATGCATATTGGGTGAAGGGACTTAATTATAATCTATTGAGTGTATCACAACTGAATAAAATAGGTCACCAATTTTCATTTGAGAATAGAAAGGTGAAAATCTATGATGAGACTGGAAAGTTGGTCAGTACTGGAGAACAATCTATAGGTAATCTATTTTATCATGATAATGTTGAAACTTGTTTATTGGCTAGAACTGAAGATGTGTGGTTATGGAACAAAAGGTTATGTCATGTGAATTTTGACAACATGGTTAAGATCAGTAAGAAAAGGAGAGTTATAGGTTTACCGAGCTTATCTAAACCTGACCATGTCATGTGCAAACAATGTCAAATGGAAAAAATGTCAAAATCTAGTTTTAAGAGAAAAAACTATTCATCTAATTATATCTTGGAGTTGGTTCATACCAACTTGTGTGGTCCTATGAGAAATCAAAGTTATTATGGAGACATCTATTTTATCTTGTTTGTTGATGACTACTCTAGGATGATGTCTGTCATGTTCTTGAAAGAAAAATATGAATCTTTTAACATGCTCGAATGGTTTAAGGCTAAAGTTGAAAAATAAAGTGGTAAAGAATTAAAATGATTGAGATCATATAGAGGTGGTGAGTTTATTTTTGATTAGTTCACTAATTTTTGTAATGAGCATGGAATTAAGAGACAAGTTTTTGCACAGAGGACACCCCAGTAGAATGGGATTGCTAAAAGGAGGAATAGATCTATTATTGATTGTGCTAGAACACTAATGATTGAAAAGGATTTTTCACATATATACTAGAGAGAAGCTATTAGTACTGTTGTATACACATTGAACCAAGTTCAACTAAAGAAAGATTCAAACAAGGCACCCTATGAATTATGGTATGGTTACACACTAAATGTAAGTTATTTCAAAATATTTGGAAGTAGATTTTACATTCTAAAAGATAATAGAAATGGGAAATTTGATTCAACAGGTGATGAAGGAATATTCTTAGGATATTCTACTAAGATGAAATCTTACAACTGTTTGAATAAGGCTACTAACAAGATGACTGAAAGTGCAAATGTGAGAGTTAATAAATTTGCTGAGAAGAATGATGAAGAAAGCAAAAATTAAACAAGAAGATTATGGTAGATTTACTTACATTGAGCAACCTGACACTCTACCTGAGCAACATCCTAGCATTACCGAGCAACAGGGTAATACTACCAAGCATCAGCCTATACAAACTGATAATCAACACAGTATTACTGATGAAGATAATGATCCTACATTGAGTGGAGAAAATAATGAAGAACATGTTAGGAATAAGGTGTCTCAACCTTGGATAATTCCTATTCTTATTATTTGTTTTGTAAATGTATTTTTTGCAAATAATGTAATTAAGTGTGAGTGTACATGTCTAGTTGGCATGTTGATGTGTCACTCCACTTGATGTGTCGGCATCTTGTGCGTAAGGAGATCATGACTAAAATGGTCATGACAGATTCCTATGATGCGTAAGAACTATTTAAGGAATGTGCTATGACAGGTGTAAGAGCATCTTATGACTTGGGCCTATTTGGGCACCCAAGAAGAAGTGGTTGGTGTGTGTAAGAGAATATGCCAAAAATAGGTTGGTATGACAGATTCTCTTACACTTCTCTTGTGACCGTTATTTTTGGTGGATTCTATGACAAGCTGTCATAGTCTATTCTATGGATGGATGCCTATTCTTGGGATTGCATGTAACAACTATGTACATGTGGCTTTGTGCATGGGTCTTGGTGGTTGTGCCCATTTTTGGGTCCAGAGGAGTATATATATATGATGCTGCTCCTATGGGAGAGATATAACAAAATTTAAGTCTTGTTGGCTTTGTCTCTCATTTCCTGAAAGAACTTGCATTGCAAGTGTATTGTAATCTTTGTGTTGAAGATAATACATTATGCAGGTTTTGGAGTGCTGGGGTTTTTTACGGAAAGGTTTTCCCCAGGGTATATCATTGTGTCATTCTCTATTTTTCTGTATGCATTGTATGTGGTTGCAATATCTTTGTTAAAGTAGTTAAAGAATCTGAAATTGTAAGGATTTATAAGAATTTTCACAATACTCTCCTATAGAGATTAGCGTAGGAAGCTGTTTCCGCACCTGAGTTTCCTTACAGAACAAAGAATTGAACTTGTACTTGAAAAATATGTGAGGAGACATCATCCACAAAATCATATTATTTGAGAGAAGAAAGCTAGCATGATGACATGAAATAAGTTGAGAAACAACACATGCTTAGTTTGTGAATTTGAACCTAACACTATTAGAGATGCACTTGAAAATGATGAATGGATTAAAGCCATGAATGAAGAAATTGAGAAGATAAATAAAAACAAAACATGGACATTGGTACCGAGACTAAATGATAAGAATGTAATTGGAACCAAATGGATATTTAGAAACAAGTTGAATGAGAATGGAGATGTCACTAGGAATAAGGCAAGACTAGTATACAAAGGGTATGCACAAGAAGAAGGAATTGACTATGGTGAGACTTTTGCACCATTTTCTAGACTTGAAGGAGTTAGAATATTACTTTCTTATGATGCTTATAAAGAATTTAAAGTTTATCAGATGAATGTTAAATCTACATTTTTGAATGGTATACTTGAAGAAGAGGTATACATTGAACAACTTGAAGGTTTTGTTGATCCTAATCAAAAGAAAACGGTATGTAAGTTGCACAAAGAATTATATTGATTGAAACAAGCACCAAGAGCATGGTATGAAATACTTCACTCCTACCTTATTAGTATTGGATTTGTTAGAACAAGTGACCGCAAAAATTTATACTTGAAAGGTGAAACTAATGATAAATTTCTTATTGCTAAATTTTTTTTGATGATATTATATTTGGAGGACATGATAATCTATACAAATCATTTGTTGATGAAATGAGAAAAGAGTTTGAAATGTCAATGTTTGGAGAAATTAAATTCTTTATTGGCTTGCAAATTTTATAGTAAAGTGAAGGCATATACTATTGGAAAGTTGACTATACTGGTGTATATGAATAATAATTAGTGTTTTCATTATGGCAACAAAGTCATATGAAGTTTTGGAGTAAGCACAATAACTTAGAAGATAAGAAATCAGCTAAGTATGGAGAACAAAGAAGTCAGTAAAGCACCTGATGAATAGAACACCAACACACATGTGTATGAGCAAGTTTTGGTATGCACCCTTGAAGATAAGCTTTTGAGTATGTTAGTAAGCTATGGTTAAGAACACATGGTCAGATGAGTTAGTATGAAGAAGATATAGCGAGTTGAAGTGACATAGTCAGTGAGCGACAGAGCAAAACAGAGCATGCAACCAACATGAAAGATTTTGATTAGTGATCATTATTTTATTTTGTAACGGCTATGTGCCTATTGTATTTATGTTGTAAACATGTTAATAGAAATTTATGTAAACATGCTTAAGCCAATTCATTTGGAAGCATAGGCCGACTTCATGAATAGTTTTGTTTGCGCCTATAAATAAGAGATGTGCCTTTGTATTTGTTTATGAAATATGATATAGAGTTGATAGAAGAAGAGAAAAAGTATGCGAAGAACAGTTAGAATGATATAGATATTTACAAGAGGTTAAAGCATCAGCACACAAAATGAACTGATCAGACAAGTAGTGTCATAGCAACCATTCATCATTGCAGATATAGTGTATATCTTATATCTAGGAGGTTGTAGCCTTCTCTATTGAGCAGTGAGCTCTAGCAGTGAGCCAACCACCCCTAACAGGGTTTGTTACTTCAAGAATCCTAACATGGTCTGACCCTTGACAAGGTCATTGTACTAAAGCATTGTAATGACTACTCCTAACAGGGAAAAGGAACTTTAACAGGTTCATAATACACAAGTGCAATTATTAGTGGGTATTAATTCCCACCGGGGGTTTTCCTTTGGCCAAGATTTCCCTGTAATCATATCTGGTGTTATGTGTTATGGTTGTTCACTTTACTTGCTTTAATATTCAATTTAGAAATTACGTTATTAAGTTAAGTTTCAAGTATCAGAAATTAATATTATAGAGCACTGGTTCACCCCCCCTCTTAGTGTTCCTATTCCTAACAATTGGTATCAAAGCTTTGGTCCTCTGAAGATAAGTTTAACCACTTGAGGAGATCATGGATACATGAGAAGTGAAACATCTGAAGAATAATCTTGAAGCAACTCTTGAAGACCTTGACAAATCTGAAAAAGAAATTGAAGAACTGAAATTAAAGGTTAGAGGTTCTCAAGTATTCATCAAGAAACTAAGAAAAGATTTGAAAGATTGGTCTACAAGTGATTTAGGGAAAATGGTCAAAAAGTTGAATGGGGAAAATACATCTCTAAAGGATCAAATTGAAGATTTGGATGAAAAGCTATTTAACAATCAAGAAGCCTATGAAGAATAGGTCAAAGAAAACAAGCAGCTGGATGAAGAATTGAGGCAAGCAAACATGAAAATCTTGGAGTTAGAGAACATTAAGAAGCAGGTGGAATCTGAATTGACTGAAGCAAAGAATCATATTGACAAATTGCACACAAGTAAGGATCTAATAGAGTCACAATTGTATGTACAAAAGATTAAAGGAGATACCACTAGTATTGGATTCAATGAAGCATAAAATCAAATCAATGACATGCAAGAAAGAATGAAAGCACCAAAAGAATATACAGAAACTAAGAAGACTGAAAATAATAATGAAGTGAAAGTTGAACCATCTAAGGATGAATGCAAGCCAGTTACTGAACTTGTTATGCCTATAACAAGCATGGACATATAGAAAGAGATTGTAAAGAGGTAAGACCTTTCATTGGTTATTGTTATTCATTGAATAATTTTGGTCATAGAGCTATGAATTTTAGATCAAATCAAAGAATTTAGACTCGACAAAATCAAAGAAATCATCCACAATAGATTGTTAGAAGTCCTCAAAATTTTACATGTCACAAATGCAAGTATAATGGTCACATAGCTAGAAAATGCAGTATGGTAACTCACATCAATGCATTGAGGAATATAAGGCCTCTAGTTATTTGTCACTCTTGTAACAAGGTTGGACACATCTCAAATTTTTGCAAATCATAAGCGCAAAGACAAGAAAGACCTAATAAGTCTCAAGGATCAATTTTGGATGAATCTGGAAAAGTCAAGTTTGTGAAAGCTACAAAAGATGAGAGAAAAATTTGGATGAATCCATAATGGATGCACCTTCTACTTCTGGATGAATGACCTTGTTCATCATAAGAGGACCTAGATTATCTCTAGACCCCTACGTGGCTAGTATAGAATAAGGTCGCACTTAGAGTCAATGATGAAATGTGACATGATATTCATGGATGAGTTTGTGCACCTAGAAAACAACCCTATCATAGAGTATGCGACTGCATGAGTTCTATGAATCAAAATGAATTAAGATATTTCTTAGAAGAATACATGATGAATTTTTTTGGGCTGGAGAAGTCCCTATTCAAATAAATACTGACATCATTTATGAGATGACCAGACTTCCTAAGACAGATGCCATTCTTCCTACTGGAAAGGATGTCAAGAATCTGGTGGAGTAGTCTTTAAGTCTCAGAGTGATAAGCGCACCATGACCATAGAGCCAATTGAGGAGAAGGATATCAAGCTCATGGTGATGATACTTGGCTACAAATTCCAACATGCAAACAGATTTAATAGTGTGTCAGCAACAACTATTTTGGCAGCTATCAGAATTGTAAGGGAAAATGGAGAGTTCAACTTGTGTGATATCTTGCGTGCACAGTTGATGGATAACATAAGGGCTATTAAGCATGAAAAGAGAAAAGTGTTTAGATTTGGGTCACTTATCATTTATATGTACTTCCATATTGTTGGAAAAGTATCAGATCTCTATCTAGACAAGAGATACCTACAATGCCATAGATCTCATTGAAGGAAACATCTCAAAGCACCTTGAAATATTTCATGGACTTGGAGATAAAGACATTTAGAATCTAGATGCAAAGAAGGTATAGGATACCTGAGAGTGTAGTTGAAAAGTATAAGGATAGCATTTGCTTCATGGTGGAGACAGACATCACTTGCATGGAAGTAGTGGAACCTAGAACTAAGTGGATTCATCCACTTGGTTATGAAGTGGAGGAACATGTTTTAGAAGCATATGCACAAGTCCTCCTATCAACGCCTAAGGATCCCAATGAACCAAGATGGGGTACTTATGAGGAGAAGACAAGACAAGTAGATTCAGTCTTGTATGGTGCAATAACAAAAAGGAAAGCATCAAAGATAACATCAGACATACTGAAAATCCATGGAGTCACACAAGCATATCTAGATAAGGAAAGGGAAGCCAAGATTGAAATGCAACTTGAGAGTGTACCCTCTTCTGAAGTGAAAATAGAGAAGACTGATGATCCCAAGGAGAAGAAGAAAATAATTCTGTGCCCACAAATATTATTGATCTGAAGTCCATACCACCTCCCGAACCTAGCAAGATGCCTAAGAGGAAGAAGCAAACCGGTGCAAGCCACCCATCTTCTAGAACAACAAGAATCAAAAGCATAAACACTCAAGCACCTCTAGAGGTAGGATTCAGACCAAATCTTGAAGTATTGAGAACCAGGGTAGTAGAAGAAGGAAGAATTGATCAAATATGAAAGTTCTATGAAAAATATAGTGAGATAAATAAATCAAAGATCCATGGTATGATAATCAAGCACATGATTAAGTTCAAGAAAATAGTTCTGAAACTTAAGACAGTTATACCGGATAATGTGTGGAACATTTTAGACTTTTTGAAGAGACAAGCTATAGAAGAAGATCTCAGAATAAGAGAAAAGATTTTGGATGAAAGCCTCCCATTTTGTTTATTTGAAGAGAAATCATTATTATTGGATTTGGTGAAGCCGCACCTAAGAACTAAACTAAGAACTCTACAAATTATGAACAAGGATTATGAGTTGGTAGAGAAGGAGATTGAAAAAAATTTGAGAAGGTATTCTTGGATAGACACATGTATCCTCCCACTGCGCCTGCAACCTAAGTTCACACCGAGCAAGTAAAAATAGATGAGATTCCCAATGTACTAATGACATGTCCACAGGATTATGCACTCTCAGTGATAGTGCCTAGTGAAGCAATGGAGTCTGTGCCCATGCCTAAGACAAAAGATGACACTATCATGATTGATAATGTTGAAATATCAATGGAGGCAACAAATAAAGATCTTGATAAATTTGAGGAAGCCTTTGTGAGCATAGAAGAGGCTGAGATACTATGTGGTGATGACACACCTATGCATCAAGAACAAGTCCAAATTGAAGACCTAATTAGACTGGAAGAAGGAAAGGAAGTTGAAGACCTAACAGGAAATTAAAGTGAGAAGGAAGAGGAATGTAAAGAAGAACCATCTATGAAAATCCTAGTGAAGGTAAAGAGTGAAGTTATGGATAGTACACTCCTTACCCCTAAGCCCTCAATTTCATTGTTGTCAAGTTTGGCCCCTGATACAACAAGTTTAGACTCTTGGGGAGAAGAAGATTTGATAAAAATTAGTGTGTTAGCAATGGAGAAAGAAAAGGAGAAACAAGTAATGAGAAATCCATTATTTGTTGAATCAGTAAACATACTGAACAATCTACTGCCTGAGGAAAATAAAATAGTAAATGTTCATTCAGTGGATGATGTAAGCAACATCCTTTCAAACTTCAAAGAAAACTTCTCAAGCCTAGAAGAATCAACATCCAAGGTTGTAGAAGAAAAATATCTCAAGAAAAGATTGAATGAGCTGATAGAAAATTTTTCACTTGACCTCAATTCTCTAAAGGTTGGTCAAGCTTTGCTGAAAGATTTAGCAGCTAAAGGAAGAAAGATAATAGCTGATTGTATGGATAGAAAAAAACTTACTGTAGACCTCTCAAAGAAGATTTAGGAAGTAGAATCTATGATGGAAGTTGTGATAAAATTAGTGCTAGATCCCTCACAAGATGTAAACATGTGCAATAATGTCTATCAAGGTCAGATAGATAATATTGAGAAGGCAAAAAAAGAAATGGACAAGATAAGGGCTAGGCAAATTCAGTTAAGAAATGCACTTGCGCCCTCATTGGATGTGTTAAATCAGAACATCAAGGAGATAGATGCCACTATTGTGACATATGATCAAGGTCCTAGCATAGATCTAGAAAAGATGGAGAAATTAACTTATGCATTATGCACCTATCTCCAAATAGTAGATGCACTCAAGGCATTTTGGCAGCAAGAGATCCAAAACCTCAAGATTGCATACCTGGATGTACTCACTGTGTAAGTACTTGAAGGTTCATTTTTAAGCACCTTTGTCATTAATGTCAAATGGGGAGTAGAGTAATATGGAGTAGTAGAAGGATAGAGCAATATAAGGGAGATATAAGATAGAGTATATGATGTACATAAAAAGATAAAGTATATGTTAGAAAGTTTTTTTGTAAGATACAGTTTAGTAACTTCACCATATTCATTTGTTGCCATTAATGTCAAAGGGGTAGAATGTTTTAAAGTTGAATATACTAGTGTATATGACTAATATTTAGTGTTGTCATTATGGAAATAAAGTCATATGAATTTTTGGAGTAAGCGCAATAACTTAGAAGATAATAAATCAGCTAAGTATGGAGAACAGAGTAGTCAGTAAAGCACCTGATGAATAGAACGTCAACGCATGTGTGTATGAGAGAGTTTTGGTATGCACCCTTGAAGATACTATTTTGAGTATGTTAGTAAGCTATGGTTAAGAGAATATGGTCAAATGAGTTAGTATGAAGAAGATACAACGAGTTGAAGTGACACAGTTAGTGAGCAGAATAGAGCATGCAACCGACAGGAAAGATTTTGATTAGCGATCATTATTTTATTTTGTAAAGGCTATGTGCCTATTGTATTTATGTTGTAAAAATGTTAATAGAATTGTATGTAAACACACTTGAGCCAATTCATTTGGAAGCATAGGATGACTTAGTGAATAGTTTTGTTTGCGCCTATAAATAAGTCACACACCTTTGTATTTGTTTATGAAATATGATATAGAGTTGATAGAAGAAGTATGCAAAGAGAAGTCAGAATGATATAGAGATTTACAAGAGGTTAAAGCATGAGTGCACAAAAGGAACTGATCAGACAAGCAATGTCATAACAACTATTCACCATTGCGGATATAGTGTATATCTGATAGCTAGGAGGTTGTAGCCTTCTCTATTGAGTAGTGAGCTCTGGCAGTGAGCCAACCACCCCTAACATGGTTTGTTACTTCAAGACTCCTAACAGGGTCCAACCCTTGACAAGGTCATTGTACTAAAGCATTGTAATTACTGCTCCTAACAGGGCAAAGGAACTTTAATAGGTTCATAATACACAAGTGCAATTATTAGTGGGTATTAATTCCCACCAGGGTTTTTCCTTTGGTCAAGGTTTTCCCGTAATCATATCTGGTGTTATGTGTTATGGTTGTTCACTTTACTTTCTTTAATATTCAGTTCAACAATTAAGTTGTTAAGTTTCAAGTATCATAAATTAATATTGTAGAACACTGATTCACCCCCCCCCCCCCTCTTAGTGTTCCTATTCCTAACATATACATCACTCAATCAAAGTACATAAAAGAAGTATTGAAAACCTTTGGTATGGAGGATTCAAAATTGATTGGTACACCTATGGTCACATGATGCAAATTGACAAAGGATGACAAGTCAACCAAGGTAAATCAAACATTATACAAATCAATGATTGGTAAGTTGATGTATGTTGTACATAGTAGACCAGATATTGCACACACAATTGGAATTGTTGCAAGATTTTATGCTAATCCTAAAGAATCACATATGACTTCTATAAAAAGACTTTTGCGATACTTGAAGAACATTGAAAACTATGGCTTGTGGTACAAGAAAGAGGGAAATTTTGAATTGAAAGTTTACACCGATGCAGATTGGGCTAGAAACATTGATGATAGAAAGAGAACTACCAGTAGAGCATTCCTTTTGGGAGAAAGACTCGTTACTTGGATAAGTAACAAACAAGGTTGCATTTCTCAATCTACTGCAAAAGCATAATATGTAGTTGCTTCTGCTAATTGTTCAAATATTACATGGATAAAACAACTTTTGAAAGGTATGAATGAAGAGATCACTAGCCTAGTGATAATATATTGTGATAAAACTAGTGCTATAAACATTTCTAAGAATTCAGTGATGCATGCAAAGACAAAGAATATATCTATAAAGTATCACTACTTGAGGGAACAAGTACAAGAAAAGAAAGTGAAACTAGAGTATGTGAAATCAAAAGAGCAACTTGCAGATATATTCACTAAACCCCTACCAAAGGATACATTTGAGTAATTGAGGACTAGACTAGGGGTCCATCCCCTGTCTATCAGTCACTACAGTGATCAGGAGGTTGCATCAACCTATACTTAATTGGAATATCAAATGATGTTGATGCATGATGTTCACACTTTAGGTTTCCTGAAGTTGTGAAAGCTGAAAGAAGAAGAACAAACTAAAACTGCATATTGGTACATGAAAGGTACTTGATTTGAACTGAACACCAGAGATAATATTTTGGCTATTGAAGAGCTATTTATTCTTTTTGGCATTGTTGTCAAAGGGAGAGAAGAATCAATGAAATATCTATCTAAAGAGAGAGAAGACAATAGGAGAAGAAAACACACACAGGGAGAGAAATATGTAGGGAGGGGTTGCATGGAATGTTAATTTTGTGTAGTGATTAAACATATTAAATATACAAGATAGGGAGAGCTTACAAAGTTACAAAATTTGCTTATAGAGTTCTAGAATAGATGTTTAGTATTCTATGACATATTTCATATTGTGTTGCCATCAATGCCAAAGGGAGAGATTGATAAACTAGAACTGATTGAATATTAGATGGATAATTGAAAGACGGTGATTGATGATCACCAAGTTACAAAGTGTATGTAAGACATTTATGCAGGAGTATCTCAGGTCCTTGGCAATCTTGTGTCACCAAAAACATGTTTGTGTTTTCTTGTGTTACTCGGTTCCTTCTTTGACCGAGTTGGCTCGGTAGTTGCTCGATTTCCTTTGTTAATCGGGGTTGGTTGGTTATCCCTCTAGTGCTAGATTAATTCACTAGCACTCAGTGATGCTTGTTTGGTGCTCAGTTATCCTTGCTTAATGAGGTGTTTGTTTTATTTTCCTGTTGAGGCTAACTTGTGCAATTAATTATGGTCATGGATTTAATGCTAATATCTATCATTGGGAAGCATGTGGGCCTAGATCTAGTTTTTCCTTCCATTGATGGTGGATCTGAAGGCTGACTTGTTTGGTAGCCTCTTATATATACTGTAATCTTTGGTTTTAGTTTAGGGAGGAGTTTTGATAAGAGATAGAAGTTAGAAGTTGGAAGATAGTTTCAGATCCTCGCATGTTAGAGGACTTCTGTACTTGAATTGTAATATCTGGCCTAAATCAGGAAGGCCTTACAACCCGACATGTATGAATCTATTTGATGAAATAAATAAGAATTTGATTTGCATTCTCTCTCTCACTTGTGTGTTTGTGGCTTCTGTGTGTGATCTCTGCAAGGTGGATCTGGTTAGGGTATGCCTTTGGCCCCTCTCCCTATCTTCCCTTGTGTCAGACATTAAATCAGTTAATGTATTGTAATTGATGTCAACTATTTTTGACTATACTTATCATGATGGTTACAAACATCTTAAGAAGGAAAATGCTAAAGGAATGAGATATCTACATGAAAATGAGATGGATGAGAAGGATATGGATATGGTATACATTGGGTAAGTTATTGATGATTCTATGACGTGATGCTATTATGTATTAAAGATCAAGATTAAACAAGTTTATGTGGTCGGTAAATGAAGAATTCAATATACACTGAGTAAGTGTAGTGTATACCAAGAATAGTATTAACTGAGCTAGTTATCACTGACACATCGCAGTATTGACCGAGTAAAAGAAATAAATAAAATTTGTGTTAGCCGACTGAAAATGATGAGTTGGAAAATTGTTTATGATTTCAAGGTAAAAGATAAATGTTTGTTATGATGATCTTACCGATGACAAAATTCAAGGATGATCGGATGAAGGAAAATGAAACATGTTAATGACACAATTGTCGAGGAAGGTTAAAGCATAAAAATATACGGTGAAGATTAAGTTGCAAATCTATGGATGAAGAGAAAATGGTTTATGAAGTCTATATAAGGAGAAATGAGATTCATTATTGAGTATGGGATTCTAGATGCTGCAAGAGAATTCATGTGAAAATATTGTTTTCATGCAACACTAATCAAATAGGTTGTAGATAGAAATGAGAAAAACTACAGACAACACCAAGCGTTAGAGAAAGAATATACGAAACAAAACAGAGTTGGAGGAAATGAAGATGTTGAATTGATTATTGATCAGAAGTATTTTGGGGCTTAGCATAGATTTGAAAATATGAAAATAAAAGTTATATTTGAACAAGATCATTACTGTATTAGTTTAATGATTGTTACAGATAAATCTCTTAACCAAGTGGGACTTAACAGTATTTATATTTCAATATGACATTCAATGACTATTGATTGTTTTCTTGTTGACCCCATAGTGAATGATTGGTCAAGGGAGAACTGTTAGTGATAAATCCTCTAACCAAGTCACACCTCACAATGTGTTTTGTAACCTTTAATAGGGTTGGCTTCTAACTGAGCTCACTTTAGAAGAGTGAATTATTTTGGGTTACCAGTCCCAAGTGGTTTTTCCCCTAACAAGGTTTCCACGTTAAAAATCTATGTGTTATATGTGTATGGATGTGTTGAATTGTTATTTTACTTTACACATTACTATAACTGGATAGATTGGTAAACATATTAGTTAATTTACTGGTAATCGGTAGATTAAGAGAAAGTCACAGTTGATATTTTTTTGAGTTGATTATTTGATTGAAATGTATTGTTATATAAATCTAGGAGTATTTGGGACTGTAGGATAACTGGACTTAACTGATTCACCCACCCTCTCAGTTATCTAATAGTTTTTCACTTACACATAATTATACTTCAAGTTGGTAAAAAATGCTACTCATATTCCATTAGGTGGCTTAGTGTGCTAAGTAATGAATTTTGGATTTTTTCCAATAAGTGATGCTTCCATTTGATGAGGGGCCAACATCACAACACGTTATAGCAACTAAATAACAACCAAAATTGTTATGAATTACATTTTTATGGAGCTCTTGGCTTCAGAAGCGACGAACCTTCTGAAAAATATTCGCTGACCTCCTTTGGTCCTTTGGTCGTGTCGGGTCCCTTGTGTAGGTTGCTGGCCCTTTTTGTGCTCTTTCGAGATTTATTTTTGTGGTCCTTTGTAGTTGTTTGTCTTTTGGCTATCCCTTCTAGTTTGAAAGGGTTTTGTTGTCTCTGGTGCATAATGTATATTTCCTTTCTCTTTTTGTAAAAGGTTCAGGACCTTTCAAATCCTGATTTCCTCTTAATCAGAACATTGTTATGACTTGTGAGGTATGCAACATTTTATTTTAACAAATGATTTTTTTCCATGTGCTTTGAATTTGTAGTTGGAAGAGAAAATAAAAACTCTTTCTTTCTCATCAAATTAATTTCACCATCAAATGGATAAAAAATGCAACCATTAGTAGACCTTTTCATGTATATGCATCTACAAATTTTTATGTCCACCATATGACACATGTTAATTTATTGGTGGAAAATAAAATATTTTAAATGGTACAAATGTGTTCAATGGCTATTGTCTTCAATATAATCATCATTACTTGAGAAAAGAAAATAAGAACTATTAAAAATTGAAGTGAACTAGCGTACATCTCAAGGTAACTGTATATGATGAAAACCCACCCGTTAAGAGCAAGTTCAAACATACAAACATTAGGAATAAACAAGATATACAATGCTAATCTAACATTTTATATGAAATTACAAAATCAAAACAAAGGCTTCCACCACAACCTCCAATGAGCATGAAGCAAGTGCACCCAAGAATTTCTTGATTTAAGCTATTAGAGAGTGTTGTGGGTGTGCTCTCCCAACACAAATATGAATCCTACTATGAATGCAAGGTAAAAAAAAATATTGAACTACTCAAGGAGGAACTATGGAAGCAACCCTCAAGTATTCAATAAGAAGCCAATGAGGCTCAAGAAGGAGCTATGGAAGCAACCCTCAAGCTCAATGGCATGCAATATTAAATTTACAAATGAATTTAAGTATGAAATGAAACTAAGTCTACAATGAAAAATTAACAACTACCAAATGGTTAGTAAGAGCTCTAAATGCAAGTAAAAAAACTAACATAATAACTCTAAATTAAAAATGATGGATGATTTTCTTGAGGCAAGGATCCTCTATATAGGATTTTTGAGGGCTGGGTGAGGTGACATCTATGTGGAATCCACATAGGTGCCACCAAGGAGACACATAAGCCATGCAAAGTCCAAGACTTTCTCACACATGTGCAAGAAACTTGGGATGTGAAGGGTCAATGTGTACTCCAAGTACACATGTGTAAGTGTGTGTAAGAGATGTGTAATAAAAAATTCCATTTTCATGCTTTCGGTACATGTTTAAGAAGTGTCATAAAAAATTGTAAGAAGCCTCGTTTAGGCAATTTTTATCAATTTTTGAAAAGACAATTTTTAAAAATTTGCTCACACATGTGTGAGCAAATAATTAGGACTAATGGGTGTAGGAATAAAAAATTAGCCTAATTAACATTAGTTAATTAGTAAAACCTATTAGATAGAAAGTGATGTGTGTAGGATAACATCTAGGTTAGATTTAAGATTAAATTAAATAAAATAAAATTTAATAATGGTTTAGTAGAAATAACGCATATGAGGGAATAAATAAATTTACAATTTATTTAAAAGAGGAATATGGAGGAACATGTATTAAATTAAATTTAATACATTAAGAGGGGTAGTATTTACATTTAATTTAAATACTATAGTCAGCGAATTTATTTAATTAAATAAAAATATGAATTTAACAAATATAATTAATTAAGAATTAATTATAATATTATTTGGGGTCATTAATTAAATTAAATTTAATTAGTGTTAAATGGATGAATTTAGGTATATATAGTGAAATAATGGAAGGCTCTTTTACTTTCTTCAATCTTCCTCTTCACATATCTATCAAAATTTAAAAATATCAATAAAGCTTTCAAAGTCTCCAAGCATACACAAAGTGACATAAATTATCAAAGATCTCTTAACTTTGTCTCGAATTATTTTAGTTTTTAAAAATTGAATTATTTTTGAAACTCTAAAGTTGATGACTTATATAGTTTTATGACTAACATCTTGATTTAATAATGGTGCATTAAAATCATAAAGAACAAGGGAAATCTCGCATCAACCACAAATAAATTTTCTTTTATTTAATTTATTTATTTGAAAGTTTTTATTTACTAATCAGTTCTACAAGAAGCCATTATATTTTATTGTAATTTGTATTCCAAGTTCTTCCTTTATAGAATATCTCTTACAACACTAAAAGAATTTTATATCCATGTATGGTGATAAATTGATGCACACAATATCATAATTTAGTTTATGGACTTATACTAGGTTGAGAAATTGTAAATATAATGGACCTAAAGAAAAAAATTGAGAACTAAACAAATTTATTTTTTGTCATTATTGAACACCTCTAGATGCTGAGAGGGTGGAAGGTGAATCAATATGAAATAATACTATTTCTTTCTCTTCACAAAAAAACTTATAATGTATTCTATCCAATAAAGATATTGCAATGACAACATAAACACATAAACATCAAATTTTTACATGAAAAACCCAATGAGGGAAAACCACGAGAATAATCAAAATCACACTATATGAATAAGAGTTTAAAATTATTCGGGCCATAGGCCAAGGAGTGCACTACCCATGAAAAGGTTTTGCAAACTAGAGAACCAACTCTAGCTAAGGTGTCAACCTCAATGCAAGATAGAATTAACTTTTCACGCAAAGGCACCAACCTTAGATTTAAATATGGTGATTACAAGGAATGAATTGACATGAAGTGCATTCTCTAAAATGCTTATTATATTTCGTTGGTTATATCTTTATGGCTGATTTCATCCCTACTTGCCTGCCCATATTATTCTTCACATTTTTTGATACCTTATACTTCCTTCTCAATCTACATCACTAAATATCAAAATAATAACCTCCTATATATATCCACCACAATATACAATATAATCTATTAGGTTATCCAATGTAGAGATATACATCATTTACATAGTTTTCCACCACAAACATATATACACAATGAAGTCCACCCCAGGAAATAAACCTGACCCAAATACATCACAACATGCCTCCACCAGTGATTTAACCAAAGAGAAAACATCACAACACTCTCCAAAGTATGCGCAAAATGTAACATGTATCCAAGCATAGAAACATGTTGACCAGTTAGTCCATTTTTTTTCAAAGCACCTGGAAGAAAAATAAAGCATGTGAAGAATAAAAGCAATTTAGAACACCTTCCCCAGATCCATAATCTTTTCCATGATCACCGCATGCCACCACAAGAACAAAAACACCTTGAGTCGACCGCAAAGGATTAATGAGTAAATACATATCAGTCAAATGAACAAAAAAGGTAGTGAAAACCTCCATTATCTTGAGAAATCACAACATAACATCATCATTCATCATGATATATATTTCAAAAAATTGCAATGATATATCACCTATATCTCTTATAATGAGTTGAATCAAATCATGAGATCTAAGATGACAACATTTGATATTAACTAACACAATACGATGACCATATAAAGGAAGTACTAAACATACCATGATGCATATCAAAAAAATTATTCATTGGAACAGTCAACCATAGTCATTCTCAAGAGAAAACACCATAATCCTTTACTAAGTACATAACTCAATATAGCTCTCAATATTACAAGATAATCACTCTCTCAACTCTTTCTCCCAAGCATATCTAGACAAATAATACTCAAATCTAGCACCAAAAATATTTGAGTCAGCTAGAAACCAACAGAGACTACAATGTGTAATCACCTAAAATTTGTCTAGTAAAACCTAAACCCCTAATTTGATCAAATTTCCTTAGTAAAAATCCTAAATCTCAAAGACATAACTTACTAGACATAATTATGTAAGCAATATGGATAATCCCCCTTGCACAATTAGATCATTTCTAAAATCAAGCACAAATCATTTCTAATATTAAAGCTTGAAAATCATTTAATTGTCAAAATCATTTTCTTTAATAAAAAGTCCTAGCACTTTTATTAAAAGAACCCATTCCTCACATGGGTGTGCAAATTAATCTTGATTAAATGATAATTAAAAGGGGATTTTCTATTTTGTCTTATTCTCCCATCAAGCTTGACCAATCAAAATTCTTAGATTCTTTCACATGGATTGATCTCTCTCACCACTCATCTCTACCTAACATATTTTTTCTCTTAATCTCCACCCTTCATACTTGAGGCAATTTCTTTAAAAGGAAGCTCCTCCTTGGCTCAAGGGTCCCAGTCTTGTTCATTGTGCATTCTAGAGTCACTATGCTATTTTGAGTTCTTAGTACTTTCTTGAGTTCTTAGTTGCTTTCATCATAGATTTCTTGCACTCATAGCTCTCTTGGATTGTTATTTTAGTTAATTTTCTAGTATAATATTGCATTGTTATCTATTTTTCTTTTACATTAGCATTGGAATTGTTAGATTAATCTTGCATCATAGCTTCATTCTAGATTTGCATTGCATATTTAGATCATCTTGGAGTGGTGAATACAAGTATTGCATCTCACTCATGTATTAAATCTTCCATTTTGGAGTAGTCAAGTCACTAATCCTTCATGCCAATCTAATGAACATTACAAAAGGATTAAACTCGCTTCAACTAGGAAGAAATAAGCCAGTTTTGGGAATTTAGTTGTTCATTTGATTTGAATACTAGTAGCTAGATAAGCATTCATGCATCTGAAATTGGTATTTTCTAACTGATTGGCTCTTTGCTATAAATTTGGTCCATCTTTTATCCTATTTTAAGATCTTGGAAGTTCTCTAGCTCTTGTCTCAAATATATATCTTATTAAAATAAATTTTTTTTCAACTTTATCACAAGTACCTCTCTGTAGGAATTCAGACCTCATTCTCAGTACCTTCTACTCATTTTTCCTATCTATATCAACTCGATCACAAGTATCACCTAGCACAAATTTAGGTCTCATTCTCAATACCTTGCACCTTTCAGCTACCTTTACTACCTATCCTTGAGACAAAGCTATCATTTATTGAATCTTTCTACATTAGCTTAATATCTTTGTTACTATCAAATTTTCAATTCTATCTTCTCCATGAAAGTTATAGCTCGTAGGAATTACCAAAAGGCTATAGCTGATCTAATAGGGAAATCTATTTCTAATACCCCCTGACCATCCTCTCACGAGGGACCTTTGTGTCAAGGCCCTATTTATCAATCAATACCCTTTGTATACACCAAGAATCATGATCAAACCAACATGTCAGTATACGATTGAAGAAATCTCAATAAGCATGATTTTGAGTCTTCTTTGGACAAAGAACCTACACAAGAGGATATTAGAAAATTCCAAGAAGATAAAAACTTCCATAAGGTGATGCAAACCATTATGATTTAGGATAAAGATATATATTTTATGCATCTTGCCTCTATGGGTGTAAAGCTTCCTCCCCACTTTGACGTGGATCGCTTGATACAAAAGGAGGAATACTATCCTATTACAATCCTCAACAAAAAAATCCAAAATTTGCATTGTGAGCTCTCAAAAATTAAAAAGGACAAGAACCATTCATCAAACAATTATTCACTCGAAGCTATATGTCCTTTCCCCTTTGACAAAGGTCTCTATATGCCACCCTTCCCACCCAAGGTGGAAATTCCTAAATATGACAAATATGATGGCAGTGGAGATCCCCAGGATCATGTGAGATAATTTTGTGTACTTAGCATGGAGTTTATGCATGAAAAGAGCTATCTCATGTGACTCTTTTCTTGAATTCTTGGTGGCCAAGCTATGAGCTGGTTCACTTCTCTTTCCCCTAGCATCAAGACCTTTGACAAGATTGTTTAGAAGTTTATCCAGTAGTACTCTTTCAATATCTCCCACACTATTACCATGATTGATCTATGCAACACAAAACAACATTTTGGAGATTCCTTCATTACATTTCTTCAGAGATGGTGAAGGATGTTTTCTAGGTACCCTCATCAAATTCCCGAGACCAAAAAGATTGATATATTTATAAACACTCTGGTCCCAAAAATGAGCTATGGTTTGAAAATGAAAAATCACACTTCTTTTGATAAAGTGGTTGATGCCTCTAACCATATAGAAGACGTCATTTTTCAAAAGGGAGAGATCACCCAGAAACATAAATATTCCTCTAGTAATCGTCATAAAAAGGATAAGCATAAATTTTGGACCAAGACAAAGGATGTTGTCAATACCGAAATTATGGGTATAACTTCCACATATACCTCTAGCAAACCCAAAGATCCATCCTTTAGTATCTCCACTGACATTCAAGAAACAAAGGCTAATAAGAGTACTAAATCAAGCTCTAAACCTGAGAGTAATAGAGATAGACACTGGGTGCATAGACCTAAGAAATATTTGACTCCACTTGGAGAGTCACTTGAGAATGCTCTAAAAATACTTTTGGCTAATAAGATAATTACATTGCCCGATAAATCAAATCCCTATGATCCTGAGATTACACCTAAGTGGTGGAACGATGACCACTATTGTGAATACCATCACAACAAAGACCACAAGACTAATGAATGCATGAAACTCAAGCATTTAATATAGGATTTAGTTGACAATGATACTATTGTGATTGATTCTCCTCAAATGAATATTGATCATAAGGAATTTGAAGATCCTTTTCCTAAATATGAAAAGGGGTAATCTTCTAAGCCAAAAGATAATAAGGTGGGTTACACTTATTCAAACAATGACAATGTGATCCACATGCTTGAGTCTTATAACCACACTATTAATGTCATCAAGATCAAGAGAAAGACTCAAGCTGAATCTTCCACCACAATGACCTAATCCCAAGGAAAGGTCACCTTGCAAGGATCAGGTTCTTCCTCCTCTTCTTCTAGACAACGAGTGACCCAAGGGACTAAAACAATAACAACCCCATCTTCAGCACGTAACTATAATGTAGTTGATCAACTTCAACACACGTCAGCTCAGATATCAAATCTAGAATTACTTAAAATATCTCCTACGTATCGAGAGATTCTTGATCAAGCCCTCTTAGCAAATAATATTCCCAAAGACCTAGACATAGATAAATTCTAGTCCATGTCTGGTCATATCGCTTCCCCACACTAATTGACCTTTTTGGAAGAAGATGATAAATCTATTAGTCATCCTCACAATCAATGCCTCCACATTGAAGTCCTTATACATAAACATAGAGTGAAATGCGTTTTGATAGATGGAGGCACGGGTTTGAATATTTGTACATTCAATTTGGTTTTAGCACTTATTTTCTCAGAACATGCTATTGATCCCAGAAGAAAAATCATAATTAAAGTATATGATGAAGAAGAACGCTCTTCTAAAGGCATGGTGGTCTTACCCATCCAAGTGGGTCCTATTAAAAGGATGTTATTTTTTAAGTCTTAGATCTTCCACTTACATAAAACACACTCCTTGGTAGACCATGGATTCATAAAATACAAGCAATTCCATCAATGTACCATCAATGCATCAAATTTCCTCACAATGGAATTGAGGTCACTATTCTTGCAAATTCAACATATACTTGTAATAACCTTAAGCAAACTGAAATAATGGCTCCACATAATAAGGAGGCCCTAAGGAACCAAGAAAATGAGAGCTCCAAAAAAGAAATACTTGATGCCTTTGGGAAGAAGCTGAGTATAAAAGAAAATGGAATGGGAGAATACAATATGGATGCTTCATGTTCTATTAATTAATCTCCCCATTTGACCTAAATCTTATGGAAAACTATCTCCATCTTTTAAGCCTAATAGCACCTCTACCCCTATAATTCATGTAGGAATAGATATGGTAAAAGAAAGAGTTCCTATGGAGTAATAAAATGAAGAGAAAGATGTCTTATAGTGGCTTTATAGAGGCAAAGAATATGAGAAAGTAATGAAATATGCTGAAATCTCCCCTACAAAGTATGGGATAGGATATCAATTAATGAAGAAATTGGGATACAATGGGAAGAGTCCTCTTGGAAAAGGAAAAGGCCTTATGGAACCCTTACATTCCAAACTCCACAAACCTAAGGATAAAATAGGAGTAGGGTACTATGAACAAAAAATTAAACCATCCTCTACAAGTGGTGGCCCTATATTTGATATACTTGGATACTTTGACAATGAGGATGAGGATGTTATCCCTGGGACTTATAAAAGATTTTTTCATGTACCTACAGATGATCCTATTGAAGGAAATAATGAGTAAAATATTAATGAGCATGAGTTAGTCACATCACAAGAAGATAGAAAATAATAGGAGAGTTTTAGAGAGGAAAGACACCCTAACTAGGGGCAACTTGTTGGTATTGCACACATCCTATATTTACCTTGATTCATTTGAAGAGATAAGACAACCTAGGTAACCATGCATACCTATGTTATATTATGGAAAAATCTTTCAATCTATAAACAACCAAGCACATAATCAATAAATTGACATTGATCAAGACAGTCAATCTGAGGTAACTGACCTAAATTTGGATTAAATTAAGAGACAAGTTGCGAATCAAGAGAGAGATAATGAAGATTCCCCATGACTATAGCTTAGTACTTGGGATGATCTATTAGTATTTGAAATGACTTACACGAGTATGAATGGGATTAGCTGTTAGATGCTACAATAGACATAAAAGTTGATGTAATCCACAAGTATGCCCCTACTTCCACTTTTGAGATTGGTGAGAGTTCTAACACATATCATGAATTAGAAGATAATCCAGATCTTCCAACTATTGAACCTATTGTGATACCTCCTACTCAAGATGCATTTGAAGATTAAGAGTCTCCTCTCAACACTCCTACTACAATTCTTCCTTAGAATACCAATTGGAACTTTGGTTCAAGATCTAGAATTATGATGGTCCCTATGTAGATATTCCTCCACCAAAGAGATGAGGTTGAATGTGATCTTAATCTTTATTTACGGAATAGATCAAGATGGTTAGGCTTGTAGAATATTTCTTATAAATTGTCTAATGATCCTATGATAAGTCACACTCAAAACAAATCTATAGAAGAAAATGTTATTGACTTATCCTTGGCAGCCATGAACAATGATGATGACACTGGAGTATTTTCCCTTTAGCCCGCTCATTCCTTACCTCTTTTCTACTTGTAATTAATCGACTAGAACACCTCTGAGCTCGTGAACCTCTTATCCTTCACAATGATCAAGACTTTTCATGTTATCTCGATGTTGTTCAGCCCCTTTTCTCTTCCATCAGTGTAATGAGTGGTAGCATGTAAATGGAAGATATCAAGTATCTTAGTCATAAAAATAAGAGTAAAAAGAAAAAAAAAGGTGATCTTATGGTGAAAAAAACTCTATGGAAGAATTAGATCCAAAAATAGTAAAAATAAAAGACGTATCTAATGGTGGAGACCTCTCTGAGGTGCCTGCAGATGAGATACTTGATATTCTCCCTAAACATATTTAGGAAATATCTTCAGTGCTTATAGAGCCTACACAACAAGTGAACTTAGGGATGAAAGAAAATTCACAAATCATACATCTTGCACAGTATTCATCCACAGACCAAAAAAAATAGTTCATCCAGTTCTTTAAAGAGAAAAAGATTTATTTTTCATGGTCCTATTCTAACATGGCTGGCTTAGACACAAATCTCATCATGCATCAATTGTCTATTGCACTAGGCGTGGAACTAGTGAAACAAAAGCTAAGGAAGATGCATCCTCACATAACACTACTAGTTAAGGAATAATTGGAAAAGCTACTCAAATCTGCATTCATAGGAGCCATAGACTATACTGAATGGATCTTGAATATCGTACCTATTTCAAAATCAGACAAATCAATATAGGTATGTACACACTTCAGAGACTTGAATAAAGCTTGTCCTAACAATGACTTCCTGTTTCCAAATATAGACATGATTGTGGATCTTACTAATGGTCTCCAGATGTATTCCCTGATGGATGGATTTTATAGTTATAATCAAATACATATTACACCTGAAGATGAAGAAAAGATGGCATTCACTTGTGCGCGGGGAACTTTCTACTGGGATGTCATGCCTTTTGGACTAAAAAATGTTGGTGCAACATATCAATGAGAAATGAAGAATATGTTTCATGACATGATGCATAGGAACATGGAAGAGTATGTATATGACACATTGGATAAATCTACTACACAATACATACAACTTTATGATTTGAATAAAATCTTCACCAGAATGGAACAATTTAAGCTATGAATCAATCCAAAGAAGTGCACTTTTGGGATTAACTCAAGAAAATTTTTAGGATACATTTTCTTAGCATGAGGTATTGTAGTGGATCCCACTAAATTAAAATCTATACTGTAAATGAAACCACCTCAAAATATCAGTCAGATGGGAACATTGCAAGGCAATTTACAATACATACTCAGGTTTATCTCATTGCTAGCTGATAAGGCACAACCCTTCACCAAGACTTTACATAAGGGTGTAACTTTAAAATGGAATGAGGGTTTTGAGAATAAATTCCAATAGATCAAAGGGTACTTGGAAAATACTTATGTGCTAATGGCTCCTAATCCTGTAAACCAATGTTTCTCTACATATCAACTACTGCTTCTTCCTTGGGAGCATTGCTTGCACAACACAATGATCAAGGCCGTGAAAGAGAAATATACTATATAAGTAGAACATTAGTATCCTATGAGCTAAATTACACATTAATCGAGAAGGATTGTCTAGCAGTTAAGTTTTATTCCCAAAATTTTAGACACTATATGTTAGCTTACAATACATAGTTGATTACAAAGATCGATCTTCTCAAATACTTGTTAAGAAAAGAAAAACTAACTAGACAATTGGAAAAATGGGTGATGATTCTTAGTGAATTTGAAATTACATATGTCGATCAAAAAGAGATAAAAGGGAAAGTATGGGTGGATTAGCTAGTAGATGCACCATTGCAAAACACACAACCTCTCACTGTTGAATTTCCTAATGAGTCCATTCTGCATTTAACACAACATACTTGGAAGATGTAATTTAATAGATCATTCATGCAACAAGGTGTGGGTTCTGGCATTCTTTTCATCTCTCCTCAAGGATATAAGTTTCCAAAGTCCTACAAGATGAACCTCCCATGTACCAAAAATGTAACGAAATATGAAGGATTGGAAAATGGCTTAAACTTGGCTATTAAATGGAAAATTTAAGAATTACATATATATGATGATTCTCAAATTATCATCAATAAAATTAATGATGAATAGAGAAATAAAGATGAAAAACCCCTGCTATACAAGTGCATGATAAATGAATTAAAAAATTAATTCGTATTCATCACCTTCCAACATATACCACACATAGTACATAAAGCAGTAGATGATATGGCTACTTTGGCCTCAATTCTACAGTTAGAAGAACATCACCTTTGTATTCATCACCTTCCAACAGACACCAAGCGTAGTACATAGAGCAGTAGATGATATGGCTACTTTGGCCTCAATTCTATAGTTAGAAGAACATCAATTCTATTATGACTTCCTGGTGGAAGAACTCCATTTCCCTGCTTATGAAACATCTGACTCTTAGATATTTTGCACTATCATTGCTCACGATATTTTCTGCTATAGCCAAATCTATGAATACCTCAAAAATCAAACCATCCCCGACTCTCTTTCCTAGAATGAAAATAAGAATATCATCCAAAATGCCTCTTGATATCTCATCATTGTGAATGAATTGTGTAGGAGAGGTCTTGATGGTACACTTGTTAGGTGTCTAGAGCATGAGGAGTCTAAAATAGCACTTAAATAAGTTCATGAGGGTATATGTGGATCACACTTGAATGGTCTTTCCTTAGAAAAGAATATTCTCAAAGCTAGTTATTATGGGCCTACCATGGAGAAAGATTCTATTCAATACACTAAGACTTGTCAAAAATGCTATTTCCATGGAAATCTGATTCATTCTCCTTCTAGGGAACTGTTTCCTTTTATCACTCACTGGCCATTTCAAAAATGGGCTTTTGATCTCGTGGGTTAGATATATCCTTCATCCTCAAATGGGCACACATTCATTATCAAAACCACCAAGTAATTCACTAAGTGGGTTGAAGCTTTACCTCTTATCAAGGAAACATGGAAACAAGTGGCCACATTTATACTCAATTACATAATCTACAAATATAAAATCCCCTATTCAATTTTCATAGGTAATGAGGGAAAATTAAAAAAAATATGTTGATGAGCTCTGTGCCAAGTTTCACATCACACATCATTCCTCTTCCATCTACTATCCTCAATGGAATGGACAGGCAAAGGCTTCAAATAAAATAATCCTTAAGATCTTGCACATAATAGTTAACGAATCTGGAAAGGATTAACACTTGTAGTTGAATCTAGCTTGATGGGCTTATAGAAAAAGCATCAGAATTCCTATAGGGGCTACACCATTCTCATTGGTCTATGGTTCTGAAGTAGTTGTATCAATTGAAGTTGAAATACCATCACTTAGGGTATTGCTACATGGACTTGTCACAGATGAAGATTATAAAATCTCTCAACTTCAAGAGCTAGAATTACTTGATGAACGTAAAAAAATAGTATTTGACCACCTAAGGGTCTACCAAAAGAGAATTTCTAAGGGCTATAAAAAAAGGCACGTCATCATGACTTTTAGGTTTGTGGACCTTGTTCTGCAAGAGAACCCAAAAAATCAATAACATAGGGAACAAAAAGGAAAATTTGAACCTAACTAAATGGGTCCTTTTGTGATTACTAAAACTTTTGGTTCTAGATCTTATCAAATTGCTACTCTAGAAGGCTAAGTTCTCTTAGAGCCTATCAATTCTCTTCACCTCTAACAGTTCTACAACTAGACATTCTAGAACTTGTATAACAACTTATGATCCTGAAAAAATCCTAAAAGGTGTAAAAAGTCTTGAAAAATGTTCATCCCGGTGAAAACCTGGAAACAAGTGCCTTGATGAATCCAAAAAATAAAATAAAAATCTCAAAAATCCAAAAAAGAAAAGTGAAAAATCTCAAAAAATATAAAAAATAAGAAAAATAGAAAAAAGTGCCCTAGTGAAAACCTGGAAACATGCGCCTTGGTATAAAAAAATAATAATTCCAAGTGGTGAAAACTTGGAAAATATGCATCACTTGTAACTAGAACTCCATCTATTAATGCGTGGCTGAGCTCTTATGCTTTCTGGACCCATTTCTTCCTCTCCATCTCCTTTGCGTCGTCCTGGACTGAAGTTGGTCTTAGTTTTTTCCTTGGGTTCTTATTTGCTACTTGGGGGAAATCATCTAATTATCTATCCTAGTTGTTAGCTCTTTACCACTTGATCAGTCACTCGAGCTTCACCTGAGTTAGTATACTAGTCCCTCCTGATGGACAATTTTCCACTGACACACTCATCAATGTTTCTCAACACCACCTATTTGGACATCACCGTGTATTTCAAAACCTATTGGATCTTGCACATTCACATCACAAACTCGTACTTTGACATAAGCACAAAGGTGTTCTTTAACACCTGACACAAACCTTAAACTTAAATAATTGAAAATGACTAAGATATGATGAACTTACTTTTCTTGTGTGCTGACTGTTATCATTTTTTTTTACTTTCTACATCTTCTAAGGTCACTCGATGATGTCTATACGACTAGAGGATCGTGACTAGGATCATATCATATTTTATTTGATTTATGCTTGTGGTGTAGTTTCAATGATCGTAGGTTGTCTAATAAAATGGATGTATGTGGTAAGAGCCTCCATCACAATTGGAATGTCACACATACCTTGACCCATTTTATCTGGACACTTAGGTGAGGTTGGAATTATCTCCTTGTCTATTGTTTATGTGTGCTACATAAGACAACACTCTTGGTTATCTTGGCAGCTTGTGCTTCAATAAAGGTGTTATCTTGTAACAACAAACTAGAAGCCATATTTAGGCCATCTTGGCTCTTGTGCCTCGATGCTTACATGTGTTTCCTACATCTATCCAATAGGGTCATATTCATATCTTCATGGTCACTCTTGCACAAGTGAAGGTTGTATCGACCTCGATGTCCCTAAATGCTCAAATGGCGATAAATAAATGGCTATAGGATTAGCGACTTTACTTGTGTCTTAGGTTTCATTTTCATTCTAGGGTTGTGTGGTAGTCTTGTGTCTTGGTTCCCTCGACCTATCCTTCCTTTTCTCCTTTCCAAGGTGATCAAATGTGAGAATTCTTTTAGTATCATCATAAAAGGGGCCAAGAGTGCTAAGTTTTAATTATCACATGCGTACCTGAGTATAGAAAAGAACAACATGATACAATAAATACTTATGAGAGCATATATAACATAAGAGTTGAAAGTAAATGCATCATCAAACATTTATATATGCTATGAAACATTAGTAACATAAGCATAAAGTAAAGCTATTTCAACATGGGAGCCAGTACCATAGGTGTGCCATGAGATATATCAACATAAGCATAAAGAGAACCATCTATCACCAGTACTAAACATGAGCATTTATCAAGTATATATCATGATCAAAGATAGAACACATGAAGAGTAGAGACAAAAAATATAATAAAAAATGTATTTATCTTATATATATCAAAAAATGAGACAACAAAATATCTCATGATATCAAAAGATAAAAAATGTTCTGAGTACAAAAATCATGCATCCTTGATGCATATTCAATAGTGAGTACATCAAAGTGGAAGAAGGGGACAAGATGAGAGAAAGGGGATATTAACACTGAATCCTTCCCTTTGCCTGATCTTCAGGTGGAGGTAGAGAGGCATCTTCTCTCATCAGTGCTAGTGCTGGCATGGCTCCCTTTGACTATACAATGAACTTGGTGTTTGAAGGTTCTCTATTTGTAGCTGGTATCGCTTCAATGTATAATGCGCAATAATATAAATCTTGGGATTCCTGGTATGTATATTTTTGTTGGATGTGGTCTCATGCACTCTGAAGCTCCTAGATTTGATGATCTCTATCCCACTCTACCAACTATAACTAGGCCTCGACAAATGCCCTCTGCATTGGTGCCTCAATCAAATCTTCCTGTAGCTATGCAATCTGTTGATCCCTATCATCTCGATCTCCTTCCCTTGGTTCCTCAATCAATGGTGCCTCTGCTACCGCCTCCTCCATAGGCTCAATATCCCCTCTAAGGGGTCTCCCATACTTGTATCTCCTAATGAGGTGTCCTTAGTCCACCTTCCTTCTCACCAGCCTATCCACCTCCTCCTTGGGATGATCCTCCTCAGCATTAATGGGTACCCCTACTGACCCTAAGGACCCTCTCTCTCCACACTTCCTCTTCTTCCATGTACCTTGAATTCTACTATTGTTGGCCCCTGGATGCCCCCTACCTCTTTTTCCTCTCCATGCCCCTCTCTCTTGTGGCTCGTCAGTTGACTCCTCCTCATCTAGTTTGGGGACTCGCTCAGGTAGATTAGTGAACCTGGGGATAGGACAGTCAATCAAATGCTACCTATATGTGAGAGGGATGCCAGTATCTTTGATGTTAGAAAGGTACTATTATTCGACCCCAATCAAATCCCTCATCTCTTATAAGAAAGTGACATAAATGGGATGAGGCCCCTAGTCCTCCTCCTCATCTAGAAATCGAGCATATGTTATGAACTTAGTCGGCGTATTCTGCCTAAGATCAAACTATCACTAGAGACTAATGATACAAAAACACTCAACTAGGGGAGCTCACCTACAAATTTATGAAGCATGTCAAAGCTAAAGCATAAAAGGATACAAAGATGCAAAAATATATCAACAACAATATCTCAAATATAGCACACACATACTTTCCAATTAGTTGCTTGCTGGAGAAAATGTATGAGAACTCTCAAGCATACCTCGACCACCTCTTGCAGCCTATGTATGGTCACCACACCACAAAAGATAGATTGTTTAACTGTCGGTGTCAAAATGCAGTCTTGCAAAAATTGGGTTGGTAGATATAACTTGTGTAACATAATATATAAGGCATACCTGCTTGTCAAGAAGCTTGTGTCACTGGGTGAGCTAAAGGGATATGATTCCATGCCCATATCTATAGAACTATAACCTTGACTCCCATTCTATGAGCTCACTAGTATGAAATATCATGCAGATACGTATACATATGGAATAGTAGGCATGCTCCCTAGCTAAATATATGAGGCCTACTCATCATCTCATACAAAATCTAGCCCCAGCCGCACTGGAACCCTTGCTGGTTGTGATCAGGTGTAGCGACACAACTAATCAACCCCACAAGAACGCAATCCAAAGGATAGTCCTAGCCATACTACCTCAACATGGAATCCCACATAATGTGTTGGTCTAGGATGGTATCATCTCCAAACACTCGCCTCAAAGATGCAATCACAATTTTCAGATCCTAATCATACAAAATTAGATCTCCAACAATGGGTAATATGAGGATCCTGTATATGACATTGAGAGTGATAGTAATCTTTCCAGTGGGAAAATGGAAGGTATTGTGCTCACTATGGAACATCTCATCTAGAGCATTTAGTAACCCATCATTAACATGGATGTTAGGCATGGTGATGAGCTTCCTGAGCCCACATTGATCAAGTACATCCAAATCCTACTATGATAAATGGTGGACAAGTCTCAAGGCCTGTGGGTAGGCACATTGGAAGATAGGTTTAGGTAATTGCATCTTCAAAAGGAACACAAGGAAATACATTAGTAATCAATCTAAATTATAAACATAATCTATCTATATTAAACATCAAAGTATCAAAAGGTCATCATCAAGCATACCTACAAGGCTACAAATGAGCTACAAAACAAAGAGTATTTAAAAAGAGAGGAAAACAATGCACATTTGGCTTATGCTATCAAGAAGTTAACTCTAGTTTATTGTGCGATGAAACTCACTAAGCCATGTGATATAATTCCTCAATTTGATAAACTTCTTTGTATCATACGATACGAGGGTACCCATTGTATGGTGAAATGCTACACTTAGTGTGATATAATATATGCTTCCAGTTTATTGTACGATGAAACTTAACTAAGGGTGCAATGAAATTATTTCATCCCATGATAAACTGAGCTAAAGACCTAAAATGCATTAAAAATTCAACAAAATTGACTAAAATTTGCAGAAATGCAAGTCAGGATCGAGTACTTACTATTAGCAATAACAATTCACAATAAAACTAAGGGAGGGGGTTGAATCATTCGTATGAAATCCAAATAAAATTTTAAATAACTTTAACCAAAATGATATACAATGCAAGTAATAATACTAAAATCAAGTGAACAACACATCATAACACAATGTGACACAAGATATGGTCTCAGGGAAACCCTGTTAAGGTAAAAACCCTGGTGGGAATTGACACCCACAATAATGTACTAGTTTGA
Source organism: Chamaecyparis obtusa (assembly GCA_027943335.1). Classification (NCBI taxonomy): domain Eukaryota; kingdom Viridiplantae; phylum Streptophyta; class Pinopsida; order Cupressales; family Cupressaceae; genus Chamaecyparis; species Chamaecyparis obtusa. The sequence continues at coordinate 121,405 of BSBK01001517.1, forward strand.
AAGTATCGCTGTGAAAATATCTAGCCCTACTAGGAGTTTATTAATACATCCAACACAAAATTATCTATTAAAGGACACCCTTGTGGAGGCTTCCTACCTTGTTAAGAGTATATTTGATGTGGAGCACACTGCCCTGAACACACTACTCCAAGTGAAGGTTAAACCCCACCTTCAGGACTTACTGTCCAAAATATTTCAATAGGTTAATTATAAAAATAACATTCTCCCATCAAGACCTCAACATGGGGATAAAAATACATAATCACTAAATCACATTGTTTTAGTCTTGAAAGAATTTTTTTGTTTCCAATATATCAAGGAGGAATGGAAAATGATCAGATCTCATATTAGGCAAAATACTTAAATACACATCAATATCAATGGATAACCAATTCTCATAAATAAGAAACCTATCCAGTCTTTCATCCATTTGGTGAAAATCATTTCTCCTATTAGTCCAAGTAAATTGACCATTCTTAGGCACACAATCAATTATATTTTTATTTGCGATAAAAAAACTAAAATCCTCCATTACTTTTCTTGTTGGTATTATACCACCTATTTTCTCATCCAAATTCATAATGGCATTGAAGTCACCTCCATAAATATCAAGCTCATTAGCCAATGGTTTAGAAACCAACGATAAAGGATCCCAAACCCTTTTCTTATCTAGGGTATCCATCAACCCATTTACACTAAATAACTAGAATTTTATTTGAGATGTTTGGGTTTTTACAAAGAGAATCATCCAAAAGACAAAAGAGGAAACAAAAACTAGCTTCTACAATGTTATCATTCCACAAAATAGCTAAACCCATGGAATCCCCGAGAGCATGAAGAGATACATATTTCCATATCTTCCAAGAACCAATAATAATCTCAGCAATAGAAGTAGACAAATTATTTTCTTGCAAAATTACAACATCAAACTTAAGTAGTTCTAGTCGATGCTTTATCAAGCATCTCTTGTTAGGGGCATTCAATCTCTTAAAATTCCAAGATATAACTCTCATTGTCCTCGAGGGGAGATCTCTCCTCCCCTCTTCTTTTGAGTTTTGTCTTAAGAGATGTTACCCTCAACAAAAAACTCCTACAAATTTCTTATAGAAACTGATGCCCTAGTAACTTGAGGGCTAAATATATTATTTTTCTTCCTTGATCCTACAAATGAGAATAAATTTTATTGAATAATTTCATTCATCTTCTATTGTATCTTAAGACTATTGGGAGGTATACCTCATCATTTTGGAGATGTAAAAGTTGAGGGGTCTATGAAATTGGGTTTAGTGATTCTCCATTTAGGCAAAAAATATTATCTACCATAATGTTATCATTTCTCATTGCACTCTCAATGTTTATATATTCAAGATATAACAAAGAAAAAGGATGATCTCTGGTGGGAATGTGACACTCTTTGTACATCATAATAAGATCATTATCGATAACCTCTACAATCTTATAAGTTACTACATCTGAAATAACCACATCTAAATTTTTAGTAATATCCTAAACTACCCTAATAAGACCTTTTGGTACTATAATATTTATGGTTTTGTTAGCATTCATTGTCAAGGAGACACCCAAATTTTGTAGCCAAGCATTATAAACTTGATCCTCTTCCATAGTATTTCCAATTCCTACCCTTCCAAAATCCCCAAACTTATTGTCTACTAGCCCAAGAAGAAAATGATTTAAGAAGGGATTTTCTTGAACAAGTTTAGGAGAAATAGGATTAGAGTTAAAACTTTATTTATTAATAACACTTGATGTATTAACCCTAAAATCCTCTTTCATTTTACTCTTTTCCTTTGGAGGATTTTTTTTAATCTTAGAAAAAAACCCACATCAATGGATGCCTCTATCTTCAGGAAATCCACAAAAACATCTTGACACCAAATCCCATTAATAGATTTAATGTTAGCAATCCTAGGAATAACAAAAAATATTTCAAGTAACACATAGATTTTGATCATTAAAATACCCTTAACCAAACAACTTTCAAAATGCAAAAAAATGCCAAAAGATTTTCCCACTTGTCATAAGATATCACAATCTAAAAATTCATACAGAAGATCAAGTAAGACAAACCATACCAAAACAAATTTAGATAATTGTTTCAAGATATGGAAAAAGGGATTCCATGGAAACAAAAAAAGCCAAATTCTTATCTAACCAATAGAAATCTTGTTTAAGAACCTTTTTCTTTGCCTCAATAGAATAAAAATAACTAAAAGAGTATTGGAAGATACTTGACTTGACAATAAAGAGTCTCATACCATTTATAATGCATTAGTTTGTGCAAATCAAATAAATCTATAAATTCACCCCATATTTGAAGCAAAACTACAAAAGATTCTAGATCTTGAGCCTTATTCTTTAGGTGAGAACCCTATAAGTTTATCAGAGGCATTAAATGCCAAGCCTTATCTTATTTTTTTCCTCCCAAATTTACCGAATCTTTTGCCCCCTGATTAGGGTTTGTAGTAGTCATCGTGCTAGGGTTTTCAATAGCTCAAGATGCATCCAATTTGTTACAATCTGTCTACTTCAAGCTTACTACCTTTAAATTTTGAGCTTTTTACCTCTATAGATCTAAGTTTTCCCCAAACATCTCATTCCTAGGTTTGAAGTAGGGTTTTCTCACAACCCTAGATATCCTATTCTAGTTTGAATGAAACCAATTTTTTATTTTCTCCCCTAAACCCAAATTTGAAATCTTGAAACAAATGGAGCTAGTATTTTGGCACCCAAATGATTCCTTCTCTATTGAATCAGAAACTAGCTGCATATAGGAAGGACACTCTTTTATTTTATTTAGCCCTTATTCTTTTTGGTGTAGCTTTTCTCTCAAAGCCCTCTTTCTCCTCAAATGAAAAATGGATTATCTAACTTTGAATGAAACGAATTGTAATGAATTGCTTGGGTATGGAAAGGAAGAAAAAAAATGTATTCCTGCATAGGATTGACTTTTTTTCCTAAATTTTGGAGGTATTTTGCATTTTTGAAGGTTTCAATATTGAGATAATTCTTCTCATTTTATCTATGGTTTGAGTTTTTTCTTTGATATTGTAATGTTTACTCCTAAAGAAGAACATGAACTCAATTTTAGGACCACAATATGGTCTTAACCTTCATTTTCAGAAATAAAATTTAATCACGGTTCCAAGTAGACATGATCTCAATTAGCTATTACATGTTGAATCATGCATACAAGTTGAAATGTGAATACCATGTTGTTGTATAAAAAGAAAAACCCCTAGATCATTTAGATAATCAACTGATCAGTGATATGCATCATCATTATAGATTCTAAAATCAAACATTAGATAAGTATTAACATACATAAGGACAAAATATAATAATTTATATTTTTTTGGCTTTCTTTCAATTTTCAGATATTATTGAATTAACACACATGGTGCTTGACAGTAGTCACTACAAGCCATGTATTTTTCAACCAAATAGTACAAGTCTTACCGATGGTTTTATGCACCACCCAATCTAGATTTATACAAGTGAACAAATTTTTGAAGGCCATGCTCAAGGCCATGAATACCATGTTCAAGGTTGCATGTAAGTTCAAGACCATGTTAAAAAATTCCAAATTGTGAATTTTATGATAAAGACTACTCTTAAAACCTTGAACCCTAACATATTACATCATCTTCTAGTCTATTAAAATTTAATTATGTGTTGGAGTTCTTATTATCACAAATAGAACCGAAACATGTTTTATCTTCTTTATCAAATTTTCTATGCAATTGTACAGTTTGTTTGAACTTAGGGAAAGGGTCGAGTTACCGCTCATGTTCCAATAACATTTGCTCTTTGTTCACCTAACCCTCTAATTACTAACTTTATAAAAATATTAAAAAATGAATATTAAAAGCCAATTAAGATATTTCACATGTACCAATAGTTGTCCACTTGTACTCCTAGTAGTTGAAATTTTAATATTTAATTGGAGGAGTTGTTTAACTTTATTAGCGCTCTCTAGAGATATTGAGGAATAAGACTCTAGGTCCAGTCAAAAGAATTCTTTTTTCTTTTCATGTATTTCCTCTTTAGTTTTTCTTTTAAAAAATGATATATGTGTAAGTCGTCACTTTCCCATTTAAATAGAAAAATTGGATTTTTTTTAAAATTTAAAACTAGCACTGAATCACGTGGACAATATGAGAGAGAGAAAGCATATAAGAGGTTTCTAATTGTATAGAGCTATATAGGCTCAAATTGTATGCCTTCTCGATAGAACATATCGAATTTCATATTACCAAAATGATTTGAAATGTTCCAAGAACCCAATAAGCAATTATATTGCATTGGGCTCTTTTGTTAATTGATGTAAAAATAAGATAGTCTGCCATTCTTTTCTTTCCAAAAAGATAATAAGATGGCTCCATTTGCTTCAAACGATTTTTTTGGTAAGCAATCCCAAAGTGCTTCAAAAGGTTCCCTTGATGCAGGTCTGTCATGCTTAGACATAGATTCTCCAAATAGAGTCTCTCTCACCCCCAAAGAATAATACAAGAATTCATACACTTCAAAGTTTGTAGAGCGAAAATAATTCTTTTTGAGATTCTGGCATTGTACTTATTATGTCTGGCATGGAATGTCCTTGAGATTGACCATATTATCAACTACATTTATAATTCGAATAAGAACAAACTTCATCTTTGTCATGCTATTGTTCTTCTAATTCATAGAGTAAGACTCAAATCTATTTTATGGACCGAATGAATTGATAAACTCTTTTGAAAACCATTGGCATATGTGTAAATGAGGTGTTCTACCTAGTTGAGCTATATAACCCTTCACACTTTAGTCTTGGTAAAAACAACTATTAGAGCAAAATGTATTGGTTATTAGATGAATATGTATTGCATTAATTGTGCAGAATTTGAGTAGGTTGTAGTGCACAATTTTTGGGTCAGCTTTAAGTAGGTATTGGACATCACCTCTAAATAACCATTTTTTGACCTTTGTGCACATCATGAATCATTATGCATTCTCTGTAACTACCCCAAAACTGGAATAATAGCTTTAAGCTCTTAAACTCTTAAGTCACATATATAGACAATGAAAAAAAACTATCAAATTAAAAACTTAAGATACACAAAATTAATTATAATAACTACTAATACCCTTCCTCTAATTATATTATTTCCCTTTAACCCTTTTATTCTCTAAGTGTGAATTGGATTCAATTCTCATTTCTTTCCATCATGACTAGAAAGCTACTTCATTAATTTGAACCACCATTGTTTATCTACCAAAGCAGTTTTCCAGTCAACCACCGACCAAATCATAGTAGGTAGATAAGGAGGAAAGACCGAAGAGAAGCTGTCTTAATCCCTAGCTGGAATATCAAGGTATATCAAGGATTCCAATCCCACCACTTTGATTTCTCAAACTCCTTTCACACTTGTTACCTCTTAATAATCTATCTTTTTGACAGTTTTTTATTAGATAAGTGTTTTTGATCGAAAAAGGATTTTGACCGAAATTTTGAATAATATTTTTTTGACATCTTTGGACCCGCTAAACAAGAATAAAAGCGAAATAAACAATATTGACTACATTCAAAGCATTGACTGGAACAAATTCCTTGCATTATCCTGCTATATAGGCACACCTTCCTCCCCATTTCCTCACAGCTCAATTCCAATCCTTTTCTGTCTTCTGACGGAGATAAAATGCCTTCCTCACAATCCAATTTCATGCCTCCTTATAATGGAAGGTGTATTCCCAAGAGAGGGAAGGTGATAGAAGGCATTGCTTCATCACTTGCTCACTCCATCAAGTCTCTCTTCACATCCCTTTCTACTAATTCTGTCTCTTGACTGTTTTTTCTTCTTCACAATCATCGCAGGTTGCAGATCAGATATGGTGGCAGAATGTGTTCAAATCTGTGGGCTTTAAATCAGAACAGTGGAATGCCCCAAGCTTTGTTAAAAGATCACATACTCTTGGGACTAGTACCTATTTTTGTTCCAATATATATAAAGTTTGTTGTTAGTGTGGATAAATTTTGGGGAGTTGTAATCAGACAGGGAATGTTCATGGTTAAAATAAAGTTGTGGGATTCTTTGAAATCATAAAATGGAATCATAGGAGGAATTTCTCAACATATTGGAAAAATTTGATTTAGAATAAGAAACTCTTGAATATATGTAATTTTTATATTGTTATGTTCATGTAGAGAAATATAATATTGAGTAAATAGAATTTCTTCTTATATTTAAGAGTTTTTTTAAAGTTTAATTTAGATTGAGAGTAGGATAGTTTCATACTATTCTTAGATAATATTCTATTTTTAAGGATAGATTTGATTAATGAAAAAATGATATTTTTATTATGTTTTGGTATGGTTGAAATGTAATTTTGTTGTTCAGAATTTTATTATTAGAATATATGATGTTAAGTATAGTAGTACTTCTTATTTTCTTAAAAAAATTTAAAAAAAAAATATTTAAATCTAATTATAAGGGTAAAAGTAACATTTTTAAATAAATTTAGATTAGTCAAGCATATGCAACAAATAAAACCTACTTTATTTAGGTAGACAAGTGTATAAATGTGTAATAAAACATACTTTTATTTTCATTAATCGTTTGAAGAGGGTTTGAAGTTAAATATTTTATCTCAATTCTTTTAGATTTTGTTGTATTTAAATGAATTGGAAAAACATTTTATTTGGGATTACTACAAGGTTCTTGAGCTGTGACAACTCTACTTTAGGCATAACAAACATTACATGGAGTAAGGGGATTGGATAGGGGATTTATCAAAGGACAAGAGTATGCAATTGTAGTTTCAAGTACTTCCACAAATCTTGATAACCACTACCATATATCCACAATTATTTCATGAGACCTTTGACATCCTTGAGTGGGATGCAACAAAGTTGGAGTATGTTATTTGATTATGAACTACACTTAGTATTTGGTCCCCCTTCTCAAGAGAATACAACTTGTTTGATACGTGCTGATCTAAAAAAAATGTTTGATAAATCTATGTGGACATTTGAAAGATATATTGGTCTCTTAGCGAATTGTAGATTCTTGACATTAACTACACTCAAATTTTGCACTAGTTGCAAAAGATGAATTCTATCGAATTCACACTTGTTATCAATTCATCATTGAGAGATGCATTAGATGGATGTGATTTGAGTGTCTTTCTTCATGGAGATATTTAGGAGGAAGTATACACAGATCAATCAAAGGATTTCATACAAGATTCTTCAATGGTTTACATACCTCAAAAGTATATATATGGCTTTAGGTAAGCTCCTTACGATTGGTATGCCAAGATGTATTCCTACCTTCTTATTCTAATGTAAGATGAGTCTCTAAATTATTTTTTGTTCTAAATGTTGATGACGTACTTATTATAGGGAGTTCATAATTCTTCATTGCAATAATTAAGAAGTCCTTTCATGATTGGTTATTGAGCATTCATTTTAATTTGGGGATCACTACTTTTCAATCTAAATATGCCCTTGATTTTCTTACACACTTTCACATGGAAAATTGCAAACTGACATTAACTCCCCTTTTGTTTAGGGTCAAGCTAATGGCTCAATATTCTTTAACATTTATTAATGGTATATTTTTATTACAAGATTTCAAGGATCCCCATTTATGCAATTCACACTAGATTCAAAATATTTCATATGCCATGGGAGAAGTCGCTTGGTTTATGTTGGAGCCCCACTAGCTACATTGGAAGGTAACCAAGTAAATCGTCCATTAAATCCAACGTATGATTTTTTTTTGGGATTCACTATGTATTGAGGACGTTGACTTGATGGGAAACACAAATTTAGATTGTTTAGATGATTCTTAAGATCACAAGTGGACTCTAGTTATAATTTATTGTTCAATAAATAAGCAATCTAGTATGACTATATCCCACTCAATTTGGGTATCAAGAAGCTATTTTATCCTAAGTTTATGTGACACTAAGCTTTATATCCAATATCTATAATTTTATATTATTTTTTATCACAATTAGAGTGTCATCTAGGTAGCATGGAATCTACTCCATCATTAGTGGACCAAACACATTAGGAGCCACACATATTATATTTAGGAGATCATCTATGTATAGGTCATTGAATTTGATGCTACTCAAATTTGAAGAAAATATTCAACAATTGCATCAAACATTTTAGTTAGAGACGTTTCTTCATCTATGAGTTTAGTTGGGGTTGTAGGAAGCTTTACCTTGGGAGAGACTACTTAGTTCTCTTTACTTTTTCTTCATGTCTTTTGAGGGATATTGGGGGTAGAAAATCCTTTTAAGAGGGAATTCTTTCCCATGGGTTTTTCTCATTCTCTACTTCTCTGAGGGGATCATTTTCTACATGGGTACCTAATAGAGCTACAAATTTATTTGGATCCATTTCATCTATCTATACCCACTTAAGCCACCCTTATGGGGGTGTTGGTGCATATTTAACATCGTGTATTTATTTTATTTCATATTTGCATTTTAGATAAGATAATATTTCTTAAGTAGGAATCTAACTGGGTAGCTTTCACATGTGACTTATACCAAACTTTATTTGATGGAGATATTGTGCACACGTGTGCACATATCTCTTTTATGTCATATTTGGTTGTACATTCACACTCTTAGTGGTGCATCCTATGTATGTTGACCACTCATTTTATACGCATTGAGTATGCTTAATGCATACTATTGATCTTCTTATATACATTTTATTATATTTAGTTTCATTGTCTTGTGTGGCTATCTCCATAGCAACTCTTAAACATGAAATTTTTTAAGAGAATTATGTGTGTGTAGTAATGAACCAAATAAAACAAAATAGTTATTTTAAAAATGAAAATGATCTATCTTGGTACACAATACACACACACGCACATGTACACACACAGACACACACGCGCATGTGTGCGCTCGTGTGCACTCACACACACAATTACAAGAGTAATTGTAATGTGATTGTATACTTGAATAATATACGTACACAAATAGCAACACAATTAGTAGTGACAATTTAATATATGATTGAAATGTGCAATTTACTCAATAAAATTATAGTAACCATTTGCATTCAAAATCCTCTATTATAGATTTAAAAAAATGATATAAAAATAATCCAATAAAAACACTATTTGCATATGATTAATTTCATTGATAGTATTCTTTTTAGTAGTATTATGAAAATAATCATGCAAGTAACTAAGAGGTTCCTAACTATAGTTATTAATATTAATACCTTTTGTCCAATTACAACTATTCAATTTCTATATTTTTCTCTAGTCACAACGATTCAAGCTCTTCAATCTTCTAATTCTATAGAAATGTAGTCTTGTCATTTTCATTATAGATAAATATGTGCCAAATATTGATAATTTCACATTACATATTACATTTCTCGAATGTATATAAGTATTACTTGTGAGATAATATTTATAAACAAATCATAAGACATACTTAATATATCACGATCTTTATATTATTCACAATAATTACTTACAAAATAAATAAAAAATTACTTTCAACACTTGAATACTCATTAATTAACAACTAACAAACTCCATTTTATCCAGTTAATTCCAATATTTAATTCCTAGCTAGGAAATCCGTTTTATCCTAAAGTGTGAACTGTATTCCGAACATTTCATTTATTCCAACATGAATTGGAAACTACTTTTACTTATTTGACACACCATTATCAATCCACCTTGGCAATTGTCCTATCAGCCACCGACCAAAACAAAGTTAGTGCAATTATCTCAATTCAATAAAAGAGTCACAGTCAGATAAGTAGAATAGACAGTGAAGTTGTCTTAATCTCCAGCTGGACTCACGGTACTGTCGAGACTTGGGTCTTCGCCCAGGACTCGTTGAACTCCTTTCACACTATCTCTTTTGAGATAAACAAAATAAACAATATAATCATTGACTGGATTCAAATCGTTGATGGGGGTCTGATGTATACGCGCACCTAAAAGTATAAAAAGGTCAAATCACATCCTAAACCTATCACTTCTTCTCGTTCATTCCAATGAAGTGATTTAGTAATGACATGATTGGTTCATCCATCTTAACTAATACTATTGTAATCATGGTTATAGGGTAGCCTAATAAATGCAGATTACATAAGAATTAGCACTCATGTCCACTTTAAGATGATCTCGAGTTTGGTCATAGTTATGTGTCTCATCATCTTGTTGGCAGTTTTTTAGTAGGCTAGATATGCCTCAACTTAATTGGGTCTAATGATAGTAGATTTCTACAATCTATAGTAATTGAGCTAGAATGTTTCTAGATACGATTGTGTTTATGTTTTTTTACCATCAATGTTTTGGGTCATGCTCTATGATCCATCATTGGGATGCAAGAATTCTAGGATGTATCGGGTCATACTCTATGATCCATCATCGGGATGCAAGAATTCTAGGATGTATCGGGTCATACTCCATGATCCATCATCAGGATGCAAGAATTCTTGCATCTTGACGATGGATCATGGAGTATGATCCTTGAATTCTTGCATCAAATCATACTCCATGATCCATCATCAGGATGCATCCTTGAATTCTTGCATCATGATAATGGATAATGGAGTATGACCCGATGCATTTTGATGATGGATCATGGATTGACTCGAAACATTGATGGTAAAAAAAACATACACACAATCGCATCTAGAAACATTCTAAGCTCAATTACTTGGGTTTATCTACTCTCACCTAACTTTGAGGTCAGTGAGTACTTTGAAGACTTCAAATCTCTTACAATGAAATAGTCAAGTAAATCTATTATGATTTTTCACGTTAGGACGGTGGTGAATATGTTAACCATCATTATGGGTAGTTTTGAGTTTTAGAGGCAATTGATAGTTTTATAGTCTTTAGTAGAATCATGTGCAAAAATAAATGTTTATCATCAAAAAAGAAATGGAAGATTATACAATATATGCCAAATTTTTAGACAAAGACCATTGACTTTGTGTGTTGCATACAAAACTATGATCCTAATCAAGACTAATATTTAAGTTGTTCAAAATACATAGTTTGTTGCATGCATAAATATTTATAAACACAAAACTATTGAATTTTTTTTATTAAAGTCTTCTATGTGACTATATATATATATATATATATATATATAGGCACACACACAAGCTCATAATGCACCCTCACAAACACAACATTGCAAGAGGAATTATAATATAAAGGTCTTAATAAATACTAGATAGTCATACATATCAACACAACTACTATGAAGAAGTAAATATATGACGGAAAAATGCAATGTACTTAGTTAAATTGTATAAACCATTTGCAATTGAACCCCTTAATTATAGATGGAAATATATAAGAATAGTAACAATAAAAATATTCATTACATGATTAATTTTATTGATATTATTTATTGATTTAAGATAATATCATCATGAAGACAACTAAAGGGTCCCAACTATATTCATTGATATTAAAATCATTTCTCTAGTCAAAACTATTCAATTTCTCTATTCTTCTTTAGTTGCAATTAGTCAAAATTTTCATTCTTGAATTTCTATTTAAATGAGGCACCCTTATCACCTCCATTAATAATATACATGTGACCAAATATTTATATCTTCAAATTGCATAATACAATTAATATAAATATTAATTGTGAGGTACCACCAATTGAATTAGTGATTATACATACAAGAATCTATATATTATAGATGGGAGTTGCTTGTTAAATAGACAAAATTATAATACTTGCAACACTATACATCCCTTCAAATGAGGGTCCACCACATGGGGTCCTCTCCCTGCTTCCCAGGGTAGCAGATAGAAAAGTAGAAAAGGAAGTATTGACTTAGTCAAGACAAGTTGTCTTAATCCCTAGCTGGACCATCAGTCTTGGCCTTTGACTCCTCAAACTGCTTTCACACTATGTTTTTCATTTTTGGCATTTTGACATCTTTGGACCCACTATACCAGAAAGAAAACTTTGCAATCTTGACTACATTCAAAGCATTGACAGAAAATTCTTGCAAGCTGCTGCTATATAAACGCACCTTCCTCCTCTCTTTCCTCACAACTCAGTACCAATTTCTGTTTTCTTAGGGAGATCAAATGCCTTCCTCACAAGCTAATTTCATTCCTCCTTATAATGGAAGGCATATTCCCAAGAGAGGGAAGGCGAAAGAAGCCATTGCTTTATCCGTTGCTCACTCCATCAAATCTCTCTTCACATCCCCTTCTACTAATTCTGTCTCTTAACAATTGATACCACTCTGCCTCTCACTATTTCTTCTTCTTTACTATCATCTTGTGTGTTACAGAGCATTTGCATGGCAGGTCATAAATCAGATATGGTGGCAGAATGTTTTCAAGTCTGTGGGAGCTAAATCAGAGGAGTAACTGATGGGACTCGGCAGCTATCTTTGTTCCAACATTTTTCAAGCGTGTTGTCAACGTGGATAGTTTTTTTGTAGAATTTTGTCCCTCTTTCTGCCATTACCTGGTTTTCACTGCCCACAAGTTGGGTTGAGGTTCTTTATCTTTTGAACTGAGTTTTTAGGAGGAACAAATGAAGAATTTGATAGATTGGGTGGAACCTGCTTTGCTTAGAATGCCAGCGATGTATGATTAAAACAAAAATGAAAAAGTTCTGATAAAATCTCTCGTTATCCTTGCTTTTTCTATACTTCAACTCGTGTAAATTATTAAGCAATTCAAGTTCTTTTTTAAAGGGGTGGTTGTTTTTGTCATTGATAACCTCTGTTCTTCTATACAGAGTTTTCCTTCAATGATATGCATCTTGCATTGAAATTGCTGTTTTGGCCTGATAACCTATAACTTTGAGGCATTGTGAGTAAGAAGGATATGTCCATGGTTAAAAGGAAGATGTGAGACTGTTTGGAAGTCTAAAATGGAAAATTATTTTTACATAAGAGGAATTTCACAATATTTGCCTGAAATCTCTAGTAATTAATTTTTTCGATTTTGAATGCATGGAATTTGATGAAGGCCTGTATGTCTTAAAAATATAATATAAGATTATACAAAATTATTATACTGTATGCAAATTTATTGAAAGCAATGATCACATTCCGCGAGGCCACATTCCTGTAATACATTTTATCAAACAGTTGGCGTGCAACATCTAAACTTCCACATTTGGGATATATATGTACTAGCGGGTTTCTCACATAAACTTCCGACTCAAATTGATTTCTTGATACATTAGCATGAATTGTTTGCCCTGTTGCAAAGCTCATAAATACCCACAAGCAGGGAGTATGCTCACCACGGTAACTGAATTAGGATTCATGCCCTTTCGTGACAATTGATAAAACAGTGTGATGGAACAGCCTGAATGTCGATTCTGGGCATATCCACAAATCATTGCAGTCCATGTTACTACTTTTCTGTTCACCAAGTCGTGGATACATTTCGTATGCATATCAAGTAGTGCAGTACCCACAAAAACATTTGATCCCTGTCCATTCTTTATTATTATATGATAATGAATCTGCCTTTTCGGCTGCAGAGCTGAGAGAGTTGCAGCAACCTTGAGAACAAACGAATTGTTCAAATTGTCTGGGAATACGCCAGTTTTAAGCATTTGGTAATAGAGTGGGAGGGCTTGGCCACACAAAAGCGTGTTGGCATGCACTTGTTTCGCTGATTTGATACTTATAAAGTCTTCCAACAGACTAAAATAAGAATTCAAGTTGAGTGGCAAAATATTAATATTAGGAAAATGCAAGGGTTAGTCGATAGAAAATTATATATAAGTTAATATATTAAAAATAATAATTTGAATGTGGGTAGAAGATACATCATTTTAATTTAATTTTATACATTTTTAAAATATATAAATAATTGTTTATATAAATATATTGAGCATGAAATAAAAAGTTTATATCTAATCTCAAATTTTAAACCAAAAATTTATAGCATTTATTCAAATAGAATGAATGGAGATAACAAGACAAATGTAACAAGCACAAAGAATATGACACAAGATATATCCTGAGTGGAAACCTTTTAGGGAATAAAACCACTCAAAATGCCTAACTGATAGTACATCTGTCTCACTAACAGTGCTATCTCATTGATAGTCTTTTCTATGCTTCACTGACTTTTCATTTTCAATACAATTTCTCATACATACATAGTCAGAAAATCTGATTTGGCATAGTTATTGCAAATAATCCATTACCATTCATCATTAAACACAAATATGAATTTGTGTTGATTAGTGCATAATATGGGATTATGAATTTCTATGACCTCAATCAGGAATTTTTTATCACTAAATTGATTGTGCACAAAAAAAAGTATGTTTCATGAGAATCTAATATTCCTCTCTATACATGATTGTCATCTTCAACATCAAGTATATATAATATGCTAAATTGATAAATCAACTGCTCAAATTGATTTGAAAAACTTGTCACAAATGCCTCTGAATTTTACTCCTGTCTGATAGGTAAAAACAAAAACCAACAAATTTCCATTTTTCCTTATTAAATATAATGTCTAATCTCTGTTTTGAAAATTTGAAAACATATAATACTTGTGTTCCACAATTATCTCTATTTAAATCAGAAATACAATATCTTTGCAATCCATATTATATGTGTTGTGATCTCTGCTTTGCATATTATAAAACATAAACTTTGTATTAGCATGTTAATCCTTGTTATTAAGTTTCGGTCCATGTAAATCTTCTTAACCAAGACTTGTCCAAGACAAGATTTTCTTAACCATGATCAACATTTAACAAATACTTGACAAAACTAAGATCTTATTACTGCATGTTTAGTTTGTCAAGAAAGATCACACAATGGGGACCCGAAGACATTATAACCACAATTCAAAAACCTTGAGTTAAGATCACAATGTACACAAAGATCACAATACATAGACCTTGGGTTTAGGCACAACTCAAAAGATTGATAAAAGCTTTGAACAAGCTAAAGAACTTGTGACTAGGGTTTGACAAGAATAGACACATAAAATCAAGAACCCTCGACTAGGGTTTAAAGAATAATAATCATTTACACTTTCAAACATAACCCTTTTAAAAAATTATTAAGACAAGGACTCTTAACAAATAATTAGGGTAACAAAAAGAATGATGCTTTTGATTTTAAGAATGCAACCCTAACTTGGCTTGAAAAAACTTAAACAAATACAAATGTAATTTAGACAAAACCCAAATTAGGAAAACCTCGTATTCTCATACACATGACAAAGTTTGATAAAATTTTAACTGAAAATGCAAAGACCCAAATACTATGATTAGAGTTATCAAAAATGAAAACTAAATATAGACAACAATCACAATTATGACATAAACTAAACAAACTTAATGAGAAAAAATGATTAAGCAAGGAAATTAGAAAGAAAACACTTGTAGTAACTCTTTCTTCTCAAAAGTCTCATGATTCTCTGCAAAGAAATATTCAAAAGATCTTTCAAAATGCCTTCTCAAATTCTATGAAACATTCTACAATTGTTTCAGGAGGCTTCTGCAGACAAAGAGGAGGCTTCTGCTGACAAACCTTTCAGGAGGCTAAATAAAAGGAAGGATACTGAAGAAGATTCAAAGGAGGAAAGGCAGGAGGAAGGGAAGGATAGCGAAGAGGAAGAGGAGAATCAGGGGAGAGAGGATGAGAATGAGTAGGGCTTTGATGATTATGGGTCTGGCCAGTACACTTGCAAGATTTCAGGCAAAGACAAGAGTGTGGTCTGGAGGAATTTTGATAATGTCTCTGTTAGGATGGGTCTAAAGAGGGAAATGATGAAAACTTTGGTTAAGGAGAATAAGGAGGGAAAAATTCAAATGGAGGAGCTTATTGATCCTGCACTGGTTATTTTGAGCGACATCACTAAAAAAAACCCTCAGATGGATGTGCTCAAGAATGCTAAAAATAGTGTTATTGATAGCTATAGAACTACTAAATGGACATATCATGAAATCCAGGAGCTAAAATACAGGGTGGGCAAACTGGAGAGGGAGAATTACAGCAACAAGAACAGGAATACTGAGGAGAAGAATGATATGGAAAATAGAGAGGAGGAAGTGAAGAGTAGAGTTCAAAGCATGGAGGGTACCTTGCAGAAAATTGTTGAACAAAGCTACAACATTCTTAAAGCTTATAACGACAACATAAAGGTGTTGATTAGCAAAATTGAGGAGCATAGGGGTAGTAAGGAGGAAGAACAGTCTCCTAATAGTGGAAAAGATAAGTCTCCTAAGGTAGGCCTGAGGAAGAGGACCAGATCCAGCACAATGAAAAAGGACACCCAAGAACCTGATAAAGATCTTTCAAACCTTAAGAAAGCGACTGGTAGGGTGTCTAAGCTCAAGATTCATGCGGTGGAGATTCTCAGAGAATTTGCCTGAGCTGTTCTCCTGGCTTTAGGCTTTTCCTAGTTTTTTGTTCTATCCCTGGTTCTATTTTTATGGTTTTTTGCTTGTTGTCGGTTGGGGGACTATTGCTTTTTAGCTGTGGCTATTTTGTTGTTGCTACTTTTAATGCTTTATCTATGTTAAACTTTTAATGCTGTATGGGTTTCAAGGCCCCATTAAAACCTATTTTCCTTAATCAAAAACATTCTGCAATTGTCAAGTTGGTAACCAAGATCCAAACTCCCCCCATAATACTGCGCCCTAGCTCCTTCGAGCTAGGGTTTCAAAATAAAACCCAAAACTTTACAAAATGATCATCAAATGTTACAAACGAACCCTTTGTTGCTTCTTTACATGTCAGTTTTGATGGCATGCCTAATCAACTTAAATATTATTAAATGCTCATGTTGATGCTTATCACATATGCAACACAACCTTAGCATTATGTGCTAAGTGTTGTGTTGATCACAACACTAAAGCGCATAGCATAGCCAACCAAAAAGGCATGCTATTATAACCTTTATTTAAGTGTTGATCACTTTATCAATGCCTTAGTCACCTTAGTGACTTATCTAAATACATTTGAATCCAATACAAATTCATATGTTACCTTTGCTAAATGATGCCATTATAAACAATGTTGCACATTCATTTTACATTCCAAGTATAATTTGACTTTGTAAAGCTCAAAAAAATGCCTTTGAATTGACATTGCAATGTTACCATTATGAACATATAAATAATGATTCACTATGCAAAATTGAATAATGTATTGAGTCTGTTCAAGATTTTGACCTTTTGATGATAATGTTGATCCAAATGGCCCTGTAAAAGATGTCTTATGCATAAACTGATTGTCAAAACAAAATGTAACCTGAATCATTAATGAGTATCATGTATGTTGATGAAACAAATGTGTCATCTAACTAACTAAATATATATGTTGATCAAAGGTATACTAATCAAATGTAATGAACATGATAATCAACTCAATGTGAAATGTATCATGACCTATGCATTTACACCAAGCTAATTTGTCATCAATGAGTGTTCAAATGGTACTCTGAATGCCATTGAATGTAACTATGATCAAATAATGAATGAAGGCATGATAAGCTGAAGCAAAAATGAATCATATGATCAATCATGTTAAACTGAATGATACTACTATGATCACCTTCCTTAACATGATACCATGGTTCTCTGATGCAACTTTGAGTGATCCTTAACTTGTTAGTGTTTTTGGCATCAAAGACAACATGGAGAGGAGCAACATTAAATATGTCATCTTTCCATTCTTGATCAGGAAAAAAAAGAGGTGTTTTTGGTATGATTTTCAAAAACATGATGATTTTGCACACTCTTATCCAATTTGGGCATGTTAAAAAATATGAAGGTTTTGCACAGTGTCCATTATTTGGTCTGGGTATGTTAGAAAACATGACAATTTTGTATACTGTTTATTTTCCAAAGTGGGATGGGGATTATTAAATATTTAAAAAAATTAGATGTTTGGGTAAAAGTTCGGAGTTGGGGGCCAATTCCGCAGAAGTCTACGGGGGTGCAAAATTAGGATTACAAAGCGGGCGCCTAATTTTTACAAATCAAGTGCCTGTTTAGGTTCGGGTGCCCGAAGCAATTTTAAAAATCGAGCGCCCGTTTCGCATCGAGCACCCAAAGCAAAACGAGCGCCCGATTTATTCAAAATGGGTGCCCGATTTGAACAAATCGGGCACTTGTTTTGAAAATCTATATATTTTTTATTTTAAACAAAATTCTTGTCATTTTCATCAACAACAAAAATGGGATCACGTTTGGTACAGCTCGGGCACCCGGTTTAGCTTCCCCTGTCGACCCCATCTACCATTTTTTTCGTCTTCCAGGTATGTACTATTCTTTTTTATTATTTTTTAATGATTTTTGTCTTTAAAAATTGTAGTTTCATATTATTTTTAATTTTAAAATATAGTTTAATGTTATTTTCAAAATTATTGCATAAATTTAATTATATTTTATCTTTCAAACTTGTAATTCTTTTTTATTTCAAATTACTTTGTAAATTACCATACTAAAGTAGAAAACTGGTAAAATTTAGGTATACAAAATTACATTGCAAAACCCTACATAGAAAACCAAAACCCTAGATAATAAATAAAAAATGTAAACCTAGATAAAAAATTAATTTACAAAACCTTAAACTTAGAAAATCAAAATATAAATTTAGAAAACCAAAACATAAATTTAGTTCAAAACAAACATAAATTTAAAAACACACACACACATACTCTCTCTCTCTCTCTCTCTCTCTCTCTCTCCTCTTTCTCTCTCCTCTCTATGTACTATTGTTTTTTATTATCTTAGAAAACCAAAACTTAGAAAATCAAAATATAAATTTAGAAAACCAAAACATAAATTTAGTTCAAATCAAAACATAAATTTAGAAATTCTCTCTCTCTCTCTCTCTCTCTCTCTCACTCTCACTCTCACTCTCTCTCCTCTCTCTCCTCTCTCTCTTAAGTTTTGATTATTTAAGTCATTCAAGTTGTAAGGTAAAATATATTTTACAGTATGTTAATTGTAAATTATCATGTTTTTATTTGTACACAGATTGGCAATATGGATGATTTTCAAATTGATGAGCTTATAGGTCAGCATGCACCACCACCTCCACCTCCACCTAGAGAACTCAAAGATAATATTAGGAGAAATGTAGAGGAGATCTTGAGAGACATAAACATTATTAGGCATGATCCATATATGTCTATCCAGCTACTACGTCTTGCAGACTGCAAGGCGTAGTAGATTCCATACAGACATTAGACTATGAGATTGATAGTTTTGAGTTGTGGAGGGAGTCTATGTGTGTATATTATGTTGATGGCCTCTCTTATAAAGAGGTTAATAAGTTAAAAATACAAAAATGATTTGGCACGCTATTTTTTGAACCCTACAACGGGTGAGTAGATAGTTGGCAAGAAGCCACGTATTTTGATTAGATGGTGTAGACACCCCGACATAGCAAAGCATTTTTGGGAGCAGTGGTGGATGGTATTTGACCATCCACCACACGCTAATCATGAGGTCCCACTTTATTTTTTGAAGAAATTATGGGCTAAGTTTGAATTGGGTAAGAAACCCAATTATTTTGACATGAGAACATTTCAGGGGGTTGGCCGGGGCATGCCACAGGATAGGCCAGGGACCAAATTGAGTGACAGAACTAGAAATTGTGTGTGCAATGAGCCCCTTGTTCCTCTTCCATCTCTTGTACTTCATGTACCTATCTATCATCGAGCAATGCAGTCATCTCTTGGTTCTTTGAGTGCCCTTACAGGCAATTTGTTACAGCACCTGACCCAGGCGAGGACTGCCCCCAGCATAGAACATGTTTGCATGAGTTGTGGGGGTATATGTAGGGGTCCCTAGTCTGATCCTGATGCTGCCCATGCTGCCCATGGTGGATACGGTGATGATGCTGGTGGTGCACATGGTGGATATGCCGATGATGATGATGGCACGCATGGTGATGGTGCACATGGTGGATATGTCGATGATGATGATGGCGCACATGGTGATGCTGGAGATGATATCTCATCATATGTTGATTTACT
This sequence comes from Chamaecyparis obtusa, assembly GCA_027943335.1. Lineage (NCBI taxonomy): Eukaryota > Viridiplantae > Streptophyta > Pinopsida > Cupressales > Cupressaceae > Chamaecyparis > Chamaecyparis obtusa. The sequence continues at coordinate 141,426 of BSBK01001517.1, forward strand.
CAATGCAGATGATGATCATCCCACACAGGTAAATTTAATTATAATTTAAATATAGTGCAATATTAAATTTCTTATTTATACAATTATGAGCCATAACATGTGGATTTTTCGGTGAACAGAGGAGGGTTGACCCTCCAAGATTCATTAGTCATCATCATATGACATCGACACCTCGACATCTTGGTGCTCCATTCACGGTATGCAATTTGATCTTGATACATTTAAACTTTAAACAAAATAAACTTTAATTGATAATGTGTTTGACATATTTTTGTGATTTTGTAGGCTCTCTCATGTACCACTGAGATTGGCAGTCCTTCATTCTCTACCCCACCAGTCATCGAGAGTCAGCCGCATATACCTGTAGTATGTAAAACATTTATTAATTTTAAGTATTTGTATCTTACTAATTTGTGTACAACTTTGATTCACACTTAATTTTTTGTAATTGTAGGCTTTTGGATTGTCTCATGTTGCACAATCACATTTACGTCCTGGCTCATTGGTGACATTAGCTACATGTCACACACAGGTAATGTACACATGTTTTTATTCCATATTTATATATTTAATCAAGTTATATATACTTTATAATTTATGTATATATGTACTATAAGTTTGATTCATGCTTTATATATGTTATTCAGGTCAACACCACCATGAGTCTTGGCATGGCTATAGGATTAAGCCAAATGCATCCATCGACACTATCCTTTGAGGTGATGATTAATTTAAGTAATTTTTCAATGTATTGTGGTTATCTAGATCTTTTTTAATGTCCTGTGTGTATCTAGATCTTAGATGATTAATTTAAGTAATTTTTAATTTGTACTTTAAATTTTTTTACAGGACTTGGCTTCATCCACTTTTCATGTAGTTGAGGATGAGGGTACTCGAGACCAGACAAAGCAGGATGAGGGTACTCAGGACCAGATAGAGCAAGATGAGGGTACTCGGGACCAGACATAGCATGTTGATGCATCGCAGTCCTCTTCACGTGGAGTGAAGAGGACTGTAGATCAGCTAGATGAGTAGAGTTAGATTATGATGACTATTTGGACTATTTGGACTTGTTTTATGATGACTATTTGGGCTTGTTTAGACTTGTTCATATTATTTTTACTTGTTGTTAGAGTAGGACTTGCATTATACTAGTCCACTTGTTATCATATATTGTGCTTGGACTTGTTTTTAGAGGACTTTATTTTTTGATCGTATGTATATATCATGAGTTGATATGATGGACATTATGATACATGTAAATTATTTCAGGACTTGTTATGTTATTTATCTTAATCGTGAGTTGTTATGTAATTTATCAATTTATCTTAATCATGACTTGTTAAGTAATTTATCAATTTATCCTTAAAAAAATATCTATCTAACAATGAGATCTATTAATTCATATGTAATTGATTTAAGTACAATCTCTAGATATGTGTTACAAGTAATATGAACACTTTGATTAACTATAAAAAAAATCATCTAGTTCTAACAATGACATCTATTAGTACATGTAATTGACAAGAACAATATGGATACATTGCAAACTTAATAACTATTAAACAATGAGATCTATTAAGTGAACATAATCTGACCAATGTGCATAGTTTAATATTTACAACAAAATTAGGTGAATACAAAGTCATGAATTTAACTTAAATATTTAAAACAAAATTTGATGTATAAAAGTGAGTTCATGTGATCTTAAATTATTAACCCAAAATTGTACGAATACAAGAGTGCATTGTACTACATAAATAGTTCATGTCTATGTTCTTCCAGACATCCTGCATCATAAAAATAAACATGTTGAAATGTTAGAAATTATAAAAGTTCATTTAAAGTTAATTTTAATTTTAATTTTAATTTCAAATCTATATCTCTAAATTATAAATTATGACACTTCAAAGAAGACATGTAGAAAACATATACAAATATGACAATTGAACAAAAACTTACATGTATAAATTTGATTCAACCTAATGTACCATCAACATCCTCTCTTTTCTGCAATGCAGATCTATGTTCTTCCTGACATCCTGCATCATAAAAATAAACATGTTGAAATGTTAGAATTTGTGTACTCGAGTTCATTTAAAGTTAATTTTAATTTTAAAGTTAATATGACAATTGAACAAAAACTTACATGTATAAATTTGATTCAACATAATGTACCATCAACATCCTCTTTTTTTTGCAATGCATCTATGTTCTTCCCGACATCCTGCATCATAAAAATAAACATGTTGAAATGTTTGAATTTATGTACTCGAGTTTATTTAAAGTTAATTTTAATTTTAAAGTTAATAAGACAATTGAATAAAAACTTACATGTATACATTTGATTCAACCTAATGTACCATCAACATCCTCTCTTTTCTGCAATGTGTTTATGATTGCCTCATGCTCTTCCATTGAAAGTGTCCATAAAATTTTATTAGCAGGTCTCCCTTTGTATCTTTCCAATTTGATATTTGTTGCCACTACCAAATGGGAATGGTGTATAATCTTCTTTTCTGATTGGTAGTCTTCAAAAGCTGGTAAACCATTCCTTCTTGTTAGGTATTTGTGTAGCCATGTACCAACTACTACAATAGACCCAATTGGATACTGAAAATTATCATCATCTACTTGATGACATATCAACTTTTTCTTGGGTTCTACACATCGAGCTAAACAATACTCTGTCTGCTCTTCATTATCCTCAGGTGCAACAACAACATACACATGTCCTACAAAACAAAATTAAATACATGTGCACTGTAAATAAAACTTATTTAAAGGTTTATAATTCAAATATATATAATCATAAATTATATGACATACACATGTAACTAATATATAATTTAAAATTTTATAATAAATTGTATTAAATTACCAAGTTGTATGAGATCTGAAACACGATCATAATCTTCTGATGCAAAGGCATGATCCAGGTCTTCATTTATTATAACATCTTCATCTTGTCTCTCACTAGGTGTTAAGGATTTTTGTTGCCATTCTTCAACCCATTCTGTATTCTCGCATTCTTCCCATTCACCTGCAACACAAAATTGACAAAAACATGCAAGCTCCCTAGTCCATATAGTCCAAGTGTTAGAATTAGAACTCCTAAATGAATGCCATTTAGCCGATCCACTGATTGTATTACAATCATATCTTGAAAGGATATTCTTCTCTTCAATTAGCCAGAAAAAATATATGATTGTAGAGTTCTGACTTGATCTTGTAGACAAACTTGTTTTACACCATTCAACAATTGCACATGCATCTTTAAATTTTGATTTTGCCTCAAATTTGAGTTGCTCTCTACAAAGGGCTCTCTTAACACATGCACTGGCACCATCATGTTCTTCCTTCCCGTGTCCAGCCTAAAAAAAACTCCAGATATGTTGGATATTTATTTTCTTGTGCATCCTACTCAACCAATAAAACATTCTAGCATTCTTGAATTGTCTTGTGCAATTATCTGACCATATTAGATGTTGTGTTATATGAATTTCTCTCTCCCTTAAATTTTCATAAAAGGTATTAAAGCAATACTGGACAAACTCCGATGAGTGTAACTTATTATCACTCATATAGAAATGGTACTCTCTCAATATTTTCTGATCCTCTTCTGTACTATCAGGTGCATGTCTATAGACAATATGAACAAAAATTGTTACTTGCACTGAATTATAATATTGTGGTTGGATCTCATCTTGTGGTGCAAGCGTGTAGTTCTCTGCAAAGTCAACAACTAACAGTATACTACCAATTGGAAATGTATTCTTGCATATGCAAAATTGTCCATCAAGCCATCTAGAATTGTGAGAGTGTTTCACATATTTAGGTACGACCTTACTCTTGAATTCACTCATAAAAGCATTAACACTAAGTTTTTCAGTTATTAGGTTGCACCGTTTTCCAACTTTTCCATCCTTCAATGGATACTCAATAGTTTTAAATCTTTGTACATCAACTAATTGTTGTCCAAAATCAAATGAAATATTTTCATGCAAAAATTCATCTAATAATGCAAGATTGCCACATACATCACATACACCAGAAACACATGCATTCAAAAGATAAAATTGTTCATTAGGTGGGTTACAAAACAAATTTGATATAAACTCCTTTACAGTTTCAGGTGGTATATTTATACCACATTCCTGCAACATTTCATTAGTATGCATAGTAGAATGTATACATCAGAAAATATCATAATGATAACGAAATTGAACGTGAGTTTTGCAACAATAGGTGATTCTTTCTTTGTTAATCCTTACATACCATGGTTTACATTTTTCAAAAGATCTTTGACTAATACTAATAGTTAACGGGTAAAAGCACAATCAGGTGTCACCTTTTAGGCTAACTTATCAGCATAGTTGAATTTTAGTATTTCTAACTAAAAATTAATTTTGGTCAAACATATGGTCTAGCTAGATTCATTCTAGCTAAGTTAGATAAGTTCTTTAACTTTTTCAATTAGAAATATCTATTGAATGCATGTTTTATACCACTTTGGGTCCAATTACCATAAAAATAAAATTATTTCAGAAAAGTGGTGTTTCGATAACTCCTAATATTTTTAATGATATTTTTTTAAAAATAAAAAAATACCCTCTTGTGGAGATCAGAGTCAAGAATATCCTCATAGATTTTATAGTGTTTTAATTAGACATAGTTTATTGTAATTAAAAAATATTGCAAGTAAGTATTTTAACAATCAAGGAGATGTTGATTCAGAGAAAGAAAAAAATAGTAAATCATATTAAATAAATTTGAAAAACATATGGTGCACTAGAGGAGAGAGTCCTCTTCAAGAATATATATTTCTTTTTTTTATTGGGATAGATTTGTTATGAAAAATATGTTGCGAGATAAAAACTGTCAATTTGAGTGAGTTGGAATATGAATTGTTATAAAAGAGAAAATATAGGTCATAAACCAATTTTTATTTCTTCATGCACTAGCTATGTATGTCATCTATGACATATTTTGAAATTAGGGTAAAAAATGTTTATTTACATATAATTTTTTGGTGGGAACTAGACCCCTAATTTTCAGCAACTCAAAAATCATCTTTAAAAATTAAAAAAAAATATCAATTCTTATTCAAAAAAATTATTAAAAATATTAATCATAAACTTCATCCTTTTTATCACATTTAATTAGTTTACATCATCTTCAAATTCCAAACATAAATATCATTTTTATACTATTGAAGTTGAACAACTTTGATTTTGTTAGCCTTTTCCTTTGTAAAAGGGTGACAACTTATTGTGCTTTTACCCTAACACCTTATCATCCACAAATGTTTTATACAATTCTATTTGAGTCATATCTAAAAGGTGTTTTGGATGTGGATCACGAACTTTTGAACCGACTCTTAATTTAAGAACATCTCTAGCATTAGGGGATACTCTTGTATTATTGTGCCAAAATTTTTCAATCAAAATTTTGACTTCACCAGTAAGTTTCATGTCAGACCTCAGGAGTCTGCCACTGAAGGTCCATAAATGGTTTGCCAGATCACTTTCAAAGTTAACTCTTCTCTTTACAGCTCTTGTTAAAGTTTTATGATTAATATTAAGATATCCACTTATGTTTGAAATCATTTTTTTATCAGTAGTAGTTTTGTTTACTAAAGCTGTTGTTATTGCTCGTCGTGCCACATTACTATCTTTAGAATGACTTTTCTTTCCAATTGTGTCAAAGGCACTAGCAACAATTGATACAACTTGTTTTAGAGACTCATCCTTCTTCTTAATTTTCACATAAATGCCTAACCTCTTCATCACTTTTCGCATTTTAGACATTTTAATTAATTGTAACATTAATTGACATTGAAACCCAAATTTTTTATTATAAAAAAATTGTCTAAACAATTTGCTTGCGTGTGTCCTAATCTATCTCGATGAAACCAAACCATGCAGATTGTCTAACACATCAATTTTTAATTGAAATTGTTCATTTATTTCATTATCATTCAAATGAGTTTCTTTCTCAATCGGTGTTTCTATGTCTACATTTACATTGTTGATTTCAATCTAAATTGGTGTTTGATTTTCAGTTTCAATTGGGGTTTGACTTTCAGTTCCTTTATCATTATGTTTAACATTACTCATTTTTGAAATTTCACGTGCAATTAAACTTGTTAATCTATTTTCAAGAATAAAATTTAAATCATTTCTATTATAACCTGCTTCTAGCAAATCATGAATATCTTTATCAGAATAATTTGTAACAATTGGATGCGAAGACATACCTATATCCAATACTGGATTAGAAGATACACTTGATTTTGCTTCTTCAACCTCTGCATCCATTATGGTGTCTTCATCATCCTCCTCTTTTGAAACAATTATTGAACTCGATGCTCCAACATTATTCGGGTTTCGAAGTCTTTCTCTTCTTTCTCGTTGTCATTTTGCCTCCTCTCTATTTTTTGCAATCTCCTCAGGTGTCAAAACTTTCATTGACCTCTTTCTATGTCGGTTTGATCCCATTTTTGCACCAAAATTTGAGTTCAAACAATCTTTTCTAAATGTCAGATTCAAAATAAGACAAAAAAAAGGAATGTTGGCAAAAATATTCTCTTTGTCTGCTGTGAATTGATACAAAACAAAATAAAAATTCGTCAATCATTAGATCAGGCCCACAATCTATTTTTTTTTATTGTAATGGCTATTTAAGAAATGGGTACCTATTTTTAGTTTCAAAAAATGGGCGCTCATTTTTATATTTACAAAATGGGCACCCATTTTTATATTTACAAAACGGGCACCTGATTTGTAAATCTATGGGCGGGAACCTTACCTCCTGGCTTGGGTTTTGGTTCGGGATAGGCTTGGTCCCACCAAGCCTGTGCTTGACCCTGCAAAAAAATGGCTAAGGCATTATAGAGTAAAATTTTTGCCTTGCCATAATTTTTAGGACACTTTCTCGAATGAATTTTTTGATAAAATGAAAACCCATTTTAGCTCTTATTGTGCATATTATACAAATATAAATTTTATAGTGATATGATGAAATTTAATATTTATACAATATTTATTAAGCCAACGTGGTACCTAAACTTGAAATACCAAGGTTAACTAAAACTTTAATAACTTTTTTAATATTTTGTTTTTTGAAAAATGAGTTATATGTGACCAAACTACATAGAATTCTTTTCAATTTAAAAAAAAAAATTGAAAAAAAGTGAAGTTATCATCAAATTATGATATCCGTACACCAGAGGTTTCAAAAATGTACTTTATAGTCAATTAAAAATTAATTAAAAAAAAATATTCAATAAAAAAATAAGATAAAATATTTTGACCAATCTTCAGTGTTTTAGGTACCTTTTCCCAAAAGGATTCCCAAAAATACATTCATTTACTTCAAAAAAGGGTGTTCGTACACGCGTGAGGTGTGGTCTTGAAATAGGCATTTTGAAAAAGTGGTTTTTAAACATGCATACTAAAATTCAATTTATACCATGTGGGTATTGAAATAAATTACATATTTGAAAACTAGATTCTGAGCACTAAATTTTATATTATTGAAGTTTTCCAAGATTCAATCTTTAAGTGCTTCAAATTTGGATATCAATTGATAGAAATTTTGAAAAACAGAGAAAACACTTCCACTTTTTGGCCAAAAGTAGGACCCAACTTCTTGCAGCCACCTGTTTGTGCATTCTTGAGTTAAAGAAATTATATTAATTAAATATTTAAAAAAAATTAATTTAATTATGATGAAATGTATGTTAGAATAACAATGTCCCAATCAACCAAGATGGGGGTGGGATGAATCAATTGATGCCAATATTCATTTTTTTAAACTTCAACTTCAAACTTATTGTAGAGAGCAAAATACTGAACTAAAAAGTGAATGCAACAATGACACACATACACATGAACACCAAGATTTGTTCTTGAGGAAAACCTTGTTAAGGGAAAAACCTCAGTGGGGATGGTACCCACAAATATCTGCACTATGAGTATAATAACCCTATTAGGAGTTATTATAATATTTATATAAATCTTGGTTCATAATCCTATGTATATAATGCAAATTATCCTTCAATTATACATGTATATATGTACATATGTGTGTCTATATAAATATAGTAATAAACCATACAACTATCCTAAAAATGAAAATGATCTACCTTGGTTCATAACACATTCCCACACAACATTGCTAGAGGAATTGTAATGCAAAGGTATTCATGAATATTAGATGGTCACAAACAACAACACAACCACTAGGAGAAGTAAAGACATGAAAGAAATATGCACTACTTAATGGAATTGTAGAAGCCATTTGCAATAGAACCCCATCATCATAGACAAAAATGATATAAGAATAGTGGCAATTAAAATACTTATCGCGTGAATAAATTCATCGATAGTATTTATTGGTGTGAGATATTATCTGCTATGGCAGTTAGAGTGTTATTTAGGTAGCATGTAATCTAGTCTGGTCATTAATGGACCAAACACATGCAGAGCCACACATATTATATTTAAGAGATCATCTATGTATAGGTCGTTGATATTTAATACTACATAACTTTGAAGGGAATAATCAACATTTGTATCAAACATTTTTATTTAGAGAGGTTTCTTTATCTATGAGCTTAGTTTGGGTTGTAGAAGGCTTCACCTTGGGAGAAACTACTTAGTTCTCTTTACTTTTTCTTCATGTTTTTTTTGAGGGATGTTGGGGGAGGGAAAACCTCTTTAAAGGGAATTTTTTTCCCTTGGTTTTTTCTCCTTCTCTACTTCTTTGAGGGGGTCATTTTCTACATGGGTACCTAATATAGAGACAAGTTTATTTGGATCCATTTCATCTATCTATACTTGCTTAAGCTACCTACCCTTATTGGGGTGTTGGTGCATATTTAACTTCTTGTATTTAGTTCTCATTTACTTTATTTCATATTTGCATTTTAGATAAGATAATCTTGCTTAAGTAGGAATCTTCTTGGATAGCTTTCACATGTGACTTATACTAAACTTTATTTAATGGAGATATTGTGCGCACGTGTGCACACATCTCTTTTGTGTCATATTTGGTTGTACATTCACACTCTTAGTGGTGTATCCTATATATACTAACCCTCATTTTATACACATTGAGCATGTTTAATGCATACTATTGATCTTCCAATATACATGTGTACTTATCTTTAGTTTCATTGTCTTACGTGGCTATCTCCATAGCAACTCGTAAACATGAATTTTTTTAAGAGAATCAAATGTGTGTGTAGTAATGAAACAAATGAAACCAAAAAATTATCCACAACACACACACACAATTACAAGAGTAATTTTAATGTGAATGTATACTTGAATAATTTATGGCCACAAATAGCAACACAATTAGTAGTGATAATTTAGTATATGATTGAACCATGCAATTTACTCAATGAAATTGTAGTAGCCATTTGCATTCAAACCCCTCTATTATAGATGGAAATGATATAAAAATAATCCAATAAAAATATTTTTTGCATATGATTCATTTGATTGATAGTATTATTTTCTGTGATGTTACACATATCACCATGGAAGCAACTAAAAGGTTCCTAAACATATTCATGAATATTAATACCCTTTTTCCAATCACAACTATTCAATTTGTCTAGTCTTCTCTAGTCATAACTATTCAAGTTCTATATTCTTCTAATTTTATTGAAATGATGCACTCTTGTCATCTCCATTATGAATAAACATATGCTCGGATATTAGTAACTTCACATTATGTTTCTCCAATACATACAAGTATTCCTTGTGAGATATTATCTATTAAACAAATTATCAAACATACTTCATATATTACAATCTATATATTATAGATGATAAAAAAATAATACTAACAACACTTGGATACTCATTAATTAATAACCAACAAAGTCCATTTTATATAAATTTTCCTGCCTACTATCAATACATACCAATATTTAATTCCTCTCGGAAATCCTTTTTATCCTAAAGTGTGAACTATATTCCCAACATTTCATTTATTCCGACATGAATTGGAAACTACTTTTACTTATTTGACACACCATTATCAATCCACCTTGGCAATTGTCTAATTAGCCACCGACCAAAACAAAGTTAGTGCAATTATCTCAATTCAATAAAAGAGTCTACAGTCAGATAAGTAGAAAAGACAATATTAACTTACTCAGATAGAAGTTGTCTTAATCTCCAGCTGGACTCACGGTACCATGGAGACTTCAGTATTGTCCCTCGACTCGTTAAACTCCTTTCACACCATATTTTTTTTGACATAAACAAAGAAAAACTAAATAATCAATGATGGGGACCTAATACATTCGTGCACCTAAAAGCATAAAGAGGTCAAAGCATAATCTAAACCTATCACTTCATTATCACAACAATATCACTTCTTACACTTTGTCCCTAATCCTTCAAGTGGCTATTATTCTCACTCATTCCAATGAGGTGATTTAGTAATGACATGATTGGTTCATCCATCTTAACTAATGATGCTTGTCATCATGGTTATAAGTTAGCCTCATGTCCACTTTTAAGATGATACTTCTTAGGGTTGCTTCCCTAACAAGAAACCTAAAGAGAAGTTTGAAAAAGGAAAGGAAAATAGAGCTATAAGGTTCTAGAGCATGGTCATGGTCACGTGTCTAGTCATTCTTGTTAGCTTTATTTATTAGGTTAGATATGTCTTGATCTATTTAGGTATATTTTTTCTAACATAATTAAAAAAAAGTCATGTAAATCTATCACGATTTTTAATCTGAATAATAGTGGTGAATATGTTAACTAGCAATTTGAATAATTTTGATTTTTCTTTTGAATAATGGTGGTGAACATGATAGCCATCAATTTGAGTAGAGGGGATTGAATTATCATGTATAGTTTTATATAGTCCTTAGTAGAATCATGGGGAAAAACAAATGTAAATCTTTAAAGAAAATAAAAAATTATATAGTACATGCTAACTTTTTGGGCAAAGGCCATTAATGTGTGTCACATGCAAAATTATGATCCTCATCAAGATTGACATGGATCACTCCTTTTAAAGCTTGGATTACTTAGAAACCCATAATTATGCACTTTAAAGTGTTTGGTTCCTAAGAATGAGTTCACATTAACTAAAGAGAAACATAAGGTCATGGATATGTATAGTTGCCTTGTATCTTTGTAGGCTATCCAATTGGTGTTAAGGGGTATCAAGTTCTCACCCTCACAACTCATGAGTTGTTCATTGTGAGGAATGTTCATTTTAGGGATATCTCTTCTAGCCATCTTGACACTTCTCATCTAACACTCACACTAGAGTCACTGGGCAAAGATGACAATTTTGAGGACTTAGGTCCACCTAAGTAGCTGAACTTGATGATGATTTTTTCCCCCTCTACTTCCAATATTGAGAGTGATAATAAGGAATCATCTCCTTCATCTCCTAGTCATAATTCATCGATTGAGGAATACTCTCTAGGTTCTTTGATTACAAATTCATTTTGGGAATGACAAACATTGCACAATGTAGGAAATTGGGTAAGAGATATATCAAAAGACCAAGGGGATGATGCAATTGTACATCCCCTACCTCGAATCTATGATCATTTCATGAGGCCTCTAACATTCCTAAGCGAGATACAATGATGCAAAGGAGTATAGTTCCTTGACTGGGAGCCACACTTGGGATTTGGTCTCCTTTGCTATGAGAAAGAGACTTTTTTGATGTGAGTGGATCTGTCAAACAAAAAATATGGTAGATGGGTTAGAATATACGTTATAAGAGCTACTAGGCACTAATGATTTTTTATAGACCCTTTCTATTGAGTACAATTAAACCTTTGTAATATTTGTAAAGATGAAATCTATTTGATTCAAACTTGTTATTGCTACAAATCATCATTGGGAGGTTCATTAGATGGACAAGAAGAGTGTATTTCTTGATGGGGACCTTTAGGATGAAATACTCAAAGAATATGCAAATGGTTTTTTTGTAAGATTCTTATATGATTTGTATACCTCTGAATAGATCTTCTGGCTTGGACAAGCAGTGATTTTTTTGGAAAGTTTTTTATTTCAGCAGGTTATGTTGAGTTAGTGTGGAAAACTTTTGGGGACATTTAGGTTCCTTGGTGGAAACAAGTTTGGTACTTGAGTTCTCATGGCCCAAGTGCAAATTTTTTCATGCGGCTAGTGATCCACAATTAGTGTCTTACTTGGGATAATTTATGTAAGTGTGGCTTTCAGGGCCTCTCGATGTGTGTGTTGTGTCGTAATAGTGAAGAAATTTTCTCTCATCTCTTTTTCCAGTGCTCCTTCACTAGACATATTTGACACTTTTGGTGGGATGTGTGGAATCAAGCTTATTGCCATGTCTCTTCTTTGGCTAAGTTATTTGTTCGCTGGGGTAAGACTCCTATCAAGACTTCTTTTCTTCATGTTGCTTGGACTCTTGACTCTTCTTTTATTATTTTGAATATCTGGTTGGAGAGGAATCATCAGATCTTTCAAGATGTGTTGTTGGGGGCTCACCACTTGTGGTGGAAAATTCTCCATTCTTTGAAAGAAATTGTTTCGGCTAAATGTGACTTGTTGGGGGCTGTGGATCCTGGTGATGTTATTTGCTATAACTGTCTCCATACAACCAATTCATGAGGAATAGATGTAGACACCCTCTTCGAAAGATAAATAGGGTGGGGAGGTGGAGTCCTCCTCCGCTAGGCATTCTAAAGATCAACACAGATGAGTCTTCTTGGGGAAACCTAGGTCCTGTTAGTATTGGTGGAGTTGGTAGAGATAGCTTGGAGATTGTTCAATTTATGTTTTCAGCTTATAAAGGTCATCATACTAACAATTTGATGAAGGTTATTGCTATTTTGTATGTTGTGGAGCGTGCTTGTGCTCTTGGATGGAGCAAGATCATGATTTGTGAATCTAATTCGTAGGTGGTGGTGCATCTATTGACTTGGCAGCATTCTGAGGATGTTAGTTGACAGTTGGTTGTTAACTAGATTCTTAATTTGTGTGCTTCATTAGATTTTGTTACTTTTACTCATATCCCCAGGGAGTGGAATGGAGTAGCAGATTGTCTGGCCAAATGAGCTTATGATCACATGCAAAATTGAAATATTGTGGATAAGGGTCAATTACCTCCGGGTTTGTCTCAACAGTTAGATCACTTAGCAGATCTTGTTAAGGCTATTTGATGCTCATGCCTTGTGTTTATTCTCGTTTGAATAAATTTTAACCCCTCTTTTAATTCATATACCTCAAAAATCTATATATATCTTGAAATAAACCCATCAATATTTTTATGCAAAAATAAATTCATATACTCTCACTATCCAATTCTCTAAATGTCATTTTTATCCAAACATCTATATCCTATTATAAGATAAATCTCTATTATTTCTAATTCTACATTCTAATGACCTATTTATCAAATATACTACCTCATCCCCTATTGTAATAAAAAAAAGTACTCTTCATCTACGAGTTACTTGTTAAATAGATAAATTTATAATACTTGCAACACTTAAATACTACGTAATTGATACTAACAAATTCTATTTTATCTTATGTACCATCAATACATACCTATGTTTAATAAAATTATTAACAAATTTTACTCTATGTGATAGCTCAATTGACATGGGTCCTCTCCCTTATATCCAGTTGGGAAATCCTTCTATCCAGCTGCCACCAGTCGGATAAGCGGATAGGTAGATAAGTAGAAAAGACAGTATTGACTTAGTCAAGACAAGTTGTCTTAATTCCCAGCTGGACCATCAGTCTTGGCCTTTGACTCTCCAAACTGCTTTCACACGAACTTTTTCTTTTTTGGCATTTTGACATCTTTGGACCCACTATACCAGAAAGAAACTGTGCAATCTTGACTACATTCAAAGCATTGACAGAAAATTCTTGCAAGCTGCTGCTATATAAACGCACCTTCCTCCTCTCTTTCCTCACAACTCAATACCGATTTCTGGTTTCTTAGGGAGATCAAATGCCTTCCTCACAAGCTAATTTCATTCCTCCTTATAATGGAAGGCATATTCCCAAGAGAGGGAAGGTGAAAGAAGCCATTGCTTCATCTCTTGCTCACTTCATCAAATCTCTCGTCACATCCCCTTCTACTAATTCTGTCTCTTGACAGTTGATACCACTCTGCCTCTCACTATTTCTTCTTCTTTACTATCATCTTGTGTGTTACAGAGCATTTGTATGGCAGGTCATAAATCAGACATGGTGGCAGAATGTTTTCAAATCCGTGGGAGCTAAATGCAGCTATCTTTGTTCCAACAGTTTTCAAGTGCGTTGTCAGTGTGGATGATTTTTTTGTAGAATTTTGTCCATCTTTCTGCCATTACCTGGTTTGCACTGCCCACAAGTTGGGCTGAGGTTCTTTGTCTTTTGAACTGAGTCTTTAAGAGAAACAAATGAGGAATTTGATAGATTGGGTGGAACCGGCTTTGCTTAGAATGCCAGGGATGTATGATTAAAACAAAAATGAAACGGCTCTGATAAAATCTCATGTAAATTATTAAGCAATTAAAGTTCCTTTTTAAAGGGATGGTTGTTTTTGCCATTTATAACCTCTGTTCTTCTATACAGAGTTTTCCCTCAATGATATGCATCTTGCATTGAAATGACTATTTTGGCCTGATAATCTTTAACTTTGAGGAGTTTTGAGTAAGAAGGAAATGTCCATGGTTAAAAGGGAGTTGTGAGACTGTTTGGAAATCTAAAATGGAAATTTAGTTTTACATAGGAGAAATTTCACCATACTTGCCTGAAATCTCTAGTAATTATTTTTTTCGATTTTGAATGCATGGAATTTGAAGGCATGTATGTCTTAAAAATATAATATAAGACTATACAAAATTATTATACTGTATGCAAATTTATTGAAAGCAATGATTGCATTCCGCGAGGCCACATCCCTCTAATACATTTTATCAAACAGTTGGTGTGCAACTTCTACACTTCCACATTTGGGATATATATATGTACTAGCGGGTTTCTCACATAAACTTCCGACTCAAATTCATTTCTTGATACATCAGCATGAATTGATTTGCCCTGTTGCAAAGCTCATAAACACCCACAAGCAGGGAGCATGCTCAGCACAGTAACTGAATTAGGGTTCATGCCCTTTTGTGACAATTGATAGAACAGTGTGATGGAACAGCCTGAATGTCCATTCTGGGCATATCCACAAATCATTGCAGTCCATGTTACTACTTTTCTGTTCACCATGTTGTGGAAACATTCCGTATACATATCAAGCAGTGCAGAACCCACAAAAACATTTGATCCATGTCCATCCTTGATTATATGATAATGAATCTGCCTTTTCGTCTACAGAGCTGAGAGAGTTGCAGCAACCTTGAGAACAAATGAATTGGTCAAATTGTCTGGGAATAGGCCTGTTTTAAGCATTTTGTAATAGAGTTGGAGGGCTTGGCCACACAAACTGAGAGAGGAAAACCCTCTAATCATAGCATTACATAAGAAGTATTTCTATTCGGCTGGCTTAGATTGTCAAACACGAGGCAGGCGTTATCTAAACTAATCGCACAGGGTAGGCGTTACGAGATGCTGGATTTGATTGAATGCTGGAAATGGTCAAATCATGGAAATGATAATCCAGTTTTTCATTTCAGGATTATAGTTTGGACCATTTGGTTGATTCAAAATATGAGCAAGAAGATGTATTTCTTCCATTTGATTCCACATTTTGAAGCTGGAATTGGAATTGGAATTGAAACAATAAAAGAATCTTGGATGTCCAATCTCACAAAAATTCCCAATGTAAAAATTTGCTTCCAATTTAAATACTACAACTTGGGTGTTTCGTCACAATATAACGATCTTGTCTATGAAAAATAACGTGAGATTAATGATTAAAAATCCTGCATACCTTGCACTGATAACAGAAAAAATAATGTAGGAGAGTCATTCACGTGCCTTGTCAGATTTAGCCAAATGCAAAAAAACAGTGGAGGAGAACACAGTCTTACTCTGTGGGTTTTAACAACATACCAAGCTCGGCTTTGCACAGATTGTCCTCGACCAACGTGGGGAAAGTGAGAAGAATGCCCTAAAATACAGACCCCAAAATTTGGTTTTGTTGGCACGCAGACCCGACGGGTTTCAAAAACGGGGCTTGAGAAAAGTGGAATTTGGCCCTCAAATTCCAATTCCACCTTTTCAAGTGGAAGATGTAAATGCTCATTTTGGGCCAAAATGAGTATTTACATCTCCCTATTCTATTTTCATTTTGCACTCCCAAACAGAGGATTGGACAAAATTGGAATTGCAAATGCCAATTCTAGGCTAATTCCTGCAACCAAATAGAGCCTAAGTTCAGTCCCCAATACGCATTTTGTTGCAAGTCATTCATAAGTGTGTGGGCATGCAATTGTTTCACTAATTTGATACTTGTAAAGTCTTCCAACGGACTAAAACAAGAATTCAAGTTGAGTGGCAAAATATTAATATTAGCTGGTTTCAACAAAGTACTTTGGTTTTTTTTTTAATTTAAATTCTAGTTATTCTCTATACAAAATGGTAGCTACACAAATAGTATAGTGATGGCTTGATATGACATATTTTTATGATGAGAAAACATGGTGAGCAAAGACATCTATAGGAGGCGGCAAGGTAGATGGGAACAAAAATTTAGAAACATGAAATGGAGGACAACAATGACGACGATGGTCATTATTTCCAGGTAGACGAGCAAACATTGCCAATAATTTTTAAAAAAAGGGAATTGGAAAGTATTGGTCACCATCACTGTGACCAAATAACTACAATATTTCAACATTTTATACGGTGTCACAACTTGCATGAAGTCCGTCCAAATGTCAAGAAGGGTGTATAGCTGGTTGAAGTCAACCTTGTGGAGGTTGGAGGATATATACACTAGTTGTTGTGAGGTGCTATGGGAGGTTGGAGAATTTTTTAAAAAAATATAACCATTTAAAAAAAAAAAATACTCTCTTTTTTTGGGCATTGTTTTTTGCAAGCTCTAGGTAATGTAAGGGGCTAATGTGAGTATGTTTTGTGTAATTATAGCGTGTGATGTTCATGGGTGCTTGTGGGTGGTGTGGTTTTTACCCACGATAGTTTCATTCTCTTTCTTAGGTATGTATGTCAACGCAATATATTTTGCCAACTTGTCATTCTTGTTTGGGACACCCAAAGAGGGTTTTATATAATGGTTGAATATTTCAATTGAGCAATGGAAAATGTAGATTGAAACAAATACGAGGGTTTCGTTCGAAGTGTTTTGTAATGTTCTTGGGCAAGGGTTTGTAAGTTTTAGTATGTCTCATTTGATGTTGAATAGTCACAGTGCAAAACATGATGTAAATGCACTTTAGAAGACAAAATTTGTTTTGAAATCTACAATTTGTGCTATTGACACATTATATGAAAGATATTGTAATACATAAGACATCATGTATACACTTCTATATATGTAGTAATTTGACATCAAGACTCTCAGCTTGGTACCTAATAAGGGTGAACAATGAAGATAATCAAAACATACTCATAATATGGCCAACATAATATAAGTTGTAGTTAATAGTAATATGATGCAGGAGCATCCTGGGTGTAAGAGCAATCTTGCATCACCCAAAAATATTTCTATTTTTGTATTCAATAAGGGCTATTTTGTGCAGAGCTGCTATTTATGGAAAGTTACTATTTTTGGTAATTTTCGTATGTGCTCAGAATGATCTGATTTCTTTCTTGGTGGTTCATTTTGGTCATATAAGTCTGCCAGTAAAGTTTCATTGCCAGATCAAGTGTATATTGGAAGACATTGAAGATTTTCGGTATTGGCAGCAGGGTACAGAAACTTTGAACTCAGTTTTGAAGGCTTTAGAGGCCCCGGATGAGGTCGAAAATTTGGGTGACGGGTGCTTGCGCTGGTCAAGCCTGTAGAGCGCTTCATGGCATTTCCGAAATGGGGTTATAATATCCGATCGGGTCAACTGGTGATGACTTATGGTCTTCGGAAGTTGGGCCACCCGAAATGGCAGAAAATAGTTTTCTTCAAAATTTCTGTTCGGGTTTCAAAGGTTATCTTGAGCCGACTATGATGTAATAAAATGTAAAATAAAATAATTCTAAATTTGGTCGGCCTTATTGGCTAAAATTCTGGAACCTTCCCAGGCGGTGGAAAAATTGCCTATATAAGGAAGGCTCTATTATTGTCTTAGGCAGTTCAGAATAGTTCTGGGTAATAGTTCGAGGCTTTGTCCTACAGAATATTGTAAGGGAATGCCCATGTGGCTTTGCATATTGTAATTCTGAAAGTTTGTAATTCCACATTTGTGGAGATAATAAGAAGCCAATTTTCTGTTCTTGCATATTGTTGTTGTTTCTCTATTTCTGTTATGTGTTTGTGGTATTAAGGGGAGCACCCTTCATCAAGTGGTATCAGAGCAGGAGTTTTTGAGTGTGTAAACAGATCGCCGACTGTGAGGCAGTTTGCACCAGGACCGTGGCTAGGGTTTCAGCGCACATCGCGAAAATGCCTCCACGAAGAGAACGTGGTGGAAGAGCTGGTGCTGTGACACCTGAGGTTAGAGAGCTGCAGAGACAAGTGCGAGCATTGCAAGAAGAGATTCGCAGAGGAATGAATCTTAATGTCAGAAACGAAAGCGAGGATGAAGCCGAAGAAGAATATCAAGAAGGAGAAATTGAAATTGTGAACCAGGAGGAAGAAAGACTTTTTCGGGCGATTTCCAAGATTGGGAAAAGACCTAAGATTGAGGTTCCTACATTTTGTGGAAATCTTAACCCAGAAGAATTGATCGACTGGATCAATGAATGTGAGGAATATTTTGAGTATGAAGATGTTGAGGATCCTGATAGGGTCAAATTTGCGAAGGCCAGACTGAAAGGTCATGCGAAAATCTGGTGGCAAGAAATTCAATTAGAGCGAAATAGAAGAGGGAAAGATAAAATCACAAGATGGGATCGGATGGTGGATAAATTGAAGCGACAGTTCATTCCTGTTGATTATGAGCTTGATCTACTAAAGAAAATGCAAAGTTTGAAGCAAGCAGGAAGATCTGTTCAGGAGTATACAGAGGAGTTCTATCGACTCCTCATTAGAACAGGCCATGCAGAAGCTGATAAGGAGAAAGTTGCCCGATACCTTAATGGGTTAAGGCCAAGCATTCAGGAGGAGTTGAATCTGGTTTGAATGAGCAGTATTGAGGAGGCATACCAATTTGCCCTAAAAGTAGAGGAAAAGCTGAACAAGAAGTTCGAGAGCAGACAAAATGGAAGAGGTCGCGGTGGACGATCTGGTGGACGGTCATATGGTGGCCGAAATAAAGATCCGAAAAAGAAAGATGAGGCCAGTAGCAGTCAAAATCAGTGAGGAAATAATTCCAATCGCTTCCAGGATCAGAATAATAGAGATCAGAGAGGAAGAGGAAGAGGACAAGGATCTGGAAGAGGTGGCTTCCGTGGAACATGTTTTCACTGTGGAGAAGAAGGTCATAGGGCATTTGAATGTCCTCAGCGACAAGGCAGAACAGACAGGAGAAATGAAGGCCAGGCCAGAATTGCACATGTAGATGAAGATGCCAGATCATCAAACTCTGAAGATGCTGAAAGAGGAGAAATGTTGATTAACAGAAGAGTCCTGTTGAGTGGTGAGAATGAACCTGAGCGAAGGAGGAGCCTATTTCACACCAGGTGCAAGTGTGAAGGTAAATGTTGTGATGTGATTATTGATAGTGGAAGCACTGACAATTTGGTGTCAGAAGAGATGGTGACAAAGTTGAAGCTCAAGAGACAGAAACACCCACATCCATATCGGATTGCCTGGGTGCAGGATGACCACAAGGTCATGGTCAGTGAACAATGCCTAGTGAAGTTCAAGATTGGCGGATACCAAGATGAGGTATTGTGTGATATCATATCTATGGATGCATGTCATATGTTGCTGGGTAGACCATGGCAGTTTGACAGATGTGCTGTACATGATGGTCGTACGAATACCTATTCCCTGACAAAGGATGGAGTGCGACATAAGCTAAAACCATTGAAGGAGACTGAAGAAAAGGTATGTGGTAATGCAAGGATAACTTTTGTTGATGGAAGAAATTTCCTAGATGGTATGAGGCATGAGCATGTATGTTTTGCTTTAATTCCAAAAGCTGGTAAAGAGGAAGTAGAAGATGTTCCTGTAGAAGTTGCAGATTTGTTGAATGAGTTTCAGGATATTGTATCCGATAACGTGCCTGATGGATTACCACCAGTCAGGAAGATCGGTCATCAGATGGACTTGATCCCAGGAGCGAGTTTGCCGAATAAGGCAGCACACAGAATGACACCTGCAGAAAGTGAGGAGTTGAACAGACAAGTGCATGAACTGTTACAGAAAGGATTGATTCGAGAGAGTTTGAGTCCCTGTGCTGTACCAGCGGTATTAGCACCAAAGAAGAATGGAGAATGGAGGATGTGTACAGATTCTAGGGCAATAAACAAGATCACGATCAAGTACATGTTTCCATTGCCACGAATGGATGATATTATGGACTGTTTGAGTGGAGCTGTGTATTTTTCAAAGATAGATCTGAAGAGTGGATATCATCAGATTCGGATCAGAGAAGGAGATGAATGGAAGACTGCATTCAAGACAAAGGAAGGACTATATGAGTGGTTAGTCATGCCTTTTGGGCTAACCAATGCACCGAGCACTTTCATGCGCCTCATGAACGAGGTTCTGAAAGAATTTCTAGGTAAGTTTGTCATTGTTTATCTAGATGATATTTTGATCTTTAGTAAGACATTGGAGGAGCATATGATGCATATTCGTATGGTATTTGAGAAGCTGAGAGAAGAGAAATTGTTGATTAATTTGAAGAAGTGCAGTTTTGTGAAGAAAGAGTTAGTGTATTTGGGGTTTGTAGTTTCAGGAGAAGGTCTAAAAATGGACCCAGAGAAGGTACAGGCTATCCTTGAATGGCCTACTCCAAGGAGTGCTACTGAGGTAAGATCTTTTCATGGTTTGGCTAGCTTTTACAGAAAGTTTATCCGAAATTTTAGCAGTATTTGTGGACCCTTGACTGAAACAATGAGAGGGGATAGAAAAGAGTTTAAGTGGACTAATGGGGCAGAAAAGAGTTTTCAATTATTGAAACAAAAAGTTACAGAACAACCTGTTTTAGCACTTCCAGATTTTAATAAGGTGTTTCAAGTAGATTGTGATGCTAGTGGTACTGCAATAGGAGCTGTTATGAGCCAAGAAGGTAAACCTGTTGCTTATTTCAGTGAGAAGTTAAATGATGCCAAGAGGAAATATTCTGTTTATGATCAGGAATTTTATGCTATAGTTCAGGCATTAAAGAAGTGGAGACATTATCTGCTTTCTAAGGAGTTTGTTTTGTATACTGATCATCAAGCTTTGCAATATTTGAATAGTCAAGGAAAGTTGAATCAGAGGCATTTGAAATGGGTTGAGTTTTTGCAGAGTTATACATTTGTTTTGAAACACAGAAGTGGAAAGTCTAATAGGGTTGCAGATGCTCTTAGCAGAAGGCAACTATTGCTGACAGAAATGCAGATTGAAGTGGTTGGGTTCAAGGAACTCACGAATTTGTATCCAGAGGATCCTGATTTTGGTGAAGCTTGGAAAGCTTGTATAGAACCTGTTACTCTAGACAAGACGAAATGGTTGGATTTCATCATCCAGGATGATATGCTATTCAGAGGGAGTCAGTTGTGCATTCCACGAAGTTCTATGAGGGAGAATCTCATCAAGGAGAAGCATAGCGGAGGATTGGCTGGACATTTTGGTCGTGACAAAACCCTTTCTTTGGTTAGTGAAAATTATTATTGGCCACAATTGCAGCAAGATGTGAAGAAGTTTGTACAAAGTTGCAGAGTATGTCAGATGGTGAAAGGAGTGAAGCAGAATACAGGGTTGTATCAGCCGTTACCTGTACCAGAGAAGCCTTGGGAGGATATCAGCATGGACTTTGTTCTTGGTTTACCGAGGACACAGCGGGGACACGATTCAATTTTTGTGGTAGTTGATAGATTTTCAAAGATGGCACATTTTATTCCCTGCAAGAAGACTAATGATGCTGTTCATGTAGCAGAATTGTTTTTCAGAGAAGTAGTGAGACTTCATGGTTTGCCAAAGACCATAGTTTCAGATCGGGACACTAAGTTTGTTGGATATTTCTGGCATACATTGTGGAAGAAGTTGAAGACAGATTTGAAGTTCAGTTCATCACATCATCCACAGACTGATGGACAGACAGAGGTAGTGAATAGAAGTTTGGGAAATTTGCTGAGATGTTTGGTTGGAGATAAGCCAACAGGATGGGATTTGATTTTACCACAGGCAGAATTTGCATACAATAATTCTGTCAATAGGAGCACTGGTAAATCACCATTCCAGATTGTATATGGAAGTAGTCCAAGAAATGCATCTGAATTGAGAAAGATAGATAAAGGAGAAATAAGTAGTGCTGAAGCTGAAGATTTTGCAGAACACTTGAAGAACATCCATGGGGAGGTGAGAAAGCATATTACCAAGATGAACGCACAGTATAAGGCTAAGACAGATGAGAAAAGGAGGTGTAAGGAATTTCAGGTTGGTGATGAAGTCATGGTTCATTTGCAGAAGGAGCGGTTTCCAGTTGGTACATATAACAAGCTGAAAATGAAGAAGTTTGGGCCATGTAAGATACTGAAGAAGCATGATTCAGGAAATGCATATGAGGTAGAATTGCCTAGTGAGCTGAATATTTCACCAGTGTTTAACATTTCAGATCTGACAGAGTATCATGAAGGAGGTGTTGAAGATGAGATCACAGCAGCACAGTGGAGTATTCCAGCAATTAGTTCAGACACTAAGGAGATCGAAGATATACTGGACAGTCGTGTTGGCAGAAGCACAAGGAACAAGACATATGAAGAATATCTGGTCAAGTGGAAAGGACGACCTGTTGAAGATTCATCATGGCTGACAAAGGAGGAGGTTAGCCGTCTTGGCTTTCCTCTGCACACCTGAGTCGTGACAGGGTCACTTCTCAAATTACCCCGGGTGTCTGATGCAGGAGCATCCTGGGTGTAAGAGCAATCTTGCATCACCCAAAAATATTTTTGTTTTTGTATTCAATAAGGGCTATTTTGTGCAGAGCTGCTATTTATGGAAAGTTACTATTTTTGGTAATTTTCGTATGTGCTCAGAATGATCTGATTTCTTTCTTGGTGGTTCATTTTGGTCATATAAGTCTGCCAGTAAAGTTTCATTGCCAGATCAAGTGTATATTGGAAGACATTGAAGATTTTCGGTATTGGCAGCAGGGTACAGAAACTTTGAACTCAGTTTTGAAGGCTTTAGAGGCCCCAGATGAGGTCAAAAATTTGGGTGACGGGCGCTTGCGCTGGTCAAGCCTGTAGAGCGCTTCATGGCATTTCCGAAATGGGGTTATAATATCCGATCGGGTCAACTGGTGATGACTTATGGTCTTCGGAAGTTGGGCCACCCGAAATGGCAGAAAATAATTTTCTTCAAAATTTCTGTTCGGGTTTCAAAGGTTATCTTGAGCCGACTATGATGTAATAAAATGTAAAATAAAATAATTCTAAATTTGGTCGGCCTTATTGGCTAAAATTCTGGAACCTTCCCAGGCGGTGGAAAAATTGCCTATATAAGGAAGGCTCTATTATTGTCTTAGGCAGTTCAGAATAGTTCTGGGTAATAGTTCGAGGCTTTGTCCTACAGAATATTGTAAGGGAATGCCCATGTGGCTTTGCATATTGTAATTCTGAAAGTTTGTAATTCCACATTTGTGGAGATAATAAGAAGCCAATTTTCTGTTCTTGCATATTGTTGTTGTTTCTCTATTTCTGTTATGTGTTTGTGGTATTAAGGGGAGCACCCTTCATCATAATACCAAGCTCGTTTCTCTAAAATAACTAAAATTCTCAAAATTAATATTCCACATTGTCACACATTCAACCCTTACAATGTGTATCTGGTTATAACATGAGCATTTGAATGCCCTAGTTATAACCCTTAGAAAGCCTCTAGTACATGCCAAATAGTCAATTCCAAAGCCCCACTCCAAAAAATGTTATCAAAACTCATAGCTAATTTTTTATTAAGGAAATGCATTAATTATTCACCCACACACCTTCTATTGAACACACAAATGCCTTAACATTCATACCAAGTATAACAATTACTTATTTTCTTGGATGACCTTGCATGAGGAATCAATCTTTTTTAAAAAAATCCATATTTGGTAGGCTTGAAAATAATCAATCTACAAAACTTCATGTTTTAAAAAGTGTGTAGAAATACAATATCTTTGCAATCCATATTATATGTGTTGTCTTTGCTTTGCAAATTAGAAAACATAAACTTTGTATTAGCATGTTAATCCCCGTTATTAAGTTTCAGTCCATGTAAATCTTCTTAACCAAGACTTGTCCAAGACAAGATTTTCTTAACCATGATCAACATTTAACAAATACTTGACAAACTAAGATCTTATTATTGCATGTTTAGTTTGTCAAGCAAGATCACAGAGAGGGGACTTGAAGACATAATAACCACAATTCAAAAACCTTGAGTTAAGATCACAGTGTACACAAAGATCACAATACATAGACCTTGGGTTTAGGCACAACTCAAAAGATTGATAAAAGCTTTGAACAAGCTAAAGAACCCCTAACTAGGGTTTGATAAGAATAGAGATATAAAATCAAAAACCCTCAACTAGGGTTTAAAGAATAATAATCATTTACACTTTCAAACATAACCCTTTAAAAAAATTATTAAGACAAAGACTCTTAACAAATAATTAGGGTAACATAAAGAATCATACTTTTGATTTTAAGAATGCAACCCTAACTCGGCTTGAAAAAACTTAAACACATGTTGATGAAGGGTGCTCCCCTTAATACCACAAACACATAACAGAAATAGAGAAACAACAACAATTTGCAAGAACAACAAATGGACTTCTTATTATCTCCACAAATGTGGAATTACAAATTTTCAGAATTACAATATGCAAAGCCACATGGGCATTCCCCTTACAATATTCTATAGGACAAAGCCTCGAATTATTACCCAGAACTACTCTGAATTGCTCCCCAACTATCCAAGACAGCACTACGAGCCTTCTTTATATAGGCAATTTCCACCGCTCGAGAAGGTTCCAAAAATTTAGCCCTTAGGGCCAACCAAACTTAGAATTATTTTATTTTACAATTTATTACATCAAAGTCGGGTCAAAATAACTTTTGAAACCCAAACATAAATTTTGAAGGAAAATCATTTTCTGCCATTTCATGTGACCCAACTTTCAAAGACCATAAGTCATCGCTAGTTGACCCGATTGACTATTATGATGCCATTCCAAAAAGGCCACAAAGTGCTCTACAAGCTTGACTTGTCATCCAAATTTTTGACCTCATCCGGGGCCTCTAAAGCCTTCAAAACCGAGTTCAAAGTTTCTGTACCCTACTGCCAATACCTAAAATCTTCAATATCTTCAAAACTAGACCTGATCTAGCCATGAAACTTTATTGGCAGACTAATATGACTGAGATGAACCTCCACATGTAAAATCAGAACATTCCGAGATCGTATGAGCAACTTACTAAAAATAGCAAGTTTTCATAAATAGCAGCTCTGCACAAGATAGCCCTTATTGAATACAAAAACATAAATATTTTTGGGTGATGCAAGATTTCTCTTACACCCAAGATGCTCCTACATCACATGTAATTTAGACAAAACCCAAATTAGGAAAACCTCATATTCTCAAAAATATGACAAAGTTTGATAATCTTTTAACTGAAAAATTCAAAGACCTTAATACTATGATTAGAGTTATCAAAAATGGAAACTAAACATAGACAATAATCACAGTTATGACATAAACTAAACCAACTTAATGACAAAAAATGATTAAGCAAGGAAACTAGAAAGAAAACACTTGTAGTAACTCTTTCTTCTCAAAAGTCTCATCATTCTCTACAAAGAAGATCTTTCAAAATGCCTTCTCAAATTTCGTGAAACATTATGCAATTGTCAAGTTGTTAACCAAGATCCAAAATGTCTCCATAATATTGCGCCCTAGCTCCTTCGAGCTAGGGTTTCAAAATGAAACCCAAAACTTTACAAAATGATCATCAAATGTTACAAACGAACCCTTTGTTCCTGCTTTACATGTCGGTTTTGATGGCATGCCTAATCAACTTTAATATTATTAAATTATCATGTTGATGTTTATCACATATGCAACACAACCTTAGCATTATGTGCTAAGTGGTGTGTTGATTACAACACTAAAGCCCATAGCATATCCGACCAAAAATGCATGCTACTATAACCTTTATTTAAGTGTTGATCACTTTATTAATGCCTTAGTCACCTTAGTGACTTATCTAAATACATTTGAATTCAAGACAAAATCATATGTTACCTTTTCCAAATGATTCCATTATAAACAATGTACAAGGAATATTATATTAATTAAAGAAAAAAATTAAAATTAATTTAAAATTATGATGAAATGTAATGATTAATAATTTACCTATTTATTAGTTAATTAGTAGGTGAACTATTTTAATCAAAGGGTGTTTTTTGGGTGTGATATGGTGTTAGGAAGATTGGAGTGTGTGATTTATAAGGGGAAAATCCCTAACTAGCACATCTAGCTTTAGGTCACAAAATATTAGAGTATTAGCAAATGACATCAAAACTTTGACAACATTAATATATATGTCATAGGCACAGTGCATGATCATTTAGATTTATTTTATCTTGTTTGAAATATTGATTTATAGATATAGATTGATAGATGGAAGAAATATTTAATTAACATGATCCTATAAGTGTTGGGATATTAAGGTAAATGTTTATTTACATGTAGGAAAGGTATAATATGAGTTCTATTGATTATATATATTACAATTGATCTTGTACATAATAAATTGAAATATATTCCTATAGAATTATTTGTGTGGACAAAAATAAATCAAAACAAGAAGTAATGGATTAAAACATACAATATCAATGATTTTATATATTTTTAATATTAATACCAAAACAAATAATAATAGAAATTCCACTACAAGTATTCAAATGTTGTGAGAGATGATACAAATTCACCTCCTTCTCCTAGCATTGATTCATAGGTTGAGGAATATTCTCTAAGTTCCTTGATTAAAACTTCATCTTGTGAATGAGAAACACTACACTCAATATAGGGGATTATTTAAGGGGTCTATTAAAACTCCAACATGACATGATTGTAAATTCAAGTACTTCCACATATCTTGATTGCCACTACCTTAGATCTGTGAAGCCTTTAACAATAATGAACAAGATGCAATTATGCTAGAGGAGTATAGTTCCTTGATTAGGAGCTATAGTTAGAGTTCAATTCCCCTTCCTAAGAGAAGGAAACTTGTTTGATGTAATTATATTTATCAAACAAAAATTGAATATGTGAGTTAGTCAATATGTTCAAATAGATATTCATCACTAATTGATTATAATAAATTGTTACCACTGACTACAATGAAACCATTCCACTAATTGCAAAGATGAAATTTATATGATATATGCATTTTCTATCACTAAACTCAACAACAAGAGGTTCATTAGATAGACAAAAAGAGTGTCTTTCTTCATGAATATCTTTGGAAGGAGAAATATATAAAGTACCCAAATGGATTCCTACAAGATTCTTCTTGGTGTGCATACCTCAAAAATCTATGGCTTCAAATAGGCTCATAAAGATTGCTATGCCAAGATGGATTCCTATCTTCATAAGTTATTAGATTCTCTAGATGTTATTTTAATCCAAACATCTATATTATATATTTCAAGACAAGTCTTTATTATTTCAAGTTCTCTATTTTGATGACCTATTTATGATAGGTAATTCCTCATCTTCAATTACAATTAATAAAACTACCCTTTAATATGATTAAGATTAGTCAATTTTCTTTAGGGATCACCATTTAACAATCCATTTATACCCTTGATTTTCTTGCATAATTTCACATGGTAGACTATAAAACTATCTTGGCTCCCTTTTTGTTTGGGGTTAATCTAGAAGCCCAATATTATTTAGAAGTTATTGATGCTCCACTTTATTGGTAGCTAGTGAGAACAATCATTAATTAGTGGGTAATGATTATTCAAATTGGGTAGACAAATTTTAGGATCACAAGTTGACTTTAATTTTTTATTTCTCTCTTACTCTAGGTTGAATTTGTTGTTTTGAAAAGAATAAATATACTAGATTTCTTTACCTTTGACTAAGTTTGAGTAGCAAGGAGATAGTAAAGTCACAACTAAGGTCATTTGGACTCAAAATATCCACACTAATTTTGGTATCCAATATCAATACCATCTCTCATCTTTTGGGGCAATTAGACTACTATCTAGATCTCGTAATTTCCAATCCATCATCAGTGGATCAAACATATTAAGATCTACATGCATCACATTTGAGATCTCATCTATACATTAGTCTAGGATCCACATGCATTACTTTTGAGATCTCATCTATACATTGCTCATTGATTTTTGATAGTACTACCCAAATTTGGAGAAAATAGTCAACATTTTCTCCAAATATTTTACATAAATAGTTTCTTCACTTGTGAGTTTAATTGGGTTGCCTAATAATTCATATAGGGGGAGGCTACTTAGTTATCTCTACTTTTTCCTCTCTCTACATTTTTTAAGGTGGGATGGGTGTAGGAAACCCTCTCTAGAGGGGAGATGTTTTCCTATGAGTTTTTTTCCTTGACCAATTATTTGAGAACATTTTCTACATGGGTACCTAATACAACTACACATTGATTGGGATGCATTTCATGTATCCATACCCACCTAAGCTACCCTTGTGGGTGGAGGTGGATGGATAAGGGGAGTCTTGGTGCATAACATTTTTTATACATAGTTTATTTACTTTGTTACATATGTTCACCTAGGATAAGATAAGCTAGATTAGGATGGTTTCACTTGGGTAAGTTTCACCTTACTTAAATACCAAACCTAATTTGGTGGAGATGTGCACAAATGACTACATCTCTTTTATCATGCATTGGTTGTACATTAACATCTCTTTGTGGTGTATCTTGTACGTACTTATTCTTGTCATATTGAACACATTAATTATGCTTAATGCATTCTGTTGATCTTCTAATCTAGTTGTGATTTCTTTTAGTTTCATGGCCTTGGGTGGCTATCAATATAACCAACTCTTAAACATGTAAAATCCAAAGAGAATTATATTTTTGTTGACATGGAACATGTAAATTCCACATAGTTTATTGCATACGTAAATATTTATAAACACAACATTATGGAAGGTAAGCTCATTAAAGGTTTATATGTAAAACAAGGATCATAAGATTAATATCTATCTTGGTTCATAATCCTATGTATATAATGAAAATTGTCCTTCAATTATACATTTATATATGTACACGTGTGTCTATATAAACATAGTAATAAACCATACAACTATCCTAAAAATGAAAACATGATAGATCTTGGTTCATAACACATTCCCACACAACATTGCAAGAGGAATTGTAATACAAAGGTATTCATGAATATTAGATGGTCACAAACAACAACACAACTACTAGTGAGAAGTAAAGACGTGATAAAAACATTCACTACTTAATGGAATTGTAGAAGCCATTTGTAATAGAACCCCATTATCATAGACAAAAATGATAAAAAGAATAGTGGAAATTAAAATACTTATCACATGAATAAATTCATTGATAGTATTTATTGGTGTGAGATATTATCTTTTATGACAATTAGAGTGTTATCTAGATAGCATGCAATCTATTCCATCATTAGTGGACCAAACACATGCAGAGCCACACATATTATATTTAAGAGATCATCTATGTATAGGTCATTGATATT
Source organism: Chamaecyparis obtusa (assembly GCA_027943335.1). NCBI lineage: Eukaryota > Viridiplantae > Streptophyta > Pinopsida > Cupressales > Cupressaceae > Chamaecyparis > Chamaecyparis obtusa. The sequence goes on from BSBK01001517.1 coordinate 171,393, forward strand.
TGATACTACACAACTTTGAAGGGAATAATCAACATTTGCATCAAACATTTTTATTTAGAGAGGTTTCTTTATCTGTGAGCTTAGTTGCGATTGTAGAAGGCTCCACCTTGGGGGAAACTACTTAGTTCTCTTTAATTTTTCTTCATGTTTTTTTAGGGATGTTGGGGGTGGGAAAACCTCTTTAAAGGGAAGTTTTTTCCCTTGGTTTTTTCTCCTTCTCTACTTCTTGTATTTAATTCTCATTTATTTTATTTCATATTTGCATTTTAGATAAGATAATCTTGCTTAAGTAGGAATCTTCTTGGGTAGCCTTCACATGTGACTTATACTGAATTTTATTTAATGGAGATATTGTACACATGTATGCACACATCTCTTTTGTGCCATATTTGGTTGTACATTCACACTCTTAGTGGTGTATCCTATATATACTAACCCTCATTTTATACACATTGAGCATGTTTAATGCATACTATTGATCTTCCAATATACATGTACTTATCTTTAGTTTCATTGTGTTATGTGGCTATCTCCATAGAAACTCTTAAACGTGAAGTTTTTAAAGAGAATCAAATGTGTGTACACTAATGAACCAAACGAAACCAAATAATTATCCACAACACACATGTGTGCGCACACACACTCACAAACAATTACAAGAGTGATTGTAATGTGGATGTATACTTGAATAATTTATGGCCACAAATAGCAACACAATTAGTAGTGATAATTTAGTATATGATTGAAACATGCAATTTACTCAATGAAATTGTAGTATTAATTTGCATTCAAATCCCTCTATTATAGATGGAAATGATATAAAAATAATCCAATAAAAATATTTTTTGCATATGATTAATTTCATTGATAGTATTCTTTTTCATGATGTTACACATATCACCATGGAATCAACTAAGAGGTTCTTAAACATATTCATGAATATTAATACCCTTTTTCCAATCACAACTATTCAATTTGTCTATTCTTCTATAGCCATAACTATTCAAGTTCTCTATTCTTCTAATTGTATTGAAATGATGCAGTCTTGTCATCTCCATTATGAATAAAATGTGATCAAATATTAGTAACTTCACATTATGTTTCTCCAATACATACAAGTATTCCTTGTGAGATATTATCTATTAAACAAATTATCAAACATACTTCATATATTGCAATCTATATTGTATACATGATAGTTACTTGCAAAATAGATGATAAAAAAAAGAATACTTACAACACTTGGATACTCATTAATTAATAACCAACAAAGTCCATTTCATACAAATTTTCCTACCTAATATCAATACATACCAATATTTAATTCCTAGCTAGGAAATCATTTTTATCCTGGCCCGTTTGGTTGTTGGAATTGACCTGGAATTGGAAAACAGTAATTGGTGAATTGGTATAGGTCAATTCTAATTTTGGTCCAAAATGAGCATTCTACCAATCCACCTCGAAACCTGGAATTAGAATTGAGATATGGAATTGGAATTGAGAATTCAATTTTGAGAAGGGAAACCAATTCCCGTTTTCCAATTCCAAGTCAATTCCAGCAATTAAAGTGTGAACTATATTCCCGACATTTCATTTATTCCAAGATGAATTGGAAACTACTTTTACTTATTTGACACACCATTATCAATCCACCTTGGCAATTGTCCAATTAGCCACTGACCAAAACACAGTTAGTGCAATTATCTCAATTCAATAAAAGAGTCATAGTCAAATAAGTAGAAAAGACAGTATTAACTTACTTAGAAAGAAATTGTCTTAATCTCCAGCTGGACTCATGGTACTGTGGAGACTTCAGTCTTGTCCCTCGACTCATTAAAATCCTTTCACACCATTTTTTTTTGACATAAACAAAGAAAAACTAAATAATCATTGATGGGGACCTGATACATTCATGCACATAAAAGTATAAAGAGTTCAAAGCACAATCTAAACGTATCACTTCATTATCACAACAATATCACTTCTTACACTTTGTCCCTAATCCTCCAAGTGGCTATTCTTCTCATCGTGGGCTATCCCCCTGACATAATGCACCGTAAAACCAAAATATTGTTTTTTTTTCAGATCTGCAAAAATACAACAATTTTTTGCAAGTTTTTTTATTAATTTTGGTGGTGAATGTGATAGCCATCATTTTGAGTAGTTTGAGCTTTAGAGGGGATTGATTTATCATGTATAGTTTTATATAGTCCTTAGTAGAATCATCAGAAAAAACAAATTTAAATCTTTAAAGAAAATGAAAAACTATATAGTACATGCTAACTTTTTGGGCAAAGGCCGTTAATGTGTGTTACATGAAAAATTATGATCCTCATCAAGATTGACATGGATCACTCCTTTTAAAGCTTGGATTACTTAGAAACCCATAATTAAGCACTTTAAAGTGTTTGGTTCCTAAGAATGAGTTCAAATTACAAAAGAGAAACATAAGGCCATGGATACATATAGTTTTGCCTTGCATCTTTGTAGGCTATCCAATTGGTGTTAAGGGCTATCAAGTTCTCACCCTCACAACTCATGAGTTTTTCATTGTGAGGAATGTTCATTTTAGGGATATCTCTTCTATCTATCTTGACACTTCTCATCTAACACTCACACTAGAGTCACTGGGCAAAGATGACAATTTTGAGGACTTAGGTCCACCTAAGTAGCTTCTTGATGATGATTTTGTTAGAAATAGGAAATATTGAGAGGGGGGGGGGGGGTGTGAATCAGTATTTCACAAACTTTTACTTTTGCCCACTTATGGATATAACAAATTACTTTAAAGCATAAGAAACTAAATAGCATACATAACAGTAAATGTAAAGAACTCATAACACATGATATGTTCTCGAGGAAACCCTAGCCAAGGGAAAACCTTGGTGGGGATGGTACCCACAAAGATCCACTAATCAAAAGATATCTTGTTAAGGATGTTGACCCTGTTAGGAGCCTGTTACAATCATATAGTGTATCAGTCCTGGTTAAGGGACTATAGGCCTTGTTAAAAGCCTCAACCTTGTTAGGAGTTGTAGATACAAAACCTGATTACCAAATGAGCTCACTGCCCAAACAAGTAATACAAATGTTTACTTATTACAATATGGTACTACTTAGAACTTCGCATCAAAAACTTTCGTTGCTATCATAATATACAACTATTACAAGTTACATGTTACATTTCAAGTATGTTCGGTACATCTTTATTTATACAAGATACAAACATAATATCTTTCTCCTATTAGCTTGCATATCTTTATCCAAGAGTAAACATCTAGGATGTCGTCTCTTTATAATATTAAGTCATTATTTTGACAAGCAAAATAATCCCTTAATTCATTTACTAGTTCTGCCTTCAAAACTGCTCTATCGGCTGTACTCTGTCATCAGTAAAATAATTATAACTTTGTCTGTACTCTTTTACGCACTAAGATGGGGTATCCTTAGACCCCATAGAGTCTATGTTCAACTGCGCAAACTCTGATCATGCTCCAGTGAACGTTGCCAAAACAAACTGTATTAGGTGCTTTGTCAAAAACACTATTTCATACTTAGACAATTTTAGTTTGTGATCTTCATAGGGAACATATGTTTCCATAATGACAACATCTATTTACATACCTCAGCCAAATTGCCAACAATTTCCCCCTTTGTCATTGGTGGCAACATATGAGAAAATTGGCTAAGTGTACAAGTCAAAATCTCAAAATTTGTATCAAAATTGTGGCCATAGTATAAAATGAGTATATTATCCTTATATCTCCTCAAAATATACACATAATCTATAACACTTCATAATACTCTATAGAACTCCCCCTATGAGTATCCTTGCTTATCATATATAGACAATTTTCTAAGTATCTCTCCCCCTTTGACAACAATGACAAAATAAAGGGTGGAAAGGGATATACAAAATTGTGTCAAAACTTTTACCTTACTGTCTTATTGCAAAGCCGGTAGGCTTGCAACACAATCTGCAAAATCTGTCTTCCAAGCCTCAAAATCTTTCTCCCATGCCTTCTTAATTGATTCTGCTACATTGAGTAAAGTACTCAATCCGTATGCTGCAATCTGACAAGCTTGAAGGGATTCAAAATTGAACTTTTGAAATGATGTCTTAGCAGTAAGACATTCTTCTCGTTGCTCTTCTATTATAGTCAACTTGATTGAGACATGCTCTCTCAAGATGTTTATCCTGATAATTTTCCTGTTCTTCTCATCATTCAAAGTCCTTATCTCATCACATAATTTTTTGATCTTTTTCTCAACTGCACTGATCTTTATGTTTGGGTTGGCCATAGAGTTTGTCTCTACTACAATTTCATCTTGCTTCTCTTTTAGCTTCTTCTCTTCCTCAATAATTATATTTTTAGATTTTGTACATTAAATGTACAAACACTTTCTAGTCTCAAGATGTTTCCTTAAGTTATTAATGTGTCTGTCAAGGCTGTCAATGTCATTTTTGATATTCTGACTTATATTCTGCAACATCTCAGCTTCATAAGCTGCCTGAGCCTTAACCTTAGCAATATCAAACAAATTAGTGAACTCAACATCACAAGAATTTATTACCATCTTTTCTCTTTCAAGTGGGTCTGAATCAAAGACTTTTGTAGATATAACACTTTGTAGCTTCTCAGCCAAATCTTTCAGGCTACCTTCCAAGTTCTTAACTTTCTTGTTCTTTCCAATAATTTTGTTCAAAGAAGTGATCAACTCTAATTGATCATCGTCATCAACCTCCTTGCTCAAATCTTCAATCAATGTTCCTATTCCTTTCTCCTTTCCAGTCTTAGGAGTAAGACTGATGTCTTCTTGTGTTTTAGTAGGTGTATGGGCCTCTATTTCCATTTGCTCTTCTATTCGTGTAGTCTTTGTTTCAATACTCTTTTCTTGCTCTCCCAAAGCCAAATTGTCAACAATGTTATACAAACTATTGAGTACTGCAGCATCTGAATCTAAAGTAACTTTTTTTCCTTTAATGTCCATAGATTCTATGCCAATGTTTATAGAGGAAGAGGGAATATCTTCAACTTCAACTACCTTTGCTGCTGCCTCTGCCTATTCTGAACTCTGTTTCTCTGTTGGTTCTGCAACTGATTGATCTTTGCTATCTTTTCCTACTACCAAGTTTGCTAGCACTTTCACAACTGCCTATTCAGTTTCAGTCTTCACTTGTTCATACTAACCTCCCATTATTTGTATAGTTCTTCTTTTGGTTCTTAATAGGGTTTCAAGTGGCCTGAGGATCTGTTTAAGGTGGTCATCACCTCTTATGTCACAGAACTATCTTATCACATTCTCTCTCATTTTAGTATCTTCTTCTTGTGCTCTCATCTTTCTTCTCACAAGTTTGTTGTACAAATCTTCTAGTATCTTTCCATGAATAGTATCAAATTTCTTGTTTGTCAAAATCATATGTGTAACCATTGCATTCTCTAGATTTAATCTGTCAAAGGATCCATATAAATCATAGTATTTGTTCATTTTGGTAAAGTCTCCATGCTGTAATATGTCTTCATTAACTCTTTCTATCCTTGGTTTCCATGATTTCTTCTTTATTGTTACTTCATCATCCTTTATCTCTGCAACTCTTCTAGGTACTAGTGGAACAATTATTTTTTGTCTTTTACCCGGTCCTGAAGCACTTGCCTTCATTCTTTTGCTTGGTGTTGAAAAAGAGGGTTTCTCTGTCTAACTAATTTCTTTCTCCTTCTCAGATTCTTCAACCTTTACCTTAACTTGAATGGGTTCTGCACTTGATGCCAAAGGTGGGACTGATAGTATCTCACTTTGCCTTATTGCTTCTGCAGTCTTTCTTGCAATATCAAATTCCTGCTCACTCAAACCTGTTTCTTTTAGAATTTTCTTTATTGTAGTCTCCACTCTCTTCTTTGATTGTTTCTCTTCCTTAAGTGTCTTTGCTGAATCAAAGTTTTCATCATATGTTCCAAATTTATTGCTGTGAGCATCCACTTTACTTTTCAACAATCTACTAACATATCCTTTTGTTTCAACTTCAGAGATTTCATAGCCAAGAGGGTCTATGAATTCATGTCTAGGTTCTACTACCTCAATGTAAGTGAAATCAGTATCAACCATAAAACATATATCATCTTTGTATTTCTCAACTAGGGATGGAGGAATTCTTGATCTATTTACCACAATGTTCTGAAAATTTTTCAACACTAACTTTACACTGTCATTAACCTTCTCAATAAGATGTTTCATGTAAACTTTATTGATTCTATCCATAGTATTCTCACCATCATTCCAATCAATAGTGTAAGGAAATCTTCTTAGCAAGTAGAAGAACATGTAAGTAACCAATGAGGAAAATCTAAAGTGAGTGTATTTAGCTTTCTTTATCTTTTCCAAATTCTCAAACAACTATATTCTTAGAATTTCACACATATCCACAGGCTTCTTCTCCACACACATTAAATAAGCAATGTGTACCATACCTGCTGGCATATCATCTTCTCTAGAACTTCCACAGAATTTTGTTGTCAAAATATTACACAAGTATTTTGCATCATCTTGCTTAATCTTACTAATGACTATACCTCTGCCATTGTACATTGAACCGGTGTTATCGATCACAATCTTTCTCATGTTTTTCTCATTCAGTGGAATTGCACCAACTTTTGATAATCCAATCACATCATGAATTAGGTCTGCAGTTATGTCTATAACTTTGTCTTCTAACCAAAATTTACCATTATGTATCCTACTCAAAATGATCTTAGTACACTCCTTATCATCAAATTCATATTTCATAGAGTACTCAATGATTTCATTATTTTCTAGATGTTCAAAACCTTGTTTCACTGACATATCCTTGTTGTACAATTTCTGATATTCACCATTAAAATTACTCTCCCTTAGGGTTTCATATTTGCATCCAAGATAACTTTTAACATTCTCTAAATAAAGAACTCCGTCTGGTACGGATGATAAAGCTAAATTAGCATCTCTTTCTGAGGGTTCAACTGGATCTTTCTTAGTTCTAGGTCTGTTCTTATCCTTAATGTTGTGAATCAACGACACATCCATGATTATATCTGATTACTTAAGCCGATTCAAGATCTTAGTTAGATAAATACCTTAAATTCACAAAATTAGGGCTTTCGCTAGATCGACGCTTCAAACTTCTACAAATTGCTTCCAAACTTCTTTCTTCACTCTCCAAATCACTTCTAATCGCTTGATAATCACAATAACTTCGATTTCAATTTTTTAATGCTTAGCATTTACTCGATCTGACATCGCATTCAATTCTTTTGCCGCTAAAATGTCAAAAAGTTGATTCTGTAAACCTGCAACCATAAATCTTTTTGCGACCTCGCAAAACACAATATTTCTTTTTGTGCACTTAACCATAGCATTAGTATAACATAACAAACTTTCATCTAATTGCGCAAAACTTAACTCATTCAAAATCTAATTCTACACTAATTCTAAGTTCCTAAACTACAAAAATTTACATAATTTAAGTGCTTAAAGAAGGGTTAGGTAAACACTCATTCTTATCATTAGATACATTACCTTCCTGATTACCTTCAGTGCTGAATATACTTTCTTGATCTGTGCCTTTAACAAATTTTACTTCATCTTCATTGCTACAACAACCTTTCTCTTTGTTTCCTACATTTTCATTCCTTCTTGCATAGTTTCTAGGGTTAGGGTTATGATGATAACCTCCATTGTTCATTCTGCAAAATTTTGCTGTGTGTCCAATCTTGTTACATATTTGACAAATGATTCCATTGGTTCCATATCTAGGTGTTTGTTGATTGATTTGTGTCCTGCAATTTCTAGCAATATATCCAATTTTGTTGCATCTGTAACATACTATTCCATTTCCTCTTTTCATGTCTTTAGTTGATCTCTGATATGCATTGTTAGTATTTCTAGGCATTCTACTATTGTAATTATTCTCAATAACTTTAGATCTTCTACATTCAACAGCTCTATGTCCAAAACCATGACAATTATAACAATATCCATTAAGAGGTTTGAATTGTTTCCCTGTACAATCTCTCTTCATATGACCAATAGTATTACAAGCAAAACATCTACCTTTGAATTGTCTTTGCATACCTTTGGATGGTTCATCTTGCTTTGGTGGTTCTTCTTGCTTTGGTGCATCTTCTTGTTTCGATGATTCTTCTTGCTTAGGTGCATCTTTAGATTTGTTCTCATCTAACTTCTTTTCTTCACTACTTTCACATACATTCAGATCTGGTTTCTTGCTTTCACTAACTGTCTTCAATATGTTAAATTCAAGACCTGTTTTGTCATAGAATGGTTTTCCATAAGATACTTGCTCATTAATCTTTTCACTATTTGAATATGGCCTCTCAAGTTGTTGTTTGGATTGAGTCAATTCACCTTTCACAATCTTGTTGTATTTCTCAAGTTCATCATACTGCAAATTGACTTTATCAAATTCAGATGTTACCTTGCCAAGTTTAGATTTCAGATCTTCATTCTCATTCTTTAAACTTTCATTCTTAGATCTCAGATTGCCATTTCCATCTTTCAAGCTAAGCTTCAGATTTGCTATCTTCAATTCATGTTTAAGGATCACATTTTCTTTTTCTAAATTATCACAATCTTCAACAAGAATTTCAGATTCATTCTCAGATTTCAGATCTTCTATCTTACCTTTCAATTTGTCAATAAGATTTTTTGCATCATCATACTTTCTTTTCAGAGTGTTTCTTTCGTCAGTAAGCATATCAATTTGTTCAAGAGCTTCTTCAAGATTCTTCTGTAACTGATCCATATCCATAGAGATCTTACTCAAGCTGCTAGGCTTTCCTTGAATGTTCCTTCTCCGAGTAACTGTGCTTTGATACCAATTGTTAGAAATAGGAAATACTGAGAGGGGGGGGTGAATTAGTATTTCACAAACTTTTACTTTTGCCCACTTATGGATATAATAGATTACTTTAAAGCATAAGAAACTAAATAGCATACATAATAGTAAATGTAAAGAACTCATAACACATGATATGTTCTCAAGGAAACCCTAGCCAAGGGAAAACCCCGGTGGGGATAGTACCCACAAAGATCCACTAATCAAAAGATATCCTGTTAAGGATGTTGACCCTGTTAGGAGCCTATTACAATCATATAGTGTATCAGTCTTGGTTAAGGGACTATAGGCCTTGTTAGAAGCCTCAACCCTATTAGGAGTTGTAGATACAAAACCTGATTACCAGATGAGCTCACTGCCCAAACAAGTAATACAAATGTTTACTGATTACAATATGGTACTGCTTACAACTTCACATCAACAACTTTCGCTGCTATCATAATATACAACTATTACAAGTTACATGTTACATTTCAAGTATGTTCGGTACATCTTTATTTATACAAGATACAAACATAATATCTTTCTCCTGTCGGCTTGCATATCTTTATCCAAGAGTAAACATCTAGGATGTCATCTCTTTATAATATTAAGTCATTATTTTGACAAGCAAAATAATCCCTTAATTCATTTACTAGTTCTGCCTTCAAAACTGCTCTGTCGGCTGTACTCTGTCATCAGTAAAACAATCATAACTTTGTCTGTACTATCCGTACTCTTTTGCGCACTAAGATGGGGTATCCTTAGACACCATAGAGTCTATGTTCAACTGCGCAAACTCTGATCATGCTCCAGTGAACGTCGCCAAAACAAACTGTATTGGGTGCTTTGTCAAAACACTATTTCATACTTAGACAATTTTAGTCTATGATCTTCCATACTTACTTTCTAGCTTATGTGATCTTCATAGGGAACATATGTTGCCATAATGACAACATCTATGTACATACCTTAGCCAAATTGCCAACAGATTTTCCCCCCCTCTACTTCCAATGTTGAGAGTGATAATAAGGATTCATCTCCTTCTTATCCTAGTCATAATTCATAGATTGAGGAATACTCTCTAGGTTCTTTGATTACATATTCATTTTGGGCATGACAAACATTGCACAATGTAGGAAATTGGGTAAGAGATATATCTAAAGACCAAGGGGATGATGCAATTGTACATCCCCTACCTCGAATCTATGATCATTTCATGAGGCCTCTAACATTCCTAAGTGAGATGCAATGATGCCAAAGGAGTATAGTTCCTTGACTGGGAACCAAACTTGGGATTTGGTCTCCTTTCCTAAGAGAGAGACTTTTTTGATGTGAGTGGATCTGTCAAACAAAAAATATGGTAGATGGGTTAGAGTATAAGTTCTAAGAGCTACTAGGCACTAATGAATTTTTATAGACTCTTTCTATTGAGTACAATTAAACCTTTGTAATATTTGTAAAGATCAAATCTATTTGATTCAAACTTTCTATTGCCACAAATCATGATGGGGAGGTTCATTAGATGGACAAGAAGATTGACTTTCTTGATGGGAACCTTTAGGATGAAATACTCAAAGAATATGAAAATGGTTTTTATTATAAGATTCTTATATGATTTGTATACCTCAGAATCTGCTAGGAATGATCTTTTGGCTTGGGCAAGCAGTGATTTGTTTGGAAAGTTTTTGATTTCTGTAGGTTATGTTGAGTTGGTGTGACAAACTTTTGGAGACATTTAGGTTCCTTGGTGCAAACAAGTTTGGTACAAGTTCTCATGGCCCAAGTGCAATTTTTTCATGTGGCTGGTGGTCCACAATTAGTGTCTTACTTGGGATAATTTATGTAAGTGTGGCTTTCAGGGCCTCTCGATGTGTGTGTTGTGTCGTAACTATGAAGAAACTAGCTCTCATCTATTTTTCCAGTGCTCCTTCACTAGACATATTTGACAGTTTTGGTGGGATGTGTGGAATTAAGCTTGTTGGCATGTCTCTTCTTTGGCTAAGTTATTTGTTCATTGGGGTAAGACTGTTGTCAAGACTTTTTTTCTTCATGTTGCTTGGACTCTTGACCCTTCTTTTATTATTAGGAATATTTGATTGGAGAGGAATCCTCAAATCTTTCAAGATGTTTTGTTGGGGGCTCACCGCTTGTGGTGGAAAATTCCCCATTCTTTGAGAGAAATTATTTCGGCTAAATGTGACTTGTTGGAGGCTATGGATCCTGGTGATGTTGTTTGCTATAACCGTCTCCATATTCCTCCTCCATATGGCCAACTCATGAGGAATAGATGCATAAACCCTCTTCAGAATATAAATAGGGTGGGGAAGTGGAGTCCTCCTCCGCCAGACATTCTAAAGATCAGTACAGACGAGTTTTTTCGGGGAAATCCAGGTCCTGCGAGTATTGGTGGAGTTGGTAGAGATAGCTTGGAGATTGTTCAATTTGTGTTTTCTTCTTATAAAGGTCATCATACTAACAATTTGATGGAGGTTATTGCTATTTTGTATGTTGTGGAGCGTGCTTGTGCTCTTGGATGGAGCAAAGATCATTTGTGAACCTGATTCGCAGGTGGTGGTGCATCTATTAACTTGACAACATTTTGAGGATGTTAGTTGGTAGTTGGCTTTGGTTGTTAACCAGATTCTTAATTTGTGTGCTTCATTAGAGTCAATTACTTTCACTCATATTCCTAGGGAGTGAAACAAAGTAGCAGATTGTCTGGCCAAATGAGCTTCTAATCATATGCAAAAATGGAATATTGTGGATAAGGGTCAATTACCTCTGGGTTTGTTTCAACAGTTATACCACTTAGTGGATCTTGATAGGGATATTTGATGCTCGTGCTCTGTGTTTCTTCTCGTTTGAATAAATTTTAAACCCTCTTTTATTTCATATACCTCAAAAATCTATATATGACTTGAAATAGACCCATCAATATTTTGTGCCAAGATAAATTCATATATTCTTACTATCGAATTCTTTAAATGTCATTTTTATCCAAACATCTATATCATATTATAAGATAAATCTCTATTATTTCTAATTCTACATTTTGATGAACTATTTATCAAATAGAATCCCTCATCCTCTATTGTAATAATAAAAAGTAATCTTCATCTACAAGTTACTTATTAAATAGACAAATTTATAATACTAGCAACACTTAAATACTCTTTAGTTGATACTATCAAAATCTATTTTATCTTATGTACCATCAATACATACCTACGTTTAACAAGATTATTAACAAATTTTAATTTATGTGACAGCTAAATTGACATGGGTCCTCTCCCTTATTCCTAGCTGGGAAAACCTTCTATCCAAAATGTGAATAGGGTAGCAGTCAGATAAGTAGAAAAGACAGTATTGACTTAGTCAAGATAAGTTGTCTTAATCCCCAGCTGGACCATCAGTCTTGGCCTTTGACTCCTCAAACTCCTTTCACACTACCTTTTTATTTTTGGCATTTTGGACCCACTAAACCAGAAAAAAAACTGTGCAATCTTGACTATGTTCAAACCATTGACAGAAAATTCTTTGCAGGCTTCTGCCATATAAACGCACCTTCCTCCTCCCTTTCCTCACAACTCATTTCCAATTTCTATTTTCTTAGGGAGATCAAATGCCTTCCTTACAAGCTAATTTCATTCCTCCTTATAATGGAAGGCACATTCCCAAGAGAGGGAAGGTGAAAGAAGCCATTGCTTTATCCTTGCTCACTCCATCAAATCTCTTTTCACATCCCCTTCTACTAATTCTGCCTCTTGACAGTTGATACCACTCTGCCTCTCACTATCTCTTCTTTACTATCATCTTTTGTGTTACAGAGCATTTGCATGGCAGGTCAGAAATCAGATATGGTGGCAGAATGTTTTCAAGTCTGTGGGAGCTAAATCAGAGGAGTAACTGATGGGACTCGGCAGCTATCTTTGTTCCAACATTTTTCAAGTGTGTTGTCAGTGTGGATAGGTTTTTTTTGTAGAATTTTGTCCCTCTTTCTGCCATTACTTGGTTTTCATTGCCCACAAGTTGGGCTGAGGTTCTTTGTCTTTTGAACCGAGTCTTTAAGAGAAACAAATGAGGAATTTGATAGATTGGGTGGAACCCGCTTTCCATAGAGTGCCAGGGATGTATGATTAAAACAAAAATGAAAAGGTTCTGATAAAATCTCTCCTTATTCTTGCTTTTCCTAAACTTCTACTCGTGTAAATTATTAAGCAATTAAAGTTCTTTTTTAAAGGGATGGTTTTTTTTGTCATTGATAACCTCTGTTCTTCGATACAGAGTTTTCATTCAATGATATGCTACTTGCATTGAAATTGCTGTTTTGGCCTGATAATTTATAACCTTGAGGAGTTGTAAGGAAGAAGGAAATGTCCATATAAGACTATACACAATTATTATACCGTACGCAAATTTAGTGAAAGCAATGATTACATTCAGTGAGACCACATCCCTGTAATACATTTTATCAAACAGTTGGCATGCAACTTCTACACTAACACATTTGGCATATATATGTACTAGCGTGTTTCTCATCTAAACTTCCGACTCAAATTCATTTCTTGATACATTAGCATGAATTGATTTGCCCTGTTGCAAAGCTCATAAATACCCACAAGCAGGGAGCATACTCACCCAGTAACTGAATTAGGTTTCATACCCTTCAGTGACAATTGATAAAATAGTGGGATGGAACAACCGACATGTCCATTCTGGGCATATCCACAAATCATTGCAGTCTATGTTACTACAATTTTGTTCACCATGTTGTTGAAACATTTCTAGTAGTGCAGTGCACACAAAAACATTTGAGCCACGTTCATTCTTTATCATATGATAATGGATCTTCTTTTTCGGGTGCAGAGTGGAGAGAGTTGCAGCAACCTTGAGAACAAATAAATAGGTGAAATTGTCTGGGTATAGGTAGTTTTAAGCATTTGGTAATAGAGTTGGAGGGCTTGGCCACACAAACTGAGAGAGGAATACCCTCTGATCGTAGCGTTCCATAAGAAGTATTTCTATTCGGCTCGCTTATATTGTCGAACACAAGGAGTGCATTATCTAAACTATCGCACAGGGCAATGGGGTATACATATCATAAGTTTAGTTCCCGATACGCATTTTGTTTTAAGCCATTTATAAGCATGTGGGCATGCACTTGTTTCACTAATTTGATACTTGTATAGTGTTCCACTTATATTTTATGCTTCTGAATCTTGATTTTGTGTCAATTTTTCAGTCAACTTTTTGGGTCATCTTTTGTGAACCATCATTAGGACAAGAGAGAGCGCTCAAAAGAGATGAAAAATGTGAGGATTCACTTAAAAAGGAATAGAAGAGGAGCGAGAGTTAGGGGCACACAAATCAAATAGGAGAGAAAAAACAAAAATAAATAAATAAATAATGGAAGGAAGAAAACAAAAAATAGGCAAAAAATGAAGCAAAAGAATAAATAGACTAAGCAAGACTAAATGAATATATAAAAAAAATATAGAAACATAACTATAAAAAATAAGTACATAAGAATACTTGGTTGGCTTCAACAAAGTACTTGTTTTTTCTACTTTGGCTATTCTCCACACAAAATCATAATTATACAAAATGACTTAGTTATGGTAGGACAATACGTGACATGATATGACATGCTTTTATGATGAGAAAATGTGGAGAGCAAAGACGTTGATCAAAGGCAACAAGGGAGATGTCGGTGAAAATTTAAAAATGGTAAATGGAGGATGGTGAGGGAGAGGGTGGTCATTATCTCTTGGTGGATGAGAAAACGTCGTTGATAATTTTAAGAAAAAAAGGAATTGGAAAGTATTGGTCATCGTCATGATGACCAAACAAAAACAATCACTCAACATTTTAAATGGTGTCACAACCTACATGAACTTCATCTGCATGTCAAGAAGGGTGTCCAACTAGTTGAATTCAAGCTCATGGAGGTTGGAGGATATATACAGTGCTTGCATTGGGGCACCATACGAAGGTCTTTGAAAAATTTTTAAATATAAGTGATTTAAAAAAAAAAAAACCTCTTTTTTTATGGCATTGTTTCATGTAATATCATCATGTTTTCGCAATTTCTCTATAAGGTGAGGGGCTAATGTGATTATATTTTGTGTAATTGTAGTGCACGACATTTGTTTGTCATTCTTGTTTGGGACTTTCAAAGAGGGTTTTATGGTTGAATAGTTTGGTTGAGAAATGGTAGATGTAGGTTGAAAAAAAATATGAGAATTTTGTACAAAGGGGTTTGTATGAAGGGTTTTGTAATGTTCATGGGCGAGGGTTTGTAAAGAAATGTATTGGGAAAGGATTTGTAAGGTTTAGTATGTCGCATTTGATGTCGAATAGTCACATTGTAGAACACGATGTAAATGCACCTTAGAAAATATGATGTGTTTTGAAATCTGCAATTTATGATATTGACACATCATCCAAAAAATATTGTAACGTAGAAGACATCATGCATACCATTTTGTATTTGTAGTAATTTGACATCAAGATTCTTAGCTTGGTACTTGATAAGGGTGAACAATGAAGATTAACAAAGCATACTCATGATATGGCCAACATAATATCAGTTGTAGTTAGTAGTAGTACAAAGCTTGTTTCCATAAAATAACTAAAATTCTCAAAATTTATAATCCACATTGTCACACATTCAACCCTTACAATGTGTATCTAGGTATGTCATGAGCATCTAAAGGTCCTAGTTATAACCCTTAAAAATCATCTAGTTCATGCCAAATTGTCAATTCCAAAGCCCCACGCCAAAAAATGCTATCATTGAAACTTGTAGCTAATTTCCAATTGAGGAAATGCGTTAAATATTCACCCACACACCTTCTATGAAACACACAAATGCTTTACCTTTCATTTCTAGTATAAAAATCACTTATTTACCTAGATGACCTTGCACGAGGAATCAATCTTTTTTTCTTTTTTGAAAAATCCATATTTGACAACCTTGAAAATAAATAGTCTACAATGCTTTATGTTTTAAAAATAGTGTGTAGAAAAATATCTAGTTTTTAAACCTACATTGCCCGGTTTGTTGCATCTCTTAATTTGTGTAATATTGGAGGTAGAAAATGGAGGGTTTGCGGGGGGTCTAGTTTTTTTGGCATGTTTTGTGTTGAGACATGTATTCACATGCCACCTATATATGTTAGCTTTCCATTCTTGATTGGGATTATGAAAGGGGTGTTGTTGGTATGCTTTTTAAAATCATGATGGTTTTGCACACTCTTATCCAATCTGGGCATGTTATATAACATAAATGTTTTGCATAGTGTGTATTGTCTGGTTTGGGTATGTTAGAAAATATGATAATTTATATACTATTTGTTTTTTGGACTAGGAAAGGGGACTATTTTATCTTTAACAAATTTGATATTTGTGCATTTTTTAGTTAAAATAGATTTATTTATTGATTGGGATATTTATGTACAAGGAATATTATATTAAATAAAGAATAAATTATTAAATTAATTTAATTATGATAGAATGAAATGATTAATAATTTACTATTTATTAATTAATTTGTAGGCAAATTATTTTAATTAGAGGGTGTTTGTTAGGCATGATATGATATTAGGAAGATTGGAGTGTGTGATTTATAAGAGTGAAAACCCTACCAAGAGTGTCTAGTTTTAGGTCACAAAATATTAGAGTATTACCTAATGACATTGACGTTAGGACAACATCAATAGATATGTTGTAGGCATAGTGCATGATTGTTTATATTTCTTCAAGATCTTGTTTAAAATATTGATTTAGATATACATAAACTGATAGATGGAAGAAACCTTTAATTAACAAGCTTGTAGAAGTGTTGGGATATTAAGGTAAGTGTTTATTTACATATAGGAAATATATAATATGAGTTATATTAAATATACAAAACACAATTGATTATACATAACAAATTGAACTATATTCCTATAGAATTTTTTTGCAATGAAAATTAAATCAAAACAATAAGTAATATGATAAGAGTTTTCCACAATCCATAATAATAAGATGCAATCCCTTTTAGATTAAATTATGTTAAATATTTTTGCATCAATGTTTTGAATCACATTATAGGATCCATCATTAGGATGATATAGAGCATTAGAGAGCACTAGAGTGTGATTCAAAACATTGATCATGCAAACATATTTAACAAAAATTAATCCAGAAGTGATTGCATCTCAATAAGTAATAGATTAAAAAATATGATATATGTGATTTCATATGTTTTTAATATTAATACCAAAACAAATAAAAATAGAAAGTCCACCACATCTAAGTTCTTTCGTTAAAACTTCATCATGTGCATGTGAAACACTACATTCAATATAGGGATGATTTAAGGGATCTAATAAAACACCAAGAGGACATGATTGTAAATTCAAGTACTTCCACTTATCGAGATTACCACTACCTTAGATCTATAGTCATTTTATGAGGCCTCTAACAATAATGAGTAGGATGCAATTATGCCAAAGGAGTATAGTTCCTTGATTAGGAGCTACATTTATAGCTTGGTTCCCCTTTTTAAGAGAAGGAAGCTTGTTTGATGTAATTATATTCATCAAATAAAAATTGGCTAGATGGGTTACTCGATAAGTTCAAACAAATGCTCATCACTAAGTAATTATTATAAATTGCTAGCATTGACTACACTCAAACCAATCCACTAATTGCAAAGATGAACTTTATAGGATTTGTATTTTCTATCACTACAAATGATGCATCCAAGGGGATGGTGGATCCAATTAAGGACAGTCCAAACCTAGCAGCTTCAGAACAACATAGCAGAATAACACAACACAACACAACAAGATATGTTTTAAAACATATTTTCCATTAACATGCCCAGTTGTAAGGCCTTCCGGGTTAGGGCCAGTTGCAATTAAGAAGTAATTCTACAAAATCATCAAGGTCCAACACAACTCCAGCTAGTTCATTTCTGAAAACTATCAGCAACTTATGAAAACCCTAAGGTAGATCTAAACTTGAGCTTGCAAGCGTCCAATCAATCTCCTTGTTCCCAAGTATGCAAACCACTAGCTCTTCTATTACAAACTATCAAATAATAATTTGATTTGCAAGATCTCGCAGGATCTTTTCCACAACCTCACTTATTTGCTACCCTTAGATCTGCTTTCATGGTCTCTCTAAGTCATCCTAAACAACTACCCCACACACCCCTTAAATAGTAATCATTAGCCACAAGTCGGCTGGATGAAACCATTAACTCCTCCTAACAAATATTAAATGCAATACAAGTCAGCTCTCAAATAGCCTTACAATTAATAAATTCAACATGTCGGCCTCCAGATCCACATAGGAGAATCCAACAAAAGATACCAACAATAAATGCACCAAGTTGGCTAACCAAATCACCAAGAACTCCAGTCGGTAAACTAGAACTACTGAGCGCCATAGAAACAACCGAGCACCAGTGAAACAACCAACCAAGCTAGCAACACTGAGAAACACAGGCATTACCGAGCACTAGTTCCACCGAGCACCAGAAGCTTCACCAAGTTCCTTCAGCGATTGAGCTTCCTTCAATAACCGAGACCATTGGTTAAGGCTGCAACCGAGTAACACCAGCCAAGTAACACACCACCATGCAAATTCACCGAGGACCCAAGAATGCCCCTGCATTAGACACCCCAAGTTCAAAAAGATGTTCATATGTGAGAAGAACATCTTATGGGATTCAACACATAAACCCTGAACTGGTTCTTCACATACAAGTCCTCCATCTTTTCACTTTGCATACGCTTCCACTTCAACTTCCTCTGTCTTTCCAAGTCTTTCCTTGATAACACATAGGTATATTCTCCAAACTGATCATTCATTTTCTCAAGATCTACCAACTCAACTCGGCTACCAATACTCAGACTTCTCCTACTGAGTGTTGTATCCAGCAAAGGCATCAGAGAAAACTTCTTGTCATCCTTCTTGATAGTAAACACATTATTCACACAATCATACATAGCTCTACAATCATATTGCCAAGGTCTACCGAGCAATATATGACAACTATTCATCTCTACAATATCATATAACACAAGATCCTTATACTAGCCAATCTGAACATCAATAAAGCATTGTTCTCTTACTTCTAGAGCATGATCATCTTGCAACTAGCCAATCCTATAAGGATGTGGATATCTCATTCTATTCAAACCAAGTTTCTGAACCATGTCCTTAGCAACAAGGTTATCAGTACTACCACTGTCAACAATAACATCACAAAGTTTACCTCTAGACTTGCACCGAGTCTTGAACAAGTTACTCCTCTGACAAGGCTCCTCCTTTGTATTGAGAAATATTTGCCGATCCAGCAAGTTCTTAGATTCAGGTTCATTCTCAACATTTTCATTCACCACAGCAGTCTGTCAGTCACCAAGCTTCTTATGTGTACACTCAAAAGAATGGTGTCCTTCCTCTCCATAGTTATAGAAAGTTCCCTTAAAGATAAATCTACCTGTCTTCTTCTTTGGTTCTATAGGTTTCTGTTCATCTTCTGCAGTCATCGATTTATCCTTCACCAAGTGATCAATCTTTTCCTTCCCTCGGGGATTACCATGTTGTTTCCTCTTCAACTTATCTTCTGCCTTCAGAGCATACTGATAAGCATCTTCAACAGAATCAATCTTCAGCATACCAAGCTCATCCTAAATATTGAATCTCAAGCCATTCACATACTGAGCTACCTTTTCCTTACCAAGTTCTATGTGTCCAGACCAAATAGTGAGCTTGTAGAACTCCTCGGTAAAATCTTCAACAGAAAAATCCTTCTGTTTCAAATTCTACAACTTCTTAAACAAGTTAAGCTCATAGTTAGCAGGTATGAACTTAGCTTTCAACTTAGTCACCATCAACCTCCACCGATTGATCTTCATTTCACCTTCATCTTCTCTATCTCTTTGTAATTCCTTCCACCAAAGAGTAGCATGTCCTTTTGACTTTGTCTGTACTAACCTCACCTGAAGAGGATATTCAATTTCTTCCAGCTCAAAGAAATATTCAAGTTCACCAATCCAGTTAATCAAATTCTTAGGCTTCAAAGTACCAAAAAAAGTAGAGACTTCAATTCAGTAACTATTACTTAACCAAGCTCCAGATCTATGCAATCGAGTAGTTCTATCTTCACCAGATCTATCCCTCCAGTCATCACCACTAGATCCAGCAGCTTCAAATTCTTCAGCAACTTCCTCATAACCATCTTCAATACCAACATTCTGAGGTACACCAGTAACAGATCTCATGATCTCAGTGACCATGTCATTCTTCATCAACTCCATCTCAGATATGAAATCAGATTTCACCTTCTCTATAATCCTAGATTCCATAGTATCATAGAGATCTGCGATCACTCTAGGGTCCAATCTTCTTAGAGGCATCCTTAAAGATAAGAGAAACCCTCTGCAACAAACCCTACACTGACCACCTTGTGACAATCTCCAAGTTGTATGCAAGTCAAATCAGCCTGCCACCTCACACAAACAACTAGGGCAAGACTCCACAAGTTGAGTGCTCCGGATTTACAACACAGATCATATGATCTCTTTGCCCACAAGATCAACTTCACAAGATCAGCCTTGCTATGTCAACCTTCACTCCACAAGATCAACTTTTCTCTGATACCACCTGACGCAGCCAAGGGGATGATGGATCCAATTAAGGACAATCCAAACCTTGCAACTTCAGAACAAGACAACGGAATAACACAACATAACACAACAAGATATATTTCAAAACATATTTTCCATTAACATGCCCGACTGTAAGGCCTTCCAAGTTAGGGCCAATTACAATCAAGAAGTAAGTCTGCAAGATCATCAAGATCCAACACAACTCCAGCTAGTTCAATTCTGAAAACTATCAACAACTAATGGAAACCCTAAGGAAGATCTAAACTTGAGCTCGCAAGCCTCCAAGAAATCTCCTTGTTCCCAAGTATGCAACCACTAACTCTGCTATTACAAACTATCAGATAACAATTTGATCTACAAGATCTCACAGGATCTTTTCCACAACCTCACTTATATGCTACCCTCAGATCTGCTTTCATGATCTCTCTAAGCCATCCTAAACAACTACCCCACACACCCCTTAAATACTAATCATCAGCCACAAGTTGGCTAGATGAAACCATTAACTCCTAACAAATATTAAATGCAATACAAGTCAGCTCTCAAATAGCCTTACAATTAATAAATTCAACATTTTGACCTCCAGATCCACATAGGAGAATCCAACAAAAGATACCAACAATAAATGCACCAAGTCAGCCAACCAAATCACTAAGAGTTCAAGTCGGTAAACCAGAACTACCGAGCACCAGAGAAACAACCGAGCACCAGTGAAACAACTGACCAAGCCAACAACACTAAGCAACACAGGCATTACTGAGCACCAGTTCCATTGAGCACCAAAAGCTTCACCGAGTTCCTTCAGCTACTAAGCTTCCTTCAATAACTGAGACCATTGGTTAAGGCTACAACCGAGTAACACCGGCCAAGTAACACACCACCATGCAGATTCACCGAGGACCCAAGAATGCCCTTGCATCAACAAATCACCAACATGAGGTTCATTAGATGGACACAAAGAGTATATTTCTTCATGAGCATCTTTAGAAAGAAATACACAAAAAGTAGCCAAATGACTTCCTACAAGATTCTTCTTGGTGTGCATACCTAAAAAATCTATCTATAGCTTCAAATAGGCCCATCAAGATTGCTATGCCAAGATGGATTCCTATCTTCATAAGTTATCAGATTCTCTAGATGTTGTTTTAATTCAAATGTCTATATTACATTGTAAGACGAGTCTTTATTATTTCTAGTTCTATATTTTTATGGCTTATTTATGACAAGAAATTATTCATCTCCAATTACAATAAAAGAAAATCATTCTTCATTATGATTGAGATTAGTCAAATCTCTTTAGGGATTGTCATTTCACAATTCATGTATACCCTTGATTTTCTTGCATAATTTCACATGGTAGATTATAAGACTTTGTTGTTTCCCTTTTTGTTTGGGGTCAAACTAGAAGCCCAATATTCTTAAGAATTTATTGATGTTAAATTTTATTGGTAGCTTGTGAGAAACATCATTGATTAGTGGGGCATATGTATTCAAATTGGGTAGACAACTTTTAGGATCACAAATTGACTTCAATTTATTGTTTATCTCTTACTATGGGTTGAATTTGTTGGTTTGCAAGAAGAAATATACTAGATTTCTCTACCTTCTGCTAAGTTTGAGTAGCAAGGAGCTAGTAAAGTCATAGCAAAGGTTATTTGGACTCAACACATCCACACTAGGTTTGGTGTCCAATATAAATAGCCATCTTTCATTTTTGGGACAATTAGATTGTAATCTAGATCTCATAAAAACCAATCCATCACAAATGGATCAAACATATTAGGATCCACATGGATTATGTTTGATATATCATCTATACATTGGTCTAGGATCCACATGCGTTACATTTGAGATCTCAAATATATATTGCTCATTGCTTTTAGATACTACCCAAATTTGGAGCAAATAGTCAACATTTTCTCCAAATAGTTTACATAAATAGGTTTTTTCAATTGGGGTGCCTAATAATTCATACCTAGGGAGGCTACTTAGTTCCTTCTTCTTTTTCCTCTTTCTACATTTTTTGAGATGGGATGGGTGTAGAAAATCATCTCTAGAGGGGATATTTTTTCGTAAGAGTTTTTCTCATTCACTAATTCTTTGAGGGGATCATTTTCTACATGGGTACCCAATACAACTCATATACAACTACACATTGATTGTGATCCATTTCATGTATCCATACCCACCTAAGCTACCCTTGTGGGGGAGGTAAGGGGGTCTTGGTGCATAACATTTTTTGTACATAGTTTATTTACTTTGTTACATATGTGCACCTAGGATAAGATAAGCTTGCTTAGAATGGTTTCTACTTGGGTAGGTTTTACCTTATTTGGTGGAGATGTGTACGCATGACTAAATCTATTTTATCATACATTGGTTGTACATTAACATCTCTTTGTGGTGTATCACACATAAACTTATTCTTCTCATTTTGAACACATTAATTATGCTCAATACATTCTATTGATATTCTAATCTAGTTGTGTTTCCATTTAGTTTCATTGTCTTGGGTAGAGCTATCAATATAAACAAGTCTTAAACATGTAAAACCCAAAGATAATTATATATTTTTTGACATCCAACATGTCAAAGCCACATAGGTCATTACACACGTAAATATTTATAAACACAACATTACGGAAGGTAAGCTTGTTAAAGGTTTACATGTAAATGAAGGATCACATGATTCATATGTATCTTGGTTCATGTATATAATGAAAAACATCCTTCAATTATGCATGTATACATGTGTATCGATATAAATATAGTAATAAACCATTCAACTATCATAAAAATGAAGATCATCCATCTTGGTTCACAATACATACCCACCCAACATTGCAAGAGGAATTGTAATATAAAGGTATTCATGAATGGGTAAAAGCACAATAAGTTGTCACCCTTTTACAAAGGAAGAGGCTAACAACACCAAAATTGAAAAACTTCAAGGGCATAAAAGTCACATTTCTATTGAGAATTTGAAGATGATATAAACTGATGAAATGTGTAAAATAGGATGAATTTTATGCCTATATTTAAAAAAAATTAATTTGAGCATAAATTGATATGCTTTTTTAAATTTTTTAGGTCTATTTTTCATTTCCTGAAAAATACTACAAGTCAGGGAATTTGTTTCCCGTCAAATCATTATAAGTAAAACATTGTTTTTCCCTCCAATTTTAGAATATGTTCTAGATGACATGTATATCTAGTGCATTAAAAAAGAAAGAAGTGTTTTCAATCTATAGTTTACCTATTATAATTATTCAAAGTTGAACTTACCTGAAATCAACAGTTTTTGTCTCCCGTCACTTTTCCCCTATCAAAACTATGTCAAAAACTAGATAAATTACATATTCTTGAAGATGACTGGCTGGTTAGAATAATATCCTAGTAACACAAGGATTGGACATCCTTAAACAGTGATTCATTACTGAAATTCATCATATTTCTACTTAGAACATCACGCTAGACTCATTTAATGTATCAATTCAGGAATGTGAACTTGAGACAGTGACTGCAAAGTTTATGCTTTAGTTCTTCTCAATAGTCATTACTACTAAGGTAAAAAAGTTGCTATAGGAAATTTATACTAGAAATTGAACTTACAGATTAATTCTCATCTTTGAAGGAAAGACATATCAGTAAATAAGTAATGCTTTGAAAGTAAACCTATGCTACAGGGTACAGTCAATGGTTCTGCTACTAGTGGCTGTAGGAACAACATTACTTAATAACTTGAAAGAAACTTAACTGAACTTAAACTAAATTGAATTTTACTTAAGCATGAACGAGGGATTCATCTCCTGTGTGGGCCCCCATAGAAGTATGAATGAATTATAACTCAAAGATTGAAATGAAGAATTGTCATATATTCATTCAATAAAACATGGATACAGGATAGAATATAAAAATGCTTTACTCTATTGCTCGATTACAACATGAATTTCTCAAAACATCTAACTAACTTGGAAACATAAGTTCCAGCTTATTTAAAGGAAACTAGGAAAAATAGAACACCTATAAACTAGGTCTTCCATTACATAGTATAACAACTTTTAGTTTTAGGAGCGACAACATCATTAATGCAAGAAGATAAGCCACATTCAATGCTTCAAGAATATAGGACCACCGACAACTAGATTGTCTTGGACCAAATCAGCAACCGCAAAGTGTTGGAAGGACTGGAGCTATAATGAACTCTGAAATAGTCATCCGCCTTGAAAGACCACTCATCCTTTCTAGTCCGCGCTCTTTGCTTGACTTATTCTTCCTGCAAAAAGGTTAACACAACAAAATCCAAAACATGAATCCAAAGCATAGATCATAATAAGTTTTTCCTATTTTAATGTAGCCTTGTCACACAACTGCAGGAGGTCTACCCATTTAAAGCTAGAGAAGAAATATACTAGGTTTACCATGACATTCATTAATCTAGATATATATTTGTATACACCTAAAAATGGCTTCATTAATTAATTAAATATTTATTATTTAATTACTATTGACTTGATAAATTAATTAAATATTTATTATTTAATTAATAATTATTCCTCTATTTATTAAATAAATTATTCAATTTATTTAGTAGATTCACTATAGTCTATTCCTCTATCCTAAGTCTTCTAATTAGTCTTATTAAAGTGATTTAATTAAATACACAATCACCTAAATATGACTAAGTTTTCTAATCCACCTCACCTACCTAGTCACTTGACACATCACTTTGGCTAAGATAAATAATTATTATTAATTATTTATTAAGTAATTATCCTCACCCACACATGTCCTATTCTTAAGGGCTATGTGGCCTCATAGGACTTAGTCTCATGAACACATGTCCTCTCAACAACCAAGTCAAGAGACATTCCCTATTCCTAAGGGGCTTCTCAAGCCACCTCTAAGGGTCAAAGGTGACTCATAGGACACTTGTGCAAAGAGTCCTCATGAGGAAAAGGTCTCTCCCTCTTTCTCTCTTTGGTCTTTGCGAGACACTTGACATGTGTCTTTCCCTTCCACCTTCTTCTCCTCCATGTTAATGTGAGAGGAACATCATCCCTATTCTTCCTCTCACATTCCAACTACATCCCTCTTTCTCTCAACTCCTTCAACCAAGTCAATCCTAGCCCTAGGATCTTCCACCTTTCATTCTCAACCATAGGATTGTGCCACCTAGGCCTAGATCCTCCAAAACTCTATAAAAGGAGCCACATTTCCCCTTTGTGAGCTAATAGGTATTTTTGTAATAGGCATTCAAGAAATCAAGTATCCAAGCAATCAAACATCCAAGCAATCAAGCATCCAAGCATTCTAAGAGAAATCAATCCATATTATCATCATTTTCATTTGCATTCCATCCATTAGATTGCATAAGCTATTGTGCACTCATTTCATAAAATCTCCACACTTTGGTAGCATCTTGGGAGAAGGCTTCATTTGGAAATCTAAGAGCTCAACCTCTTCAAGAAATCAAGGCTAGGAGGACAATGGAGACAAGTTGCATGGTAGGTGAAGGTAATTAATTTAGTTTCATCATTTTATAGTTACTTTGTATTCTTCATTGTGTTGCATTAGATTGATTTATTGTCTTTAAATAGTTAATTTATCATCTCTAGTTATTAGACATCTAATTTGCATACATTTTTGGTGCTAGAAGGAGGGCCAGCCTCCATTTTTAACATTCTATTTTTTTAGTTTTCCGTGTGCAAACATTTCCAAGTTTTTACTGTGCATTCATCCATGATTCCTGCACATTCATTCATCTGTTCTGCGCATGCATTTTCGATCAAATTTGTCTTTTTTTCTCATTTTCCATTTAGGTTTTTTTATTAACATCTGCGCATCCATTCATTTTTTCTGCGCATACATTTCATTTTTCTGTGCATCCATAATTCTGTTCTGCACATATGTTAAATTATTTTGCGCATTTATACACTGTTACTGTGCATCTGTTATTTACAGTAGTCGGGTTTCAAGTTCTGACTTATTTTGATTTTAGCTAACTTTTGACAAATTTTCTATTTGTCCTGGTAGTTTTTAGGCTGTTTTGCAGGACGTTTAGTAGAAGACCCTATTGCTAAAATTTCTAACATATTTCTTTGCAGGGATTCCTAAGGGGTATTGCAAATTAAACCATAACCTTGTTTCGGCTTTAAAAAAGACATGCTTTTGCTTTGTGTGTATTCTTTAGCATAGCTCAAGTGTTTGTTGTGTCTTGTTTAATACCATATTTGTAATCCCAAAATTATAACAACGTATCCTCTCCCCTCGCCATTTGTGGACCTTGGGTGTAAGAGAAACTATTATAATTTTTAGAGGGCAGTCTTTGGTGAGAAAATAGGTACTCACCCCAAGGAACGACCCAACCGTTAATAGGCTAAAGCCAAGCCCTTCCAAACTAGTATATAAAAATGCTAGTGTGATTAGTCTCACATTAGACAGGTGTGAATTCATTGTGGCAACCAAAATCTCCTCCAGTACCCCAGTGGTGCATTAAAGTCCTACTTAGTAGAGGTGAAAGCCTTGCTTTGAAAGGATTGGGAGAGCCCCCTTAATTGGGAAAATGATTTGATCACAACCACCTGAACAGATGTCCTTACTAAAAGCTTTTGTTTAGAGGCCAACAAACCTTCTATCTGCTGGCTTAAGGAGTCACCCAAGCTCGTGAAGACACCCCACATTACTCACGGTTCATAGTAGAGATAGCAGTTCTTTGGGAAGTAATGACCCATTGAATACGAAACTTGGTGTGCTTGAGAAGTGAGTGCACTGTAAGGAGGAGCCCGTGCCTCCAAGTTCCTAGGCTGTCCGCTGTGGATTTGCGTGGCTGGATTTTATCATCCTAGTGGGGATTTAGCAGATATCGTCCTTGCCTACCATAGGATTGTAAGCGTGTTTGTGCATTCATATTAGCATAGTTAGATTAAAATCATTTCTGTCTTGCGTGCGTGTGTTTATGCATTTTTCATTTTGCCAAAAACTAGAAAAATCCAAAAAATTTCAAATCATATCAAAACTTTAGAACCTGCGCATATATTAAATCTTGATGCGCATTTGATCAAATTTGTTGCGCATCCATTCATACTGTCTGTGCTTTTGATTTTACCAGCTCGCATCTATCACATCTTTCTGTGCATCTGTTCCATTTTATTGCGCATTTATTAATCTATCCTAAGCATTTACAACAGTGAGCATTTCCACAAACTTGACAATTTTTCAAATCACTTTTTCAGATACCCATTTTCATCTTTAGTAAGATTTTGGAAAAACAATCGAGTTACACAGACCTCTGATCTTTAGTTTGACCATTTTCATCACTTTTCACCATTCCTTCATCAAGACTCGTCAAATCATTTTTTTTCTTCCAATCTTTGAAGTTCTCAATTTAGTGTTGAAACGTTACCTTATCTATCAGATTTTGATCTTTGTGAGTTTACCATATCAGGATATATCATCCTTAACCACCAAACTTACTTAGGTTATTATCTCTTGATTTCTCTATGTCATATCATAGTGAGATCTATACCTCCTATTGACTTAGAGTTTATCAAGTTGTCATATCACTTTTCAACATGTTTCAGTATCTTTTCTATCAATCACTTTTCATATCTTCTCATCACGAATCTTTCATTCCATAATCAATTTTCTCAATTTTATGGTTCAAACTCGATCTCAGAAACTTAAACAAGCCATTAATCCAAAATCCCTAGACAAGATGGAAGGAAATACCAGCAATGAAGAAAATCCTTAGCTCGAAGCTCCTAAGAAAACTTCACTTTTTACATCCAATGACGAACCCACCAATGATGAACTTAGGGAAGCTTCACAAGATCCTCAATTTTATCATGTCATGGAAAGACTCTTAGGCTTGGATAAAGAGATGTATTTCCTCATGCTTGCTCAACAAGGAGCTAAATTACCAAGTGATTTTGATGTTTCCTATTTTAGAGAACCAACTCACACAAAAAATCAAGAAATCCCTAAAGGTTCTCAAGATATTCATGGAGCAAAGGAAACCAATCAACAATCCAATGCTTCTCATAGTCATGAACAACACACTATTTCTCAAAATGATTAGCAAAACCATGCTTCCCAAAATCATGCTTCACAAAACAATGCTTCCCACAACAATGTTTCCCAAAACTCTCAAGGAAACATGTTATCTTTGGATCCCATTCTACAACAAATCTAGATGCTTCAACAACAAATCCATGACATCCAAGCTGGATCATCAACAAAGAAGTATTCCTTGGATGATATATGTCCTTATCCTTTTGATAAGAACTTAACAATGATTCCATTCCCTCCTCATTTTGAGGTACCAAAATTTGACAAATACAAAGGGAATTTGGATCCACAAGACCACATTCGTGAGTTTTGTGCTGCTTGTATTGAAGTCGCTCACAATGACACTTATCTTATGTGACTATTTCCATGAAGTTTAGGAGGACAAGCCATGGAATGGTTCTCCAAACTAACCCCAGGCATCAAATCTTTCAGTGAGCTTCTTGACAAATTTGTGACTCATTATTCATATAACATCAAACATGAAGTCACTATGCTTGATCTTTGCAATGCACATCAAAAGAATGGAGAACCCTTCCTTACTTTTTTGCAAAGATGGCATTAATTATTTGCCAAATATCCACGAATGATTCCTGAACAAGAAAAGATGGATATTTTTGTGCATAACCTTACACCAGAAATGAGTTATAGGTTACAATTGCAATGTCCACCAAATTTCAATAAGCTCATAGACAATGGTATCAAGATTGAGGAAGCTATGGTTAGAAAAGGTGAGATCAAACTTTATTCTAAAGACAATGCTGGATCCTCAAATTCCAATTCCAACAAATATAACAATGACAAATCAAAATTTTGGAATAAAAACAAAAACATTGTCAATGATGGGATTGTTGATAATCATAATGTCAAACCAACACAACCCCTTCTCAATCTCACCAGTTAGTCCAATGCTACTCAAGGAACCTACAATAATCAATCATCAAATCAAAATACCAACAAAGATTCATCTAAACCAAGATTGCCTTTCATGTCACCTCGAAGAAACTTTACTCCTTTAGGGGAATATCTCGAATCAGCATTACAGAATTTAATCACAAAGAAACTCATTATGCTTCTTGAAATGAAAGATTTCGAACCTAGAGTGAAACCTTCTTGGTGAGATGAGAATGATTATTGTGAATTTCATAGAGGAAAAGGACATAAAACCAATGGTTGCAAAAGGCTCAAAAATGTAATTCAAGATCTAATTGAAAGCGGTGAAATTAGTGTTGACGGACATACCTCAAATGAATCACATACGACTTTCAAAGATCCACTTCCTGAGTATGAAAAAGGAGGTTCTTTCAATACTAAGAGTGACAATCAAGCCAATTATAATTCCACTCCCTATCGATATGTTGGTAACATTTCTGAATGTCATCCTTCTAAGTATTATGCCAATGTCATTACCATCAAAGGAAAATCAGAGAGTCACCCAGTCCATGTTACTACTCGTGCTCAATCCAAAGTTACTCTCCAAGGAATCTAGTCTAAACCAAATGCACCTCACAATAAGTCTATTTATGTCCCAAAGACTACAACGAATATTTCCAATCAATACAACCTTTTGGAACAACTCAAGAAAACACCTTCCCAGATATCCATCTTAGAGCTTTTGCATCTATCCCCATCTCACAAAGATATCCTTGAAAAAGCTCTTTTAGAAACCCAAGTACCCACAAATCTAGATCATGATCAATTTCAAGCTATGGTGGGCCATTTAACAATCCCGCATTACCTATCCTTCACTGAGAATGATGACTTAGCTATTACCCAACCTCATAATTCTCCCCTACATATCGAAGTCCTTGTCCAGAGTCACAAAATCAAATGAGTACTAATAGATGGAGGAGTTGGCTTAAATATTTGTACATTGAAACTAGTCCTTGCATTGGGATTCTCTAAAAATGTTGTTGATCCCAAAAAAAAAATCACAATAAAGGCTTATGATGAAGAAGAGAGATCATCCAAAGGGTCTGTTGTTCTTCCAATTAGAGTTGGTCCTATAATCAAAGATGTACCTTGCCAAGTCCCAGACATGGATCTTGCTTATAACATTCTCTTGGGACGACCATGGATTCATTCTATGCAAGCTGTACCATCAACCTATCATCAATGCTTGAAATTCCCTCATAATGGTCAGGAGGTCACTATCAAAGGAGACTCTAATCCTTTTCAATATTGTAGCAATGTGAAGACCTCTGATTCTTTAGTTCCTTATAATCGTACTGGATTTTCTACAACTGCACCCATTGATCCTGGTAATATAGCATCAACTTCAAAATCAAATGGGATCAAGATAGACATCAAAGAAAGAAGTATGGGAGAGTACACTTTAGGTCAAGCTTTTTGCATCACAGAGTTACCTTTATCTCCTAGATCATATGGTAGATCTTTGATCACTAAACAACAATTAGAACCCCCTTCAACACTTGTTTATGACACATTTATAAGTGGGGGTACAATATCCAAAGAGGCAGCTGAGCGTAATGTTGATTATTTGCTTAAGTCAAAGAAGAATGAAGAGGATATCAAACATGAATATATATCACCTAATGTCTATGGTAAAGGGTATACTTTGTTACAAAAGATGGGATACCAAGGTGCTGGACCTATAGGGTTGCAAAGAGAAGGGGTTATCAAACCAATTTTACAAAATCCCAACTATCAAAGAGACACTACAGGATTAGGATAGAAAGGAGAAGGACCAAAAGAACTAAAAGGAAAAGCAAAGGTCATGCCTTTTCATTAAATATCTAACACTCCTACCTTGCAATTCAGAAAAAATGGTATGTATGTAGATCCAGAGAAACAAAGGATAGCACAGAGAATCATTGATAGACTTGGGGAGAAGGATAATTTTGACTCAAATGATTATGAATGGGATTCATTATTTGATTGTACTGAAGAGATAGGAGTTGATGTTTTCCATCACCATAGTAACGATTACCATGAGGGAGAGAGTTCAAGGAGTGACTCACTAGGATTGGTCCCACGTGATACTACTTTTGTCGATTGTGAGGAAAGTGACCTTTATCTTGCGATAGACGAATCGGATGAGAGTATGGAAATAGACCTCACTAATACCATCAGAAACCTTGACAAATTTTCCATTAATACCATCTCTACCTTTGAAACTAACCCAAATGATCCGATGCCCCTTGTACATCATGAACTTATCGATTGGGATTCTCCCGATCATCCAGAACTTGATGTATTCCATAATGATGATGCAATCATTGACTATCTTGGAATCAGAGATCATTTACCACCAGGAGATCACAAGTCAGGATTTCTGATAGAACTTAATGACATGGCCTACTTTGGTGAGAGTGCCAATCCTTTCAGTCATAAAAATATAAAAATAATCAATAGATCTAATGGTGAAAACCACTCAGTGGTAGTATTAGATCCAAAAATAGTAAAAAGAAATGATGCATCTGATGGGGAAAACCTCTTTGAGGTGCTTGATGATGAAAGGATTTACACTCTTCCCAAATATTTGTATCGAGAGAAATCTTCCATTCTTATAGAACCAATAGTACCACTCAACATTGGAACAAAGGAGTCTCAACGCATCCTCAAAGTAGCAACATCCTTGACAGAATCAGAGAAAGAAGCTTTTGCAAAAATTTTCAGAGAAAGACAAATCAACTTTGCTTGGTCCTATGCTGATATGCCTGGTCTGGATCCAAATCTCATAATGCATCATTTATCTATCCGACCAGGTGTAAAACCAGTTAAGCAGAAACTCCGCAAGATGCATCCCCATATTGTACTAATGGTTAAAGCGGAATTGAAGAAGCTCTTAGATGTTGGATTCATTCGGGCTATTGATTATGCTAAGTGGATTTCAAATATTGTCCCCGTCTCAAAACTAGACAAATCTATCAGGATTTGTATTGATTTTCGAGATCTTAATAAAGCTTGTCCGAAAGATGACTTTCCTCTGACAAATATTGACATTATTGTTGACCTGACAATTGGGCATGAGATGTTATCATTAATGGATGGATTTTTTGGCTATAACCAAATCAAGATTGTGCCAGAAGACCAAGAAAAGATTGCTTTTACTTGTCCATGGGGTACATACTACTGGAATGTGATGCCTTTTGGCCTAAAAAATGCAGGAGCAACTTACCAAAGAGAAATGACTACAATCTTTCATGATATGATGCACACCATTATGGAAGATTATGTTGACGTCATTTTAGCAAAATCTAAAGACAGAGCTGGTCATTTGAGAGTATTAAATAGAATATTCACCCAGATGGAAAAGTATCAGATTCGGCTCAATCCAAAGAAATGTGCATTCAGAGTCACATTTGGCAAACTGTTAGGGTACATTGTCTCAGCCAAAGGAATAGAAGTGGATCCAGAAAAAGTTAAAGCAATATTGGAGATGGCTTCCCCCACTAACATCAGTCAGTTAAGATCCTTGCAGGGACGTCTCTAATCTATTCAAAGATTTATTTCTCAACTAGCAGATCGAAGTCATCCCTTTCAACATTTGTTGCATAAAAATATCTTATTCCAATGGGATGAGCAGTGTGAAGAAGCTTTCAATAAAATCAAGCAATATCTAGCAAATCCTCCAACTCTAATGTCACCAATTCCAGGCAAGCCACTCTTGCTCTACATTTCCGCTACAACAGTTTTACTAGGTGCTCTACTAGCTCAGCAAGATCATGAAGGAAAAGAAAAGGCCATCTATTATATCAGTCGCACCCTAGTGGGATATGAGCTAAATTATTCTTTTATAGAAAGAGCATGTCTGGCCATTCTTTTTGCATCATAGAAATGGCAACATTACATGTTGTCACATTCAATCTAGATCATCACAAAGATTGATCCTTTAAAGTATCTATTAAGCAAAACAACACTGACAGGTAGATTGGCTAAGTGGGTCATGCTACTTAGTGAATTTGATATTGAATATGTAGACAGGAAGGCTATCAAAGGTCAAGTGATAGCATATCAGCTAGCAGATGCTCCATTAATGGATGACCAACCTATACATACAGAGTTTCCTGATGCGCACATTTTGGCTTTATCTACACAAACCTAGCAACTATATTTTGATGGATCATATACTCAACAAGGTTTAGGAGCTGGTATTCTTTTTGTCACACCACAATGATACACCATTCCAAAATCTTACAAGCTGCTCTTTCCTTGCACCAACAATGTAGCAGAGTATGAAGCCTTGCTGATTGGGTTAAAGAT
This sequence comes from Chamaecyparis obtusa, assembly GCA_027943335.1. NCBI lineage: Eukaryota > Viridiplantae > Streptophyta > Pinopsida > Cupressales > Cupressaceae > Chamaecyparis > Chamaecyparis obtusa. The sequence continues at coordinate 205,224 of BSBK01001517.1, forward strand.
GGCTTTACAATGGAAAGTAATTGAAATAAATGTCTATGGGGATTCTCAGTTGATTATAAACCAGGTTAATGATGATTATCAGACTAAGGATGATAAGTTATTACCATATAAATGTATGGTTGATGACTTCAAACAATATTTCTCAGTCATCAATTTTGAGCAGATTCCTCGGCATGATAACAAGGATGTTGATGCCATGGCAACGATTGCTTCTTTGTTTGATACAAAAGATACCAATGTCCATTTTGAGTTCTTGGTGGAATCCCTGACTTGTCCTGCATATGATGATCCTGATATGAGTATTATATGTCATCTAATTGGACACGAATCCCCAATCTATGGAAAAATTTATTCCTATTTGAAAAATGACATCCTACCCCCTGACCTATCCCGTAATCAAAAATGAACTTTTCTCTGCCAAGCCTCCCATTATGTCTTAATATCTGATACCCTTTATCAGCAAGGTCTTTATGGTACTCTCCTTTGATGTCTCGAGCATGATGAAGCTCAAATTGCCTTGTGAGACGTACATGAGGGTATTTGTGGGACACATTCGAGTGGTCCCTCTTTGGCTAAGAAACTCATGCGTATGGGTTATTACTGGCCTACCATGGAAATAGATTCCTTTCATTTTGCTAGAGCATGCAAGAAATGTCAGATACATGGAAACCTTATTCATGCTCTAGCACAAGAGTTACATCCTTTTACAACTACCTTGCCATTCAGTCGGTGGGGGCTCGATCTCATGGGTGCTATCAACCCTCCATCTTCCAATGGTCACAAATGGATTCTCACTCCCACATAATACTTTACTAAATGGATTGAGGCCGTTCCATTAATTACCGCCACAGGGAAACAAATATCCATGTTTATCTTAAACTATATCATTTATAGATATGGTATACCTATGTATCTCATTACTAATCATGGGAAAAAGTTTCAAAATTAGGACATGGATGACCTATGCACAAAATTTCATATCACCCATAACTATTCCACCATATACTATCCCCAAAGAAACGACCAAGCTAAGGCGTCAAATAAAACTATTGTTAAAATCCTACAAAAGATTGTCAATGACACTGGCCGTGATTGGCATATCCAACTAAATCCAGCCTTATGGGCTTATTGTACCTCCATCCGTACTCCTACTGGAGCCACTCCATATTCCCTTGTCTATGGATCTGAAGTAGTCCTGCCCCTTGAGGTCGAGTTTCCTTCACTTCGTGTCACTCTCAAAGATTTGATTCTTGATGAAGACTATAGAGTTGCACGGTTGACTGAACTAGAACTGTTGGATGAACGCCGTCAGAGAGCTTATGATCATTTGAAATTCTATTAGCAGTGTCTGTCCCATCAGTATAACAACAAGGTAAAGATCAGAGACTTTCAGTTGGGTGACTTAGTCCTTCATGAAAATCCAAAGAATCAACAGCACCGTGAAAAGAAGGGAAAGTTCAAACCCAATTGGTTAGGTCCTTTTGTAGTTACAACCGTTTATGGTTCTGGGGCTTATCAGTTGTCTACGCTTGAAGGACATCCTTTGGATGAACCTCTTAACAATATTCATCTCAAGAAGTTCTATCCTTGAAATCCCAATGCAAGGGTTATGTATATATTTTGTAAATACAAAAAAATCATAAAAAAAAAAATAAAAAAAAAATCAAAAGAAAATTGCAATAAAAGCATGTGGTGAAAACCTAGAAACAGGTGCCATGTGTATTAAGTTAGCTCCTTTATCTATTAGGATTCTTCTAGTGTGTTCGTTCATTGTATATATCCACAATAAAATGGCTAGTCAGTCCCCATACCCACCATGTAAATATCATCATAAAATGGCCAGTTCATACACCATCCATTATATCTACCCATAATAAAACCCCATCATAGCTTGATAATTTGTCATGGTCTTCATTCTAGTCTTGTTGCATCTTTCTTCATCCATAATAAGTCAGTCCATAACCTACCTAGGGGCATGTCCTCGACCTAGTTCAGGAAGTGGATCTATGATAGTCATGACTCTTAGAGGACACAATGGAGTGATTTTCACTAGACAAAGCAAACACAATCACATGTTCTTTCACAATGATATCTTTGTGATGAATCAAAATCTATAATCTATCCTTCGAAACATGACTGTTTATCTATCGAATCTTGACTATACATCATCACTTGAACTAATCACTATGTCTTACACTATCTTTTTGGTAAAAGAAATGTATATTCATGACAGAGATGTTAGAATGATTTGTTGTAAATTATGCATTCATATCTAGATTTCATTGTTATCATGTTTCCTATGCTATTCCATGATATCTTTGACATGAGTTTGAAACTCTAAAATGTCATTGATTAGGATAGCCATAATGGGGCATGGTATTTTCTTTGGTTACTGTTTGTGGGATATTTCCCCATGAAATTGAAGGAACAAATAATTGGGGTGTCTGCGCATAAGTGCCTTCATTCATTTAATAGTATTGACAACATCCAAATCATGTTGCTCTACATATGCTATTTATGGTGATACGCCAGCACATACCTCGACTCCAAATATTTGTTCTCTGATGGAGGGGGGGAATATTCCTTATCTATTACACAAACCAAACTCAGGTCATCTCGGTTCAATTATACCTAGATGCTTGTCAAGTTTACAATATTAAACTCCATGCAAGAAGTGCTTAGGTCATCCTAGTTTAATTATACCATGATGCTTTCATTTTCTTGTAACATAATGAGCTCAATGATGAAAATCAAATTCCAGTTATTATGAAGTTCTAAGATGTTACCTAAAGTTGTGGAGATACATTCATTTCATATTGCATTTCATTGCAATAGTTCATAACTTACATATTAGTGCTCCTTTTATAGAGATTTTTAGGTTACCTTTCTTATTAGGTTATTTGTTCTTTTAGTTTATTCTTCTTGTGTCAGATACATTGTTACTTAAGTTGAGGACATTTGGACAACCAAAAATATTAAGACTTTTTGCATTTGACATTTTTTTCACTTAATCATTTAGAGACATATGTTATCTTTATTAGGAGTGTTCATTTGTCTATACTTTAATCATTTATTATACTGATCATTTCATCTCATTTTTCTTTTACTAGGTACATTATCATGTTATCAGTTGTTATGTTCAAACATCTTAGGTATATTATCATTTCTTACATTAACCATCATTTGCATTACACCGTCATTTATTATCTATAACATATATTTTATCATCATGCATTTATTGTTTATTACATTGTTCATTAAGTATCCATTCATTATCCACTATTTGCATTGTTTTACATTGTTGTATTAGTAATCACATAATATAGCATTAGTAAGCATCATTTAAGACATGCATTTGTACATTAACATCATATGTTAGGATTTTAACAATTATGCATTACATAGAAAATAAATTATTTTGCATTCTAAGACATACATTCTATGCATATTAAAGTAAATCATCACATCTTGCATATGTCAGTACGCACATGTATATAAATCATCAAAGCAAATCATGATAGAACTGCATCACTGTAAATATAGAATCAATCATATCGCATCCATCATATAAAGTCCATAAAACAACAAAAATGTCCAAATGTCCAATGATATAAATCAATACAAATGTGTCCATAGTCAGTGTCCATCAAGTCAAAATATAATGATACAATGAAACATAATGGTACAATAGTGTATACAATGATCTCTCAAAATCTATGAACCACTGCCTCCAGACTCTGTCTATTGTTGTCTGCAGGATGCAATGTGGCCCTACGCTACTGAACTCCCTGATGCTGAGGATCCACCCTAATCTCCCAAACCTGTCGATGCTCTAGGAGGGCATGATGATACACCCTCTCCACCAGCTAGTGCCCCTCTGTCATGAGCTACTATCCTGATAGCCACTAAGCTCTCTTTATAACTCCCAATCCATTGATCCCTAGGGACCACCTGTCTGTACGCCTCTCGCCAGTAGGATATCTCCTTCCCAGCATGTATCATGGCTCTGATGCTATCTCCATGAGGACCCAACTCCTCTGTGCACTGCAGCTCATCTAGTAGCATCTCCGACTCCCTGAGTCTCAAGCACTGCATACTGCTCATGTCTCAATACTCTCATCTATTTGTCCATCCTCTCAATCTATCTCTCTAGACCTAGAACCCGGTCTGCCTGCACCTGTGTAATTGCTAGTCGGACTAGTAGTGCATCAATATCTAGCTCCTCCTCAGCAACATCTCTCTGAAAATAGGGATCCTGTCCCCCGATATCCATGTCTGCTTGCTCATCCTGTACCTGTACATTTTCCATCTTAGCATCTGGCTCATCCTATACGTCATCCTGAACCTGGCCACCTTGTACAGCACCGCCCTGTGCCAATAAGACATCTGCCTCATCCTGTCCCTGCACCTATACCTATGTAGCTGGTCCCTGTACTAGGGCAGTTGGTATCTGTACTTGAGTGATGAGTACCTATAATGGAGCTCCTGTAGCTAGCTGTACCAGAGGCTATCTCCATCCCTATCTAGTTGGGGGAGGCATCAATCCTCTCTATCTCACTCCACCTCCCCTCATCCGTGGTCCTGCCCTATCCCCTCTCCCTCCATCTCCACCACTGTCTCCACCATCTCCTCCTCCATATCCTCCACCATCACCGCTGCCTCATCTCCCTTGCCCATGTCTATCTCTCCCTCGGAGTCTCCCCTGCCATCTCTTTGTAGGATCTCTCTCTAGAGGCCTAGCTGCTGGATATGTAATTCGTGGTATAGGAAAGTCTCTCAAGAACTGCTCAACATTTGCAGTCATCCCAGGGTCTACCATTGTCTACCTCATGGTCCATGCCTGAAATGGCATGTCCAAAAACTCCTGTTGGGCTGTATCAAATGATGCCATGGGTCCCCAGTCCTATCTCTCCTGGTGAGTACGAGCATGCTCTTTCACTCCCTGTGGCATACCCTAGACTCTGCCAAACTAGCGTAGAACCTAGCTAACCAACTGTCTCTCCAAAATAAAGGGCATCCGCCCTATCAGCCACCATGACTCAAAGAAAAAACCTAGCTAGCACTCATCATCCCAAGGCTTACAACCTAAGTATGATCTCCATGTCACTATATCTAAAGTATCAAATGTGTACCGCCAAAACTCTAAATGGCCTAGTTTTGCCTGTGACAAAACTGAGGAATATAAATGAATGTAGGTCTGCCCTGCGCCCCAAAATCTAATGGCCACTGGTCGTGTCACTACAATGTGCTCCCATGTCCAAACATGGAACAGTGTCACACCTGCTGATAGAGATGCACCCGCATGGTACACCACCTAATGCATATCATGATAAAGATGTGCTAATAAACACACACCCCAAGCAAATTAGGTCCCCTCCATCATCCACCATAATGTGCAGCCTCATCCCATTGCAAATCCATGTGACCTCTGATCAGGGCATACAAATCCCCCAATCACCCCTACTAGAACCACTAGAAGTGGGTCATATAAATCGACCATGTCCTCCCAGCTAATCTCTCCATCCTATATATCATCATCATTGAAAATAGCTCTACACTCTGTGACTCCATCGTGTCGATCATACTGAACCAGCTCACCTATGATGGGAAGACGGAGGATGCGATAAACATCCTCTAATGTGATTGTCATCTCCCTTGTTAGAAGATGGAAGGTACTCATCTCCAAGTGCCATTGCTCTACTAATGCCATCATCATATTGAGATTCACCTGAATCTCCTGCGTGTAGATCACGTAATACAACCCAGACACTCCGATCAACAGCTTGTCTATTTTTGACAGTGCCGGTCTCAGATTCTGTGTGACGGGATATCTCTCCCATGACATCAGAATATCTATAATATCCTCCTATTCAAGTCAACAATAATCAACCTATTAGATTTTGATAAACTGATCTATCAATCTATCTATCCTATCATATCAATTTCAAACATATTTTATCACGTGTCTAAATAGATGATTCTATCAATTATCTACATTCAAGATTGGTTAACTAGCGAACATGCTACAATGTTTTCCTATCTTGATTAAATCGATCAAAATCAATCGTCGACAGATCTAATCAGCTTATTGACATCAAGTTTGACCTAAATGACTATATCATTTGCCCAAATTCTACTATCTAAAACACATGCGCAGAATTGAAACATGCATGCGCAACTTTCTACTTCATTTGCACAGGTTTTTACCCTTGTGCAGTCTTGCTTCACCTTTGCGCAACTTTTTAACATGTTTGCGCAGGTTTTCATGCTTGCGCAATTAATAATGTTTGCCTATCTTGATTAAATCGATCAAAATCAATCACCGACAGATCCAATCGGCTTATCGACATCAAGTTTGACCTAAATGACTATATCATTTGCCCAAATTCTACTATCTAAAACACATGCGCAACATTGAAACATGCATGCACAAATTTCTACTTCATTTGCACAGGTTTTTACCCTTGCGCAGTCTTGCTTCATCTTTGCGCAACTTTTTAACATGTTTGTGCAGGTTTTCATGCTTGTGCAATTTTCTTGCACATTTGCGCAATAATTCTGCACAAATGCACCAAAAGTCTGCATGCGCACTTTTAATTCATATTTGCGTAGCATTATTTTTTCTTTAGAATGCATGCACAACTGACCTCCATGCATGCGTAGGAAATCAGATTTTCTGTGCAAACATTTCTATTTACTCCGCATTGATGCACCGAAACTATGCATTCATACAACGCCTAAAAACACAAATTTTTCCTAATCTAATCAACCATTTCATCTACCCTAAACATGCTAATATTTTACTCTAACATGCATCAAATCATGAAATCACAAAGGAGGATCAAATCACCTACCGGCTTACCTGAATCAAGTGGTCACTGGAAGCGTTTGACCCTCTCAAAGTGATGATCTGACAACAGAAACAACATCCTGGGGATTCTGCTCTTCTCTCTCTCGCGCTCTGATCTCCACAAGACAAGTGTGCACAATGAGCCTATTGTGGACCCCTTAGCCCTATTTATAGTTTGTGGACCCTATGTGCTTGGTGTGTGGACCATACTTCTCATTTTTATTCCATTTCACCTCATTTTCACCCATCTTTTCTCCTGTTTCTTTCGTGAGATTGATTATCTAAAAAATGCAAAAATAAAAATAAAAATTCCAATCATCTGTTTTGTTAATCAATCTCTCGAGGGGGCATACATAGGTTGTCTGAGACATTGTCTGGGGTAGGGGCAAAAATGCTTAATTTTTTTTCTCTGAAACAATGTGACCAACACATTATTTCAAAGAGGGGCAAAATGTATACTCCTAAAAATGACTTCATTAATTAATTAAATATTTATTATTTAATTACTATTGACTTGATAAATTAATTAAATATTTATTATTTAATTAATAATTATTCCTTTATTTATTAAATAAATTATTTAATTTATTTAGTAGATTCACTATAGTCTATTCTTCTATCCTAAGTCTTCTAATTAGTCTTATTAAAGTGATTTAATTAAATACACAATCACCTAAATATGACTAAGTTTTCTAATCCACCTCACCTACCTAGTCACCTGACACATCACTTTGGCTAAGATAAATAATAATTATTAATTATTTATTAAGTAATTATCTTCACCCACACATGTCTTATTCTTAAGGGCTATGTGGCCTCATAGGACTTAGTCTCATGACCACATGTCCTCTCAACGACCAAGTCAAGAGACATTCCCTATTCCTAAGGGGCTTCTCAAGCCACCTCTAAGGGTCAAAGGTGACTCATAGGACACTTGTGCAAAGAGTCCTCATGAGGAAAAGGTCTCTCCCTCTTTCTCTCTTTGGTCTTTGCGAGACACTTGACATGTGTCTTTCCCTTCCACCTTCTTCTCCTCCATGTCAATGTGAGAGGAACATCATCCTTATTCTTCCTCTCACATTCCAACTACATCCCTCTTTCTCTCAACTCCTTCAACCAAGTCAATCCTAGCCCTAGGATCTTCCACCTTTCATTCTCAACCATAGGATTGTGCCACCTAGGCCTAGATCCTCCAAAACTCTATAAAAGGAGCCACATTTCCCCTTTGTGAGCTAATAGGTATTTTTGTAATAGGCATTTAAGCAATCAAGTATCCAAGCAATCAAGCATCCAAGCAATCAAGCATCCAAGCATTCTAAGTGCAATCAATCCATATTATCATCATTTTCATTTGCATTCCATCCATTAGATTGCATAAGCTATTGTGCACTCATTTCATAAAATCTCCACACTTTGGTAGCATCTTGGGAGAAGGCTTCATTTGGAAATCTAAGAGCTCAACCTCTTCAAGAAATCAAGGCTAGGAGGACAATGAAGACTAGTTGTATGGTAGGTGAAGGTAATTAATTTAGTTTCATCATTTTATAGTTACTTTGTATTATTCATTGTGCTGCATTAGATTGATTTATTGTCTTTAAATAGTTAATTTATCATCTCTAGTTATTAGACATCTAATTTGCATACAATATTCAGTATTGTCTTTAAGTTTCATAAGTATCAAATATTCATATAATTAAAACTTATAAACATAAAATACTGTATCATGTTTATGAAAAACTATAAGATATTCAAGTTTGTACTTAGAAAATCATAAACCAAACACCCTATAATCTTGACTCATCATTCCCCCCAGCTTATTTATTTGTTGGTCCCTCAACAAATAAATTCTTAATCCTGGCTGTCATTCTATAGTCAGCAGCTACTCTCTGTCCAGATCCTCCCTCTGCAAAACTCCAATAGAACCCTTTTGTTTTGCTGTGTGTCTTCCACCTGTCCTTTTCCTTCTACATGTTAAAACTGTCTAGAGTTTTTGAATTTGCAAGTAATGGAGACATCAATAATGGAGGCTGAAAGGTTAATGGGATCCAAAAAATTTCTATCTCCCTTCCCAAATAAATGTACCAAGAAGCACATTGGGTTGCCATAGCAAAATTGAGAGGTGAATGGGGCCTATCAGTTATCTACACCTGAAGGGGATCCCTTGGATGAATCTCTTAACAATATCCATCTCAAGAAGTTCTATCCCTGAAATCTCAATGCAAGGGGCATGTATATAGTTTGTATATATTCTGTAAATAAAAAAAATAAAAAATACAAAAAAAATCACAAAATCAAAAGAAAACTGCAATAAAAACATATGGTGAAAACTTGGAAATAGGCGCTATGTGTGACAAGTTAGCACCTCTATCTATTAGGATTCTTCTAGTGTGTCCGTTCATTGTATATATCCGCAATAAAATGGTTACTCAGTCCTTGTCCTAACCATGTATATATCATAATAAAATGGCCAGTTCATACACCATCCATTGTATCTACCCATAATAAAACCCCATCATAGCTTGATCTTTTGTCATGGTCTTCATCCTAGTCTTGTTGCGTCTTTCTTCATCCATAATAAGTTAGTCCATCACCTAGCTGGGGGCATGTCCTCGACCTAGTTTGGGAAGTGGATCTATGATAGTCGTGACTCTTAGAGGACAAAATGAAGTTATTTTCACCAGGCAAGGCAAACACAATCAAATGTTCTTTCCTAATGGTATCTTCGTGCTGAATCAGAATCTATGATCTATCCTTCGAATTGTGACTGCTTATATATACATATTGACTGTACATCATCAATTGAACTGATCAACATATTCTAAATCTATCTTTTTGGCAAACGAAATGTATATTCATGGCAGGCATGTTTGAATGATTTGTTATAAATTATGCATTCATATCTAAGATTTCATTGTCATCATGTTTCCTATGCTATTCCGGGATATCTTTAACATGAGTTTGAAACTCCCATATGTCATTGATTAGAATAGCTGGGATGGGGCATGATATTTTCTTTGATTGTTGTTTGTGGGGTATTTTCTGATAAAATCATAGGAACAAGTAATTGGGGTGTCTGTGTATAAGTTCCCTCATTCGTTTCATAGTATTGAAAACATGCAAATCATGTTGTTTCGTAGATACTATTTATGGTGATACGCCATCGCATACCTCGACTCCAAATATTTGTTCTCCGATGGAGGGGGGAAATATTCCTTGTCTGTTATGCAAATGAAATTCAGGTCATCTCGGTTCAATTATACCTAGATGCTTGTCCAGTTTGCAATATTAAACTCCATGCAAAAAGTGCTCAGGTCATCCTGGTTTAATTATACCATGATGCTTGCATTTTCTTGCAACATAACGAGCTCAACATCTTCAAGAAATCAAGGCTAGGAGGACAATGGAGACAAGCTGCATGGTAGGTGAAGGTAATTAAATTAGTTTCATCATTTCATAGTTACTTTTCATTCTTCATTGTGTTTGCATTAGATAGATTCATTGGCTTTAATAGTTAATTTATCATTTCTAGTTGTTAGACATCTAATTTGCATACATTTTAGATGTATGCAAATTAGATGTCTAACAACTAGAAATGATAAATTAACTATTAAAGCCAATGAATCTATCTAATGCAAACACAATGAAGAATGAAAAGTAACTATGAAATGATGAAACTAATTTAATTACCTTCACCTACCATGCAACTTGTCTCCATTGTCCTCCTAGCCTTGATTTCTTGAAGATGTTGAGCTCTCAGATTTTCAAATGAAGCCCTTTCCCAAGATGCTACCAAAGTGTGGAGATTGAATGAAATGAGTGCACAATAGCTTATGCAAACTAAATGGATGGAATGTAAATGAAATGGTGATTGTATGGATGCTTGATTGCTTGAATGCTTGTTATCAAAAATACCTATTAGCTATCAAGCGGGAAATGAGGCTCCTTTTATAGAGTTTTGAAGGATCTAGGCCTAGGTGGCACAATCCTACAGTTGAGAGTGAAAGGTGGAAAGTCCTAGGGCTAGGATTGACTTGGTTGAAGGAGTTGAGAGAAAGGGGGATGTAGTTGGAATGTGAGAGGAAGAATAGGGGTGATGTTCCTCTCACATTGACATGGAGGAGAAGAAGGTGGAAGGAAAAGACACATGTCAAGTGTCTCACAAAGACCAAAGAGAGAAAGGGGGAGAGACATTTTCCTCATGAGGACTCTTTGTACAAGTGTCCCATGAGTCACCTTTGACCCTTAGAGGTGGCTTGAGAAGCCCCTTAGGAATAGGGCATGTCTCTTGACTTGGTTGTTAAGAGGACATGTGGTCATGAGACCAAGTCCTATGAGGCCACATAGCCCTTAAGAATAGGACATGTGTAGGTGAGGATAAATATGAATAAATAATTAATAATAATTATTTATTTTAGCCAAGGTGATGTGTCAGGTGACTAGGTAGGTGAGGTGGACTAGGAAACTTAGTCATATTTAGGTGATTGTATTTTTAATTAAATCACTTTAATAAGACTAATTAGAAGACTTAGGATAGAAGAATAGACTATAGTGAATTTACTAAATAAATTGAATAATTTATTTAATAAATAGAGGAATAATTATTAATTAAATAATAAATATTTAATTAATTTATCAAGTCAATAGTAATTAAATAATAAATATTTAATTAATTAATGAAGCCATTTTTAGGCGTATACACCCATTAAGTCAGGGATTAAGGATGTAATTTTGTCAAGTTTCACACTCAACTGTTCTACCTTTTCCTCCTGAACAAGTGTTTCCTGATAGTGACTGTCTGATTTTATTTAGTTCTTTCCTTTGCTATTTCCAATTTTCCTTCAAAATTTAATTGTCTGGCCAACAGAAAAATAACATTTAACAAAGATGTTGAACTGGATTGAGCTGACATTTTTCTATGGCTAGAATTATCTGCTGCTTGAGGAATAGATGACTTACCATTGTTAGCACTTGTCCTTTGCAAAGGATCCATCCAAATAATCATAGCTTTCTTAGTATTAGAGCATTGCTAAGCCACTGAAGCTAATGTATCTAACCTTCGTTCAAAATTTGCTCAACCACCTTATTGACAAGGTTCGTATCAATATCTGGAGTTTCTTCATAAAAACCCTTTTCTGCTGCAAGAGACTCTGCTATAGGGGAGAATGCTGGTTCATCTGCTTCCCTAATATAACTATCAGAATCACTACTTCTAGAATCATCTCCCTAAAAATTCCTAGAGGCTGGTCCTCTCCTCTGAAATACATAGGCCTGCTCCTCCAAGCTGTCATCTCCGATTGTAATAACTTTTGTATTCTCGGGTTTATCAGGAACCTTCTTTGATTTTCCATCATGAGATTCCTCAAATGTGCCATGTTCCATAACTTCAGTCCATTGCTCATCTTCCTGAGAAATTTCAGGCCGTAATTCAGGTTCTTGCTGGATATTTTCATTTTCTTCTTCCTTTGGCTTAGAATCTTGGATTACCTGTGGTTCATTATCTGAAATCTCCTTAGTTGGTTTTGTTCTTCGCCTAACACTTCTCCTCAATGGAGTTTCTTCCTTTTCTGGGGCTTTCCTCTTTCTGCCAGTGCTCTTGGCTGTAGGAGATGCCTTAGCCTGCCGACCAGTACTAGGGTTAATTTTTTATTTCTTATGCTTTGGGGAAACTGTTTCTACTACAGGAGCAACTTTAGCCTTTTCTGTAGGAGTCTCCAATTCCTCTTCATGAATTGTTCTTGAAGTAGTGGAATTGGTAGAATTAGGGGAATCAGAGGAATTAGGGCTTCTATCCTTAGCTTTCTTTTTCTTTTTGGATGAAGAACATTGTCCAATTTCAATAAAGATTTTTCTAGTTCCTTTAGAAATTTTAACCCTCTGCCCTACTCTACATCCAATTGGCTCTGGGGTAGGCTCATTAAACCCTTGCAACAGAAATTCCTCCTAGGAAATGTCTGACTGCTCTCTTAAAGCTTTTTCTACTACCAGTTTGATTAAGCAATGGTGAGAGACAGAGTTTTGTCTACCCTCTTGTACTAGTATGGCTTGTTTTGACAAAATGCCAAACACAAAACTAGGAACATTGATAGGTCTATTATTATGCCGTAAACAACTCAAGAATTTGTAATGAACAACATGCAGAAATGAGTGTCGCCCTTCATAGGTGAAATACCTAATGATAAAAACCGCACATTACTGAAACGGCTCAGGAAGAGATAGTCTAATAGTACCTTGTTTCTTATTAACTTCAAACTGTGGGTCTGCATGAAGAGTGAACTGAACTCTGGTGGAAGTTGGGTCAAGATTCTTTGTAAATTCCTCACCTTCCAATGGTAGTCCCATAACCTCTGCCAGAACTTTCTAAGAAAATGACACCTTCAATCCTTTAATTGTTGCCACTCCATTCTTTAAAGAGTTGAGAAATTGAAACACAACCTCATCATCCCAGCTAGTTAGCTTCTAAACATAATCTATCCATCCCCTTGCTTGAAAATATGGCCTACAATTCTGGTCTTCGAGCAACACATTATGCACAGTAGGCTCTCTTCGAATCAGGTCTCCCCCCATCGTCTAATTTCTAGGGTACCCAAAACAAAGTTGCAGGAGAGAATAATAGACAACCACAAATTTGGACAAGAAAACTTGAAACAATGGGTTGCAGGATGAGTTCAAATTTAAAAATTTCTAGAGTAATGCAGCTCGAGAAATGAGATCTTATGAGTAAAATAAATGCAAATCTCTATGTTAACATTTCATAATTACTCATAAGTACATCCCACAGAACTCGTACTTAACATATCTTGCCACCTTAGTATTATACGTGCGAAAAATATCACACAGCAAAATGATTTCCAAAAATGTCTAATCTTTGGTAGAAAGTATTGCAAGTATGACAAAACTAATAAATAAAAAGATTGCATAAATATAATGACAAAACTAATATAACTTCCCCCCCAGCTAAAATATTGCAAGTGGTCCCACACTTGCAGCGGTAACAAGGCATACAAAATAAAATAGTGGAAAAACAAATTAAAATCATATACCTTGGAATAAGTGTTAATCGGAAGTGCTGGTGAGGTGGCAGTTGCTATCCACAAATGAAAGAATTGATGATGTGGATGGATGATAGACTAGAAATGAAGCAAAAAATTTTTATGGAGAATGAACTTTTACAAGGAAAGTGTTTATTATGATAGTGAGAAGAACAGCTAGAGGGAGGAAGGTAAATGAGCAAAAAGCTCAGTAGGAGATGCTGTAGGAACTTCAGCATCAGCAGCAGAAGAGAATTGCTGCAGGTATTCTTCCTTACTCACTGGCTTGTGATACAATTTTAACCAATGACCATTTACTAACAATTTGAACTGAACTGTATCCACTGTGGAGAGCTGGACCACTCCATTTGGAAAGACTGCAATAATTTCATACGTCCCTAACCATCTAGTTTGGAATTTGCTAGGATTATGCTGATACCTAGAATCATAGAGGAGCGCCCAGTCACCAATAGAAAAAACTTTGTCCTTAACATACTTGTCATGCCATTGCTTACGCTGGTTCTGTATCAATTTAGTATTGTGCAAGGCAGATTTGTGCCATTCATCAAGACCATTTAAACTCAGTATCCTTTCTTGCTATGCAGCAGTGAGATCCATCCCAAGATCAAGAGTTGTCCTGAGTGTCTTATGCTCAAACTCGATAGGCATGACTGTAGAATGACCATAAACAAGCTCAAATGGTGTAAAAATAGTGGTGGACTTCCATGTGGTGTGATAAGCCCAAAGTGCTTTAGGAAGTTGGAATGCCCAATCTTTCTTATGGATGGCTACTATTTTAGTGAGAATAGATTCCAACTCCCGATTGGTAACTTCAACCTGCCCATTAGCTTGAGGGTGATAAGGTGAAGATTTACCATGTCAGATGTTGTATTCCTCCATCAGAGCAGTAATCAGATTAGAAGTAAACTAAGGACCTTGGTCGGACTGAATTTCTCTTGGTACACCAAATCTAGTGAAGATGAATTCATAAAGGAACTTCGCAACATTGTTATCTCTTGGGTGTTTCATAGGTTTAGCCTCAGCCCATTTTGTAACATAATCAGTGCAAACAAGGATATAGGATTTACCTTGTGAGGATGGTTCAATAGGACCAACAAAATCAATCCCCCATTTATCAAATGGTGCAACAACAACTTGTGGCTACAGGGGCATTTCATCTATCTTCGTGGGGTGTCCCATGCGCTGGCATTTGTCACACTTTTAGTGTACTAAGCAGCATCCTTATGTAAACTTGGCCAATAGTAACATGTAGTTAAGATCTTTAATGCAGTCCTTTTGGTAGCAAAATGTCCACTGCAAGGTTCATCATGACATGCTCTGAGGATATCATAAGTTTCATCCTCTCCGATGCATCTTCTAGTGACTTGGTCAGGACCAGTGTAAAACATGAATCCAGAAATCCATGAATAATTAAAGCTCTTTTCAGTTAGCAATCTTCTTTTTTTAGCAGAGAAATGAGCTGGGGTCTTACCAATTGTCAGATAATTGGCAATATCAGCATACCAAGGATTGTCGGTAGTCATCAAGAAAAGATGTTCATTAGGAAAGTCGTCATCAATGGCTGTAGGATCATCAGGCACATGCAACCTAGAAAGAAAATCTGCCACCACATTGGCCTTACTAGGTTTATCTATGATGGTAATGTCAAATTCCTGCATAAGTAACAACCATCGAGCCAACCAGCCAGAGATTGTAGGATTGTTCATGAGATACTTAATTGCAGAATGATCCGTATGCACATAGATCTCATGCCCAGTGATGTAGTTTCTGAACTTGTTCAGGGCATAAATGACTGCTAGTAGTTCTTTTTCAGTGACAGTGTAATTAAACTTAGCTCCTTGCAAGTTCTTACTGATAAAGTAAATGGCATGCTCAACTAAGTCTACCTTATGTCCAAGTACAACACCTATAGAATAATCTGAGGCATTAGTATGAATATGAAAAGGCAAGCCCTAGTTAGGTCCTCTTAAAATCGGTGCTATAGTGAGTACTTCTTTCAGCTGTAGGAAAGACTTCTCACACTCAGAATCCCAAGAAAACTCAGCATCCTTTTTAAGCAAGTTATATAGTGGTGTTGCAAGTTGACTAAAATATTTTATAAACCTTCTGTAATATTTGACATGTCCAAGGAAACTATGCACATCCTTTTGTTTCGCTGGAGTAGTTAATGTACTAATCACCTCAATCTTAGCAAGGTCCACTTGTATACCTTTGGAAGATATGAAATATCCTAAGACAACCCTTTCTTCCATCATCATGAAACACTTTTCACTATTGAGAGAGAGATTGTACTCATGATACCTTATAAGAACTTTTTCCAAGTTTGCTTTAGCCTCTTCAAAGGTATTCCCATATGTTGTAAAATCATCCATGTAAATCTCCATGCAATCTGCAGACATATCTGAAAATATGCTGATCACAGCTCGCTGGAAGCTAGTAGGGGCATTACACAACCCAAAAGGCAACACTGAATAAGAAAATGTGCCCCATGGGCAGGTGAATGTTGTTTTCTCCTGATCTTCAGGGGCTATTTGAATATGATTATAACCACTGAATCCATCCAGAAAGGAAAAGTATTTCTTTCCAGCAAGGTTATCAAGGACTTGGTCTATGAATGGTAAGGGAAAGTGGTCCTTTTTAGTGGCAGTGTTAAGCTCCCTATAGTCGACACAAACTCTCCACTTCCCTCCTTTCTTAGGTACTATAACAAGAGGAGATACCCATTGACTATCTGAAATAGGATAGATGAAGCCAGCATTTAACAACTTTTGCAACTCATTCTTGACTATATCCCTAAGGACTAGATTTACCCGGCACTAAGGTTGGCGAACATGTAGGAATTTAGAGTTGATATAAATTTTGTGAGTGCAGAGCTTAGGGTCGAGGCCTTTCATATTAGTATAATCCCAAGCAAAGGTTGATTGGTGTTCTTTTAGAAGCTACAGGACATCTGACCGCTGAGAGGAAGTCAAAGCACTGCTTATATTTAATTCCCTTCTTGAGTTGACTTCTATTTTGGTGACCTTTTCTGCAATGGAAAATTGAGCAATTGGGAAAGACTCCATTTCATGAGGCAACAATGTATGAAGAAATTTTGAAGTTTCTGAATACTGCAGAGCACAATAGGTGGTAACAAAGTGTCAAGAACATAGTTATCTTGAGAACACATTTGGGGTTCCACTCCATATTCATTCAGGATAATTGAGGAAATGATCTCATCTTCTCCCCTAGAAGCTATAAAAGGTGCCCTAGATATCATCATTAATTGACGAATGAAATTAACCTCAGGTTCAGTATCATCCAATTCTAGCCAAATGATTTGATCATCTTGCAATAGAGGTTGAGCTGGAGAATACAGAGTCAGATTTTTAGTGTTGACTCTATTGGATATAATCATTTTTCTAGACTGACAAGCTATAAAGGCATTGACAGTAGCGAGCCAAGGCCTTCCTAGAATTATTAGATATCCTCCCATGTTAGCCTTTGGGGAAAGGACAACAAAGTCAACCGGATATTCCCAAGAATTCAAGGTGACTATAACATCTTCTATCATCCCATCAGGTGTAATGGTGGAACCGTCAGCAAGCTGAAGGATGGTAGGTGTTTCCCTAAGACCAATGATATATAATTGAGACATTACTTCCTTGGTCATGACATTTATGGAAGCTCCTAAGTCAACTAGGGCATTGTGGACTTGAATTCCTTGAATTGTGATTATTATCACAGGGCTACCAGGATCAGAATACTTTGGAATTGTTAATTTCTCCAACATGAGATCAGATAACTATCCTAAGACATGATTGGTTTTAGGATCTTTTCTCTTTCTTCCAGGCTGCTTTATGCAAGCTTCCTTGATAGCTTTGGTATATGCAGGTACTTTTTTTATGGCATCTAACAAAGGAATCTTTACTATCATTTTCTTTAGTTGGGTTAGCAAATCCAACACTACCTGATTTTCCACTGGCTTAACTTGCTTCTCCAACCTATGAGGAAATGGAGGGTCTTGTGCTAGAGGAGCAACAGGAGAAACAGGTTTGATTGGTATTTCAGTTGGTTGTGTTGAAGTATCCTCAACTTTGATAATAATAGACTACTACAAAGGAGGAAGAGTTGTGCCAGATCTTAGATGGATGTTATTCAGGGAAATGGCATAGCTCTACTGCTGCGTTGTTGGCTTAGCATTGTTGGGATTAGGAGTAGGTTGAGCAAGCAGTTGAGTCTGTTTAGGGGAAGTAGTATTGGCTACAGGAGGAGGCATCAAAGCTTGCTAGCTTGATTGGTTAAACCAATTGTATGGTTGTTGCCACCCCTACTGGGGCTGTTGCCATGATTGCTGAGGTTGTGACCAACCCTACTGAGGTTGTTGCCAACCCTGCTGAGGTTGTTGCCAACCTTGCTGAGGATGATGCCAACTATTATATCCACTAAATCCACTATGCTATTGATTTTTCCATGCATTATTATTATTAAAATTTTGAAGAGGATCTTGGGGAATACCTAGTCTTGGAGCCCATGGCCTTCGTTGGGCAACATAGAGGACCTCTCCATTCTCATCAATGGCTTTGAACTCGGTAGGCATAGGTTGAGACTCTAGGCTTGCAACAGACTTGCACCGACAATTCTTTTTCTTTTCTCTACAATGTGGACAATATTCTGCCAACATTGCATCAGATTCATCTTTCTTTCTTCTTGCTTGCATTGTATCCAACTGAGTAGCAACATCATTAATGATGTCTTGCTTGAAGTCTGACAATAGATTGGATAACTCCATTTTAGACACACCTCTGCCATTAGACTTGTGAGGCAGGGTTCTCAATCCTCTTCCTTTCTTGACAGTAGCTCTAGAATAGTTAAGACATATACTCTTTATCACATCCCAATCTTTTTGTCAAATATCTCCCCCTACGATGAGGTCAAGGGCTTCTATGCTTCCATCATTCACACCCCTCAAAAACATATGCTTTTGAGATTCTTCATTCAGCTCATGTTGTGTATTATGTCGCAGGCTAAACATGACCCTGGAGACATAATCTTCCAAGGTTTCATCTTCCTTCTGTGACATCTTAAAGATGTCATCTCCTTTTAAGTCTCCTCTGCAATAATTTTTGTACTTCTCAAGAAACAGAGTACACATTGTATTCCAGTCTGCTATAGCATCAGCACCCAAACTCATAAACCATTTGAGAGAAGCCTCTTTTAAGGTGGAAGGAAACAATTTAAGCTTATGGCCATTAGTGGTGTAGTCATAGCTTCGGAAAAGGACATCAAACTCAAAGAGGAAGGTCTCTGGGTCTTCTGTGATGAGTCCATAGAATTTAGGAAGTGCAACTGTAGGAATATTCTTTAGGTTCTAGTTACCTTGCTGAGTAGGAATAGGAAAAGGAAAGGTAGGGTGAGCCATTACGTTGTCTAGATATTCTAGGTCAGCAAAAAGAGCATTGAGATGGTAGGATTCTTAAGATGATGGTGGTGAAGGCAATTGGTCAAAGGCGTCAGCAAATACGTTCTCGAATGGTTCTTCTTCTTGTGGGATTTCTAATTGGGTTTTCTTAGGTGCTAGATTGAGAATCTCCAATGGTTCTTCCTAGTTATGATTAGGTAGGAATTGCTCAAGATTGTCCCTATGCCTATGCATGCAAAATTAAGTAAAATGCAAACTAACTTAACGACTTCTGGTTTGAACTAAATTGACACCATCCCCGACAACGGTGCCAAAAATGACTGGTTAGAATAATATCCTGGTAACACAAGGATTGAACATCCTTAAACAATGATTCATTGCTGAAATTCATCATATTTCTACTTAGAACATCACGCTAGATTCATTTAATGTATCAATTCGGAAACATGAACTTGAGACAGTGACTGCAAAGTTTATGCTTTAGTTCTTCTCAATAGTCATTACTACTAAGGTAAAGCAGTTGCTACAGAAAATTTATACTAGAAATTGAACTTACAGATTAATTCTCATCTTTGAAGGAAAGACATATTAGTAAATAACTAATGCTTTGAAAGTAAACCTATGCTGCAAGATACAGTCAATGGTTCTGCTACTAGTGGCTGCAGGAACAATAGTACTTAATAACTTGAAAGAAACTTAACAGAACTTAAACTAAACTAAATTTTACTTAAGCATGAACAAGGGATTCATCTCCCGTGTGGGCCCCCACAAAAGTATGAATGAATTATAACTCAAAGATTGAAATGAAGAACTGTCATATATTCATTCAATAAAACATGGATACAGGATATAATATCAAAATGCTTTACTCTATTGCTCGATTACAACCTGAATTTCTCAAAATATCTAACTAACTTGGAAACATAAGTTCCAGATTATTTAAAGGAAACTAGGAAAAATAGAACGCCTATAAACTAGGTCTTCCATTACATAGTATAACGACTTTTAGTTTTAGGAGCGACAACATCATTAATGCAAGAAGATAAGCCACATTCAATGCTTTAGGAATATAGGATTGTCGACAACTAGATTGTCTTGGACCAAATCAGTAACTGCAAAGTGTTGGAAGGAGTGGAGCTATAATGAACTCTGAAATAGTCATCCGCCTTGAAAGACCACTCATCCTTTCTAGTCCGCGCTCCTTGCTTGACTTATTCTTCCTGCAAAAAGGTTAACACAACAAAATCCAAAACACGAATCCAAAGCATAGATCATAATAAGTTTTTCCTATTTTAATGTAGCCTTGTCACACAACTGCAGGAGGTCTACCCATTTAAAGCTAGAGAAGAAATATACCAGATTTACCATGACATTCATTAATCTAGATATATATTCAGTATTGTCTTTAAGTTTCATAAGTATCAAATATTCATATAATTAAAACTTATAAACATAAAAGACTATATCATGTTTATGAAAAACTATAAGATATTCAAGTCTGTACTTAGAAAATCATAAACAAAACACCCTATAATCTTGACTCATGAATGACTCCCTCCTCTAGTGTCGTATATGATTATAATTTTTTTTTGAATTGATTTAGAATTTTTCTATATTTTTCAAATCAATGTCTTCTCAAATTTTAATATACCTACATGTAGTTTTTAGCAAATTTGTTTAACGTTTTGTAGTTGAAACAATATAAAATTTATATGTCTAGAATCATACTTTCAAGATCTAGAAAAGGATACTTTTAGTTTTTTAACATTTTCTATTTTGATTAGAGAAAGGAACAACATAAGTGAAAAATTATGATTTTTTTGTGTTTTTGGAGGATTGGCTGCCAACATGGCATGCCACCTAGGTAAACTGGGCCGAGTCCCGCTAGGGGCCAGCCCCCCACAAATAGCCAAATAGTGTGCAAATGAGGGTCTTGGGATGTTTTTTGATATTAAAAATATCATTTGGACTTGGCCCAGTCCTACTCGGTCGAGTACCACTTGGCCCAGTCTACTTGGTGTGATGTCCTAGAGTGGGCCCCTAATGGAAGGTGACGTAGGTCTGTCCGTGAGGTTTGTCCCTACCGCGTGTCCGGGGTGCTCGCTTGAGAGGTTGTCTTGGGGTTACCCCCTTAACACAGAGAGGTGTCATTTATTATCAGTCTGGGCTTTTGGTGCAACGATTACTTACTTGGTATCAAAGCCGAAGGTCTCGAGGTCGAGACCCGTGAAGTGTGGTGGGCTGTGATGTCCCAGAGTGGGCCCCTAATGGAAGGTGACATAGGTCTGTTTGTGCGGTTTGTCCCTACCACGTGTTTGGGGTGCTCGCTTGCGAGGCTGTCCTGGGGTTGCCCACTTAACGTGGGGAGGTGATGTTTACTATCAGTCCAGGCTTTTGGTGCAACAGTTACTAACTTGGTATCAAAGCCGGAGGTCTCGATGTCAAGACCCGTAGAGTGTGGTGGGCTGTGATGTCCCAGAGTGGGCCCCTAATGGAAGGTGATGTAGGTTTGTCCGTGTGGTTTGTCCCTACCACATGTCCGGGGTGCTCGCTTGCGAGGCTGTCCTAGGGTTGCCCCCTTAACGTGGGGAGGTGTTGTTTACTATCAGTCCAGGCTTTTGGTGCAATGGTTACTAACTTGGTATCAGAGCCGGAGGTCTCAAGGTCGAGACCCACAGAGTGTGGTGGGCTGTGATGTCCCAGAGTGGGCCCCTAATAGAAGGTGATGTAGGTTTGTCCATGCAGTTTGTCCCTACCACGTGTCTGAGGTGCTCGCTTGCGAGGCTATCCTGGGGTTGCCCCCTTAATGCTGGGAGGTGCCGTTTACTATCAGTCCGAGCTTTTGGTGCAATGGTTACTAACTTCTGTGATGTCCCAGAGTGGGTCCCTAACGGAAGGTGATGTAGGTTTGTCCATGCGGTTTGTCCCTACCACGTGTTCGGGGTGCTCACTTGCGAGGCTGTCCTGGGGTTGCCCCCTTAACGTGGGGAGGTGTCATTTACTACCAGTCCAGGCTTTTGGTGCAACGGTTACTAACTTGGTATCAGAGCCGGAGGTCTCAAGGTCGAGACCTGTGAAGTGTGGTGGGCTTTGATGTCCCAAAGTGGGCCCCTAATGGAAGGTGACATAGGTCTGTCTGTGCGGTTTGTCCCTACCACATGTCTGGGGTGTTTTCTTGCGAGGCCGCAAATGAACCATGACTTCATCTCCAACTTGAAATTCCTTATACATCCTTTTCTCATTTGCCTTAGCCTTATACTGCACATTCATCTTGGTAATATGCTTCCTCACCTCCTCATGGATGTTCTTCAAATGTTCTGCAAAATTTTCAGCTTCAAAACTACTTATTTCTCCTTTATCTATCTTTCTCAATTCAGATGCATTTCTTGGACTATTTCCATATACAATCTGGAATGGTGATTTACCAGTTGGTACATATAACAAATTGAAAATGAACAAGTTTGGGCTATGTAAAATACTGAAGAAGCATAATTCAGGAAATGCATATGAAGTAGAACTGCCTACTGAGCTAAATATTTTACCAGTGTTTAACATTTTAGATCTGACAGAGTATCATGAGGGAAGTGTTGAAGATGAGATCACAACAACACAGTGGAGTATTCCAGCAACTAGTTTAGATATCAAAGAGATTGAGGATACACTAGATAGTCGTGTTGGCAGAAGTACAAGGAACATGACATATGAAGAATATTTGGTCAAGTGGAAAGGATGACCTGTTGAAGATTCATCGTGGCTAACAAAGGAGGAGGTTAACCGTCTTGGTTTTCCTCTGCACTGTCACTTCAATTTATCCAGAAACATAGTGGAGGATCCACATCACAAACATGAAGAAGTATCATGAAACACTCAGTCTGCAATTCTTTTAGCTTCTGTTAGCATTTGCCCTCACACTTGGATCTAGTGCGAAAGAGATAATATTGTATCAGTCTGCAATTCTTTCAGCTTCTGTTATCACAGTCTACTTGAAACACCTTATTAAAATCTAGAAGTGCTAAAACAGGTTGTTCTGTAACTTTTTGTTTCAACAATTGAAAACTCTTTTCTGCCCCATTAGTCCACTTAAACTCTTTTCTATCCCCTCTCATTGTTTCAGTCAAGGGACCACAAATGCTGCTAAAATTTCTAATAAAATTTCTGTAAAAACTAGCTAGACCATGAAAAGATCTTACCTCGGTAGCACTCCTTGGAGTAGGCCATTCAAGGATAGCCTGTACCTTCTCTGGGTCCATTTTTAGACTTTTTGCTAAAACTACAAATCCCAAATACACTAACTCTTTCTTCACAAAAATGCACTTCTCCAAACTAATCAACAATTTCTCATCTCTCAGCTTCTCAAACACCATACGAATATGCATCATATGTTCCTCCAATGTCTTGCTAAAGATCAAAATATCATCTAGGTAAACAATGACAAACTTACCTAGAAATTTTTTTAGAACCTCATTCATGAGCCACATGAAAGTGCTCGGTGCATTGGTTAGCCCAAAAGGCATGACTAACCACTCATATAGTCCTTTCTTTGTCTTGAAGGTAGTCTTCCATTCATCTCCTTCTCTGATCCGAATATGATGATATCCACTCTTCAAATCTATTTTTGAGAAATACACAGCTCCACTCAAATAGTCCATAATATCATCCATTCGTGGCAATGGAAACCTATACTTGATTGTGATCTTGTTTATTGCTCTAGAATCTGTACACATCCTCCATTCTCCATTCTTCTTTGGTGCTAATACTATTGGTACAACACAGGGACTCAGACTCTCACGGATCAATCCTTTCTGCAACAACTCATGTACTTGTCTGTTCAATTCCTCACTTTTCGCAGGTGTCATTCTATGTGCTACCTTATTCGGCAAACTCGCTCCTGGGATCAAGTCCATCTGATGACTGATCTTCCTGACTAGTGGTAATCCATCAGGCACATTATCAGAAACAATATCCTGAAACTCATTCAACAAATCTACAACTTCTACAGGAACATCTTCTACTTCCTCCTTACCAGCTTTTGGAATTAAAGCAAAACACACATGCTCATGCCTCATACCATCTAGGAACTTTCTTCTATCAACAAAAATTATTCTTGCATTACCACATACCTTTTCTTTGGTCTCCTTCAATGGCTTTAGCTTATGTCGCACTCCATCCTTTGTCAGGGAATAAGTATTCGCACAACCATCGTGTACAACACATCTATCAAACTGCCACGGTCTACCCAACAACATATGACATGCATCCATAGATATGATATCACATAGTACCTCATCTTGGTACCTGCCAATCTTGAACTTTACTAGGCACTATTCACTGACCATGACCTTGTGGTCATCCTGCACCCAGGCAATCCGATATGGATGTGGGTGTTTCTGTCTCTTGAGCTTCAACTTTGTCACCATCTCTTCTGACACCAAATTGTTAGTGCTTCCACTATCAATAATCACATCACAACATTTGCCCTCACACTTGCATCTAGTGCGAAACAGGCTCCTCCTTTGTTCAGGTTCATTCTCACCACTCAGCAGGACTCTTCTGTTAATCAGCATTTCTCCTTTTTCAGCATCTTCTGAATTTGATGATTTGACATCTTCATCTACATGTGCAACTCAAGCCTGGCCTTCATTCCTCCTATCTATCCTTCCTTGGCGTTGAAGACATTCAAATGCCCTATGACCTTCTTCTCCATAGTGAAAACATGTTCCACGGAAGCCTCCTCTTCTTAAACCTTGTCCTCTTCCTCTTCCTCTCTGATCTTTATTGTTCTGATCTTGAAAATGATTGGAATTGTTTCCTCTCTAATTTTGACTGCTATTGGCCTCATCTTTCTTTTTTGGATCTTCATTTCGGCCTCCATATGACCGTCCAACAGATTGTCCACCACGACCTCTTCCATTTTGTCTGCTCTCGAACTTCTTGTTCAGCTTTTCCTCCACTTTTAGGGCAAACTGGTATGCCTCTTCAATACTGTTCATTCGAACCAAATTCAGCTCCTCCTGAATACTGGGCCTCAACCCATTAAGGTAACGAGCAACTTTCTCCTTATCAACTTCCGCATGGTCTGTTCTGATGAGGATTCGATAGAACTCCTTTGTATACTCCTGAATAGATCATTCTGCTTGCTTCAAACTTTGCATTTTTTTCAGTAGGTCAAGCTCATAATCAACAGGGATGAACTGTCGCTTCAATTTATCCACCATCCAATCCCATCTTGTGATTTTATCTTTCCCTCTTCTATTTTGCTCCAATTGAATCTTTTGCCACCAGATCTTTGCGTGACCTTTTAGTCTGGCCTTCGCGAATTTGACCCTATCAGGATCCTCAATATCTTCATACTCAAAATATTCTTCACATTCATTAATCCAGTCGATCAACTCCTCTAGGTTAAGATTTCTTGAAAATGTAGGAGCCTCAATCTTAGGTCTTTTCCCAATCTTGAAAATGGCTCGAAAAAGTCTTTCTTCCTCCTGGTTCACAACTTCGACTTCTCCTTCTTGATCTTCTTTTTTGGCTTCATCCTCGCTTTGGTCTCTGACATTAAGATTCATTCCTTTGTGAATCTCCTCTTGCAATGCTTGCACTTGTCTCTGGAGCACTCTAACCTCAGGTGTTACAACACCACCTCTTTCGCCATGTTCCCTTCGTGGAGGCATTTTCGCGATACACGCTGAAACCCTAACCACGGTCCTGGTGCAAACTGCCTCACAGTCAGCGATCTATTTACACACTCAGGAACTTCTGCTTTGATACCACTTGATGAAGGAAATAAAGTTGAAGCTCAAAAGACAGAAACACCCACATCCATATCGGATTGCCTGGGTGCAGGATGACCACAAGGTCATGGTCAATGAACAGTGCCTAGTAAAGTTCAAGATTGGCAGGTACCAAGATGAGGTACTATGTGATATCATATCTATGGATGCATGTCATATCCTAGCAAGAGTTCCTGAGTGTGTAAACAGATTATCGACTATGAGGCAATTTGCATTAGGACCGTGGTTAGGGTTTCAGCACACATCGCGAAAATGCCTCCACGAAGGGAATGTGGTAGAAGAGGTGGTGTTGTAACACTTGAGGTTAGAGCACTCCAGAGACAAGTGCGAGCATTGCAAGAGGAGATTCGCAGAGGAATGAATCTTAATGTTAGAGACCAAAGCGAGGATGAAGCCAAAGAAGAAGATCAAGAAGGAGAAGTCGAAGTTGTGAACCAGAAGGAAGAAAGACTTTTTCAAGCCATTTCCAAGATTAGGAAAAGACCGAAGATTGAGGTTCCTGCATTTTCAGGAAATCTTAACCTAGAGGAGTTGATCAACTGGATTAATGAATGTGAAGAATATTTTGAGTATGAAGATATTGAGGATCCTGATAGGGTCAAATTTATGAAGGCCAAACTAAAAGTTCATGCGAAGATCTGGTGGCAAGAGATTCAATTGGAGCAAAATAGAAGAGGGAAAGATAAAATCACAAGATGAGATCAGATGGTGGATAAATTGAAGTGACAGTTCATCCCTGTTGATTATGAGCTTGACCTATTGAAGAAAATGTAAAGTTTGAAGCAAGCAGGATGATTTATTCAGGAGTATACAGAGGAGTTCTATTGAATCCTCATCAGAACAGGCCATGCGAAAGTTGATAAGGAAAAAATTGCTCGTTACCTTAATGGGTTGAGGCCCAACATTCAGGAGGAGCTGAATTTGGTTCGAATGAACAATATTGAAGAGGCATACCAGTTTGCCCTAAAAGTGGAGGAAAAGTTGAACAAGAAGTTCAAGAGCATACAAAATGGAAGAGGTTGTGGTGGACGATCATATGGAGGCTGAAATGAAGATCCTTAGTAACCGTTGCACCAAAAGCCCAAACTGATAGTAAACGACACCTCCCCATGTTAAGGGGGCAACCCCAGAACAACCTCGCAAGCAAGCACCCCGGACACGTGGTAGGGACAAACTGCACGGACAGACCTACGTCACCTTCTGTTAGGGGCCCACTTTGGACATCATAGCCCACCACACTCCGCGGGTCTCGACCTCAAGACCTCTGGCTCTGATACCAAGTTAGTAACCGTTGCACCAAAAGCCCAGACTTGTAGTAAACGACACCTCCCCGCTTTAAGGGGGCAACCCTAGGACAGCCTCGCAGGCGAGGACCCCAGACATGTGGTAGGGACAAACCGCATGGACAAATCTACGTCACCTTCCGTTAGGGGCCCACTCCGGGACATCACAGCCCACCACACTCTGCGAGTCTAGACCTCGAGACCTCTGGCTCTGATACCAAGTTAGTAACCATTGCACCAAAAGCCTGGACTGATAGTAAACGACACCTCCCCGCATTAAGGGGGCAACCCTAGGACAGCCTCGCAAGCGAGCACCCCAAACACGTGGTAGGGACAAATTGCATGGACAGACCTACGTCACCTTCCGTTAGGGGCCCACTCTGGGACATCATAGCCCACCACACTCCATGGGTCTCGACCTTGAGACCTCGGGCTCTGATACCAAGTTAGTGACCGTTGCACCAAAAGCTCGGACTGATAGTAAACGACACCTCCCCGTGTTAAGGGGGAAACCCCAGGACAACCTTGCAAGAGAGCACCCCGGACACGTGGTAGGGACAAATCGCATGGACAGACCTACGTCACCTTCTGTTAGGGGCCCACTCTAGGACATTACAGCCCACCACACTCCGCGGGTCTCGACCTCGAGACCTCCGGCTCTGATACCAAGTTAGTAACCATTGCACCAAAAGCCCGGACTGATAGTAGACGACACCTCCCCGCGTTAAGGGGGCAACCCCAGGACAGCCTCACAAGTGAGCACCCCAGACACGTGGTAGGGACAAACCGCACAGACAGACCTACGTCACCTTTCGTTAGGGGCCCACTCTGGGACATCACAGCCCACCACACTCCGTGGGTCTCGACCTTGAGACCTCCGGCTCTAATACCAAGTTAGTAATCGTTGCACCAAAAGCTCCGACTGATAGTAAACGGCACCTCCCCGCGTTAAGGGGGCAACCCCAAGACAGCCTCGCAAGCGAGCACCCCGAACACGTGGTAGGGACAAACCGCATGGACAAACCTACGTCAACTTCCATTAGGGGCCCACTCTAGGACATCACAGCCCACCACACTCCGCGGGTCTCGACCTCGAGACCTCCGACTCTGATACCAAGTTAGTAACCATTGCACCAAAAGCCTGGACTGATAGTAAACGACACCTCCCTGTGTTAAGGGGGCAACTCTAGGACAGCATCGCAAGTGAGCACCTCGGACACGTGGTAGGGACAAACCGCACGGACAGACCTATGTCACCTTCCATTAGGGGCCCACTCTGGGACATCACAGCCCAACACGCTCCGCGGGTCTCGACCTCGAGACCTCCAGCTCTGATACCAAGTTAGTAACCGTTGCACCAAAAGCTCGGATTGGTAGTAACCGGCACCTCCCTGTGTTAAGGGGGTAACCCCAGGACAACCTTGCAAGTGAGCACCCCGGACACGTGGTAGGGACAAACCGCACGGACAGACCTATGTCACCTTCCGTTAGGGGCCCACTCTGGGACATCACACTTGGCCACATAGACGCCATTCGGTGCCGCGTGGCACCTACATGTACTCGGCTGAGTCTAACTAGGCTGAGTGATTTGATTTAGCCTAAAAGGTGACACTCAATTATGCTTTTACCCGAATATTAGATGGTCACAAACAACAACACAACTACTAGGGAGAAACAAAGATATGATAGAAAGATGCATTAAACTCATTGAAATTGTAGAATCCATTTGCAATCAAACCCCTTTATCATAGACATAAATGATATAAGAATAGTGGCAATGAAAATACTTATCACATGAATGAATTCATTGATAGTACATCGGTGTGAGATAATATCGTCATAGAGGCTGATAAGAGTTTTCTACCTATATTCATCAATATTAATACCTTTTATCTAACTACAACTATTCAATTTCTCTATCGTTATCTAGTTGCAACTATTCAAATTTTTTGTTCTTCAACTTCTGTTGAAATGAGGCAATCCTAACATCTTTATTAAAAAATAGATATATGACCAAGTATTGGTAATGTCAAATTACATTTATCCAATACATATAAATATTAATTGTGAGGCATCATCAATTGAAGTTGTGATTAAAAACATACAAAATGCATTGCAATCTATATATTATGCATACCAACTTAATAAATAACTTTGCAATGCTTAAAAGAACACTTAAAATGTTCATTAATTGACACCAATGAACCCCATTTTATATAAATATGTGACTTTATATAAAATTATACTCCACGACTTAGAAAAACTATTATTCGACCTCTAAAATGTACCATTACATAGATTATGATGTATAAGAATTACTTATGTATTGATACATCTTAACCCAAATAAAATCTTCTCCATTAGTCCTGGCTGGAAAACCCATTTTATCCTAAAATGTGAATAGGATTCAAAACACTTAGGGTCTGTTTGGTTGCTGAAATTAAATGACGTTGGAATTGTCAAATTCCAGTGCTTGACAATTTTGGAAGTTTTAAATCCGAAAAATGGTTCTTGAAATATGGTTGATAGTTCACTTGGAATTCATAATGAGAAGATGAAAAGTGTTGTTTGCATATAGATTTCGGAATATTATAAATTTTGTTTTACCTCCAATTCTTATTTAAGTGGAATTGGAGTTGATTTTCCAATTCCACCTATTTAAATCAAAGATTCAAAAATTTCAACACAAATATCAAAAATGTCAATTCCAAAATTTGACAATCCCAAATCCAATTTATTCTAGCATATCCAATAATTCCAGCAAACAGAGGGACAAATTCCTTTCAACGGAATTAGCAGTTATCACATATTTGACGCACCATTGTCAGCCACCGACCAATCCAAAGTAGCTGTAATTATGTCAATTCAATAAAAAAAGGGTCACGAAGAGTCGATGTTGAATAAGTAGAAAAGACAGACTTGACAGTCAAGACGAGTTGTTTAATCTCCACTCCCACCTCGACTATCACGTTACTATCGGGACTTGAGTCTTGGCCCTTGACTCGCCGACCTCCTTTCACACTATCCTCCGGGCATTTTGTACCCACTAAACCTGCAGAAAGAAAACTAAATAAACAATCTTGACTTACATTCAAAGCATTGACGGAAACAAATTCCTCCTATATATGCGCACCTTCCTTCTCTCTTTCCTCACAATTCATTTCCAATCCATTTCTGTCTTCTTACGGAGATCAAATGCCTTCGCCACAGTCAAATTTCACTCCTTATAATGGAAGGCATATTCCCAAGAGAGGGAAGGTGAAAGAAGCCATTGCTTCATCTCTTGCTCACTTCATCAAGTCTCTCTTCACATCCCCTTCTACTCATTCTGTCTCTTGACACCACTCTGTGTCTCACTATTTCTTCTTTTCGCTATCATCTTGTGTGCTACTGAGCATTTGTATGGCAGGTTACAGATCAGACATGGTGGCAGAATGCTTTCAAATCTGTGCGAGTTAAATCAGAGCGGCAACTGATGGGACTTGGCAGCCATCTTTGTTTCAACATTTCCCAAGTTTGATGTTAGTGTTGATAGTTTTTATTGTAGAATTTTATCTGCTTTCGGCCATTACCTGGTTTTCATTGCCCACAAGGTGGGCTAAGGTGCTTTATCTCTTAAACTAAGTTTTTAAGAGTAACAAATACCAGGGATGTATGATTGAAACAAAAATGCAAAGGTTCTACTTAAAGTCTCTCATCTTTGGTTAAACTCATGTAAATTATTAAGCAATGAAAGTTCTTTTTTTAATGGGACGATTGTTTTAGTCATTGATTACCTCTGTTCTTTAATACAGAGTTTACCTTCAATAATATAATACTTGCATTGAAATTGCTGTTTTGGCCTGATAATTTATAACTAATAACTTTTAGGAGTTGTGAGTGGGAAGGAAATATCCATCGGTAAAAAGGAGTTGTGCGACTGTTTGGAAGTCTAAAATGAAAATTTATTTTTTCATAGAGGAATTTCTCAATACCTGTGATATTAACCTGAAATCTCTAGTGATTGTTCTTTTTGATTTTGCTTACATGGAATTGGAAGGTCTGTATGTCTTAACAATATAATTTAAAACAATAGAATTTTTTCTACTGTGTACGTAAATTTATTGAAAGCAATCATTGCATTCCGCGAGACCACATCCCTGTAACACATTTTATCAAACACTTGGCGTGTAACCTTCACTTGGCATATAAATGTACTAGTGTGTTACTCACAGAAACTTCAGACTCAAATTCATTTCTTAATACCTAAGCATGAATTGATTTCCCCTGTTGCAAAGCTCCTAAATATCCACAAGCAGGGAGCATGCTCGCCACAGTAACTGAATTAGGTTTCATACCCTTTAGTGAAAATTGATAAAACGGAGTGATGGAATCGTTGGCATGTCCATTCTGGGCATATCCACAAATCATTGGAGTGCATGTTACTACATCTTTTTTCACCCTGTTATGAAAACATTTTTTGTGCGGTCTCAATCCTTCCACATTTGACATACATATCTATGAGGGTATTTCCTACTCTAATGTCAAGTTCAATTCCATTTCTAATTATATATGCATGGGTTTACCCCATACTGCACATCTCCCAATTGTAGATTTTAAGCAAGCAAAGACTAAAATCGAAAAATAAAGAACATAATAAGAACACGAATTTATAGTGGTTTGGCAATTGCCTACATCCACTACATCCACTCTCAAGCAGGGAACTATTTCGTATTAATCAATATCTAATACACCATACAATACATGACTGCACACAGTCATTTATAGAAAGCTCTTCGAATACAAAGGGATGGGAGAAAATGAACGGTCTTGTGACCATTAGGCTTCACATCCCAACAATCTCCCCCAAAGTCCAACTGGCACAACGATGTAGTGTGGCATCCCTTGCTTCCTATTTCGAATCTCAAAGAACAATGAGACCTTGAGAAAATCTCAATGTTGCTATACTGTATTCTACACACTCTGAATGAGTCTTCTCCAAGTCAGATTAGAATAAAAAATATCTTCTCCTCGGTGCTGCAACCCGTAGCTCACATAATTTGCATCATACTTATAGTTGTTCTTATTTAGGACAACATTTCCATGATTATTATTGTCATTCATTGCTGAGAAGGTTTGGCTTTCCTTCGCCATCCAAATGCTGAGTAAAAGCCCAATCATATTCATATTGCTAAGCGGTTTCCACACATCCTGCTGGAGTTGATTCTCCACCTCCTCTAGCGTTAGATTATAAAGCTCTGGCCCATCTGCAGACCTCTCCTTAGGCCACTGGAATTTTGTCCTCCTTTTAAGCTTGAATGTCAACAATGAGGAAACGGTTGCAGCATCAACCTTTGGCAGTGTCATAACCAAGGTCTCTATTATCTTGCTCGAGTAACTTCCCTACCATTACAGAATCCATGGGACTAAACCCCACAATTCACTTGTTAGACTCCAAAACCATATACGAACCCATGCTATGCAGTTGTCTTGATTGTGTCCCAGGTAGCAGCGTCGGAGGTGGAATTGATTCCCAAACACCTCGTGCTCGACCAAAACCTTTCATTGCATCTATGCCCGCAATTTTGTGTTCAACAAACTCACCCTTTGCTGAGATCACAAAACGGTCAGAGAAGCATTCCATCAATTCGCCCTCATCCAAGCTGCAAAAGCCTTCAACATGAAATGATGACTGGTGAACAAGAAAATCATCACTCCTGTAATGGCCACGATGGTTGTCATTGCTCTGCTCTACTAATTTGCTCTCCAATAATGACTCTGATTTTGTCACCTTCTTTGCATCATCCTCTGCCTCATCAGCAATTAAATTTCTGAGTTGAACACTTCTTTCTACGTCTGAATCACCGATAATTTTATCTTGATAACCCAAACTGCCTACGAGTCTTATCCCATTAGTTTGAAAGAGCTGTGGCTGGTCCAATCTATCTTCATTATATAGCGTGAGATTTAAATCCTCAAAACTGTGATTAGAATGAAGATTGACAATTTCCTTATTCGGCGGTATAACCTGCAAGGAATGGTTTTGATGTTCATTGAGTCCTGTGCTATCCATGGGAAATGCTTTAAGTGGTTGCTCTTATATGGGCTTTCCCATTTTCTAGATCAAAAGTGCATATGATGTCATTCTCTTGATTTGCATCTTATTCCTTCACGCAAATAATATTCTTTTTCCTTTTTTCATCTCATACATTTGGACAAGGATATTTTTCTTCAATCATTTTGGTTTTTCTAAATAGACATGTATAATTAATGTAATCAAAATTGAATTAGTATAATTACAATTAAAATGTTTTTTTATCATTTTAATGATCTGTGATCTGAAATATTGATGGAAAAAACTATAACACAATCTAACTTAAAAAAAATCAAATACAATCAAAATGTTTTAACTATGAATGTTTTTGTGATTTGTATTGATGATTCTACATAAACTAAGGTGATTTATCTACAAGTCTTAAATAAAGAACTTAAAGAACTTGTGGAACATGAACTAATTGTCAAATTAGAAAATTCAACTTTATAACAGTAAAAGTAAAATTTAAAAATAATTAGACTTGAACATGTTTTGGCCATATCTAATGGACAAGGACTTAAGATGGCTGAATTCTTATAGAATTAGACTAATCCCAATTAAATACAATTGAAATTATATAAGCTTTCTAAATTACAATTCTTCATAATAAAAAAAAAAATAAACACAATTGAAATTATATGAGCTTTCTAAATTACAATTCTTCATAATAAAAAGAAAAATGAAAATATTTCATGTTGCTGAATTTATTCATTTCATACACTAAACAACCTTCAATATTTTGATAGCAACTTTTGAAGTTCTGCTTGCATTAAACAACTAGACATGCAAAATATTATATTCGCACTGTTGGATACAAAGTGAAATCTTTTGAGGAATTTGTGGGACAGTCAGTACAGTCCCGAGGTTGAAATAAAATTCCGGTTTCACCTTTTATGGGTAAAGAACTATTTATTCAAGCAGTGAAATCTGTGATACTTCAGTAAAGTGATGTTTTAGAAAATAAAGAATTGTTTAGTTTTATTAATATATTTGTATTTAATTTAAATGATTTTAGAAAATAAAAAGAGAGAATGAGATAATAATAAAGAAAAGAAGATGCTAAAGTAAAAAAATATCATTGGTGTCAATGAATAAGATGCAATATTAATATATGGGAGGAGAAATAATAGATATGTTAAAGAATAATTTAATTGTAAGAGTAGGTTATGTATATCTTGTATTTGAAGTATAATAAAAATAATTTGTCTATTCATTGCACCTAACTTATATACACCTCTTATTTGAAGCACAATCAGATATCTTTTCCATATTTCGTATGAAAAGTCTCATATACTACTAGTCATCTCAGTGGGAGATGTCTCATATACTCTTAGTCATCAAAGTGCCAAAAGTCCCATATACTATTGGTTATGTACATCTTGTATTTAAAGCATAATCAGATGTCTTTTGCATACTTAGTAAGAGGCAAGTTATGTACATCTTGTATTTGAAGCATAATCAGATGCCTT
Organism: Chamaecyparis obtusa; assembly: GCA_027943335.1. Lineage (NCBI taxonomy): Eukaryota > Viridiplantae > Streptophyta > Pinopsida > Cupressales > Cupressaceae > Chamaecyparis > Chamaecyparis obtusa. Next base: position 240,137 of record BSBK01001517.1, read on the forward strand.
TTGCATACTTAGTGCAGGATAGGTTATGTACACCTTGTATTTAGGACACAACTATGCTCCATACAAAATGCGCCTTTGACTAAATTTAGAAAAATGGAAAATACACTAGATTTTCAAGAAATTTCCAATATTTGTTCTTCATGTTTTGTATCCCTTGTGCTGTAAATCCACAAAAAAATTGAAAAAAAAAAGTGCTTTGACCAATCTGAAAAAAATAAATAAATTTTTTTCTTTAATACATTTTGTATGGAGCTTAACCAACAACTTGTATTTGAAGCACAATCATATGCCTTTTACATATTCAGTGCCAAGTAGATTATGTACATCTTGTATCTGAAACATAATAATATGCCTTTTACATGAGGTTAAACATATCTTATATTCTAAGCACCATCAGATACCTTTTAGACTACTTAGTAAAAAAAACAGTCCATATACTTTTATTATTTGTAGATCTAAAACCAGATCACTAAATATTATAGACTATAAAACATAATTAATCTTCATCAGGGCTAACAGAAACCGACTCTGTTCGAGGCAGAGGATATTGAATGGGCAGGTTTTGAAGGACAAAACCTGATTGAAAAGAGAATTAGTTGTGGCCAAATTGATCCTGATTACGAACCGATCGACATCGAGTGCTCGTTTGATCAAAAGAAAGGAAAATGTGAGTTGAACGCGACTATTGTGGCACATGCTATTGTGGATTGCGGCAGGGACGAGTTTGATAAGTTGTGCAAATTTTTGAGTTGCACGGCGAAAAACCGTTCGGGTTCACTAAAATCTTGTGATTCCAATAACAAAGTGCGCGTTCATGGGTTTAGAGACTCTGTTGCCTCTTATGCCAAAAATGGGTTTCCACCTGTGTATGAACTGAAATTGGATAACGTAATCGTCGTATGAGAGCACTGAAGTTGCTTGAAGCTAGGTTATAAATCCCATTATGGTACCATTTTTAAAGGGATGTATTGAATTAGTTTATATTTTTTTTTAAGGGCCCTTTGGTTGGGGAATTGAAAAATAATGCAAATCATGGTTATCTATACCTTGGTTATACAAACCCCGGTTATGCTTTTTTGGGACTGTTTGGTTGCTCTGGAAGATGGATTTGTAAATCCACATTCTCTTTTTGGTTGTCAAATTGAAAATAGGAATTCGAATTTATGAAATTCTCATTCTCTGTTTGGTTGAACATTTTCGAATTGGGATTAGAATGCAGGTCTCCATATTCTCTGTTTGGTTCTCACTTTGAATTAGAATTTGAGTTTGGGTCTCTATCTTCTTCGTTTGGTTGTTCATTTCAAATTAGAATTGGAATATGACACCGATTTTTTATTTTTTATTTTTTTAAATTAATTTATGATTAGTCAGTTTTGATATATTTATTATATTTTATTGACCTATGTTAATTATATTTATTATATTTATTTATAAATAATTATATTTATTATTATATTTAATTATATTTATTATATTTTGTTAATTTATTATATTTATTTCAATTTTAAATTTTAAAGTTAATTGAACTTGAATTTGTGTATTTAATCCATCATAAGATATCAATACAATGAAAGTAACAAGATTGCATTGCTCGGTAATATAAAAAATTCTATCAGTTGGCTAAATCAATTGGAGAGTTATAAAATAAAGCTTGGCATACTTTTAGTGCTTTCCAATCTATTGATTTGAGAACCAATACAATGTCCAACGTCAACCGATGCTCTTGGTAGTCTTCACAGGTGGGGTTGGTGTACTTTGTAATGTTCAAGCATTATAATATTACTAAGGAAGACATATAATAGGATAAATGTATGGAGAAAATAAACTTTGAAACCCACAAGGTATTTTTGGGATTTACGATTATGGAGCTTCAAGCCCTTATGTGGCCAAAGTATAGTAATGTTTGTGAAAAATATATAAAAACTTGTAGGAAAGGTAAAAGGTTGTGGCAAGGTAAAAATTATAAATGCCACATTATAAATCTAGATAATTTTACTATGAAAGGGTCGTGCATCATACCCACTCCAATAATTTCTTTCAAGAACTTGCAACCTCATTACTTTCCTAGCAAGACTTGGTATGACACACACAAGTGGTATAGGATAATGAGGACCTTTTATTTTACCTCATATGCCTTGTTTGTCTTTTCAAACTACTCCCAATAGTGATTGTGGAAGACCTACAGAGCTAGTCGTTGCAACTTTTAACATGAGAAGGGATAGTATTCTTGTAGAGAGTTAGAAGTACGTGAAGAGAAGGAACAATGCGAATATTGTGACAAAAAATGTATTTACCCTTAAATGGCTTACTCGTTTGAATTAATCACAGAACAAATTATTAAAATACATCAAATATAAATCAATCATTATAAATATCATCTTTAATTATCATACTAAACATATTTATTTTTTATTCACATTTATTTCATTTCAAAGATTCCAAACTACTAACACATTGCTCATATCACATCAAAATATAAATAAGTTATGTAGTCCACATATATATCTATCTCCAAAAAATTATCAAACTAAGTAGTAAGATGATCAAACTAAATAGAATGATTGTTGCACAAAGAAGACGTCGTAAAAACAAGATTTCGGCTTTGGATGTAGCCTCCGCTTTTGCCATAGTTTTCTCTAGTCTTTTACAATTCTTGCACTCGTCATCTACAACAGGTCTGTGTGTACAATGTACTGATGATGTAGACAACGACGGGGTGTCATTGACCCATCGGGAGTAACCGCATCCAGCTCCATCCTACAATACAAATAAGTTAGTCTCGCTATAATGACTAATATTTATTATTTGTAAATATTTAAATATTGTGCATTTAACAACCTTATAGAAGTTTTTACATCCCCAAAATTTACGGCCTGGATTCTCCTTTGTCTGTGACTTCCTCAACACACAACGCAATCCATCACCGCAGTCACACATAGGAGCATTCCTCGTAGCCATCAGCACTATATCAAGCAAAAATTTGTTCATTCATATTAATTTTGTTCGCTATAACAACATGAATATATTATATGGGTACAAATTAATAAAGTTATGCAAAAAATATAATGACACAACTATAGCATCAGATATAACAATATCCATGAACTGGGTGGTGGTGTGAAAACACACCGTTAAATAAAAAAGCACAAGTAGATCCACCGTCTGCGCCCTTATGCCCCACATTCGATGATCAATCCTGCATCTCCAAAGTAAACATGATACAAAAACTAAAACCTGTTCATTTTTAAATGGAATACACCAAGGAGTACCATCAGAAATTTTGACTGTTTACAAACATGTACAGTAAACAATCATCAGATAGCTCATTTTTTTATCAACATATGTGGATATTTTTTGCATCGATATTTGAAATACCTTCTTGGTTCGATTGTGTAGATAGTTTTGGATCACACTCTGTGATTCATCATCGGGATTGCAAGAGATAGTTTGAGACCAAAATGATTGCAATAGATCAAAATGGACTTTTCTTTCAGTTATTTTTATCTCTTCCATCCCCACGAAGGATCACAGAGTGTGACCGTAAAATATCTACAAAATCAAATCCAGAAGCTATTTCAAACATATTTAATGTCAGCATATGTGTAGTCTCACTTTATCATGTGTAGTCTCAAAACTATCCATTTCTATTTCTGTACCTATCACATGGTTTTTTAAAATGAATAAAAAATGAAAAAAAATTGAAGATGATATAGAGCATCAAACAAAGTAGAATAATTTAACTTAATTTTGTAATGCGACAATAATAACAAGATGGTTAATACATACAAAATCATGAACAATACAATCGTCTACCAAAACACATCTATAAAATCATGTCTGAAGAACTAGAAATGGATAGTTAAGAGACTACATCTTAACAATACATTAAATGAAGCGTTCATCATGCGGTACTCCTTCATGTATTCCACTTAAAAACAAATGCAAGCTAATATGTCTAAAAGCACTCGAAATTCAAAAGATGAGAGAAACAAGGTTTTCTAAAACTGGAGAGAAGAATAAAAAAATGGAGAGAAAGACAAACACTGTATAAAATTACGTATAAATTGACAAGCACACTCTGTGAAAGCCAACATAATCACTAGCAACACAAAATAATGGAGAGGAAAATGAGCACTACATAAAATGAAATATAAAATGACAAGCACACTCTATGAAAGCCAACATAATCACTACCAACACAAAATAATGGAGAGGAAAACGAGCACTATATAAAATGACAAACACACTCTGTGAAAGCCAACATAACCACTAGCAACACACAATAATCTTGGCATGGATCCAAAGAATTAACACAATAAAAATACCGACAGGTACTTACTAGTGGCTCTAACATAAATATCCAATGCTTCCATTTCTCATAAAACTATATTTTGTAAGGTCATAATCGGGTTATCATCTTCATATTCCTGTCATCTTAATAATGGAGTTGAACAACAATATCATATTCAGTATCATATTCAACTTATGATACTTAATATGATACTAAATATGATACTGCTTGTGATACTGAATATGATACTGCTTATGATACTGAATATTCAGTATCATAAGCAGTATCATATTCAGCTTATGATAGTAAATATGATACTACTTATGATACTGAATATGATACTGAATATTCAGTAGCATATTCAACAATCATATTCATGAACAGTAGTATCATATTCGGTATCATATTCAGCAATCATATTCATGAACAACAGTAACATATTCATGAACAACAGTAACATACGCATGAACAGCAGTAACATATTCTTAAGATGAAAGTGTCAGCCACAGTTATTAAGAGGAGTCTTATTGAAAGAGAGTAGGGTTATCTTAAGGCTTAAGAAGATCCTCTTAAGGTCTAGTGCTCAGATTTTAGATCTTGCATGGTTGTATATTGCACTCCTAATCAAATGATTTCCTGGCTCACATTCAAGAAAATTAGTTTGTTGACTATCAACCCAAACAAGGAAGATTTCATGATGCTTTAAGAGCAAAGTTAAAATATTGGCACCTGAAAGTTCAGAAGCAGATATGGGTGGCAGGTAGACCTGTGACTCCAAGCTCCTTAAAATCACGTGTGAATAAAATGTCCCAAAGACTGGTGTTTCTCATACATCCAATGGAAGTTTCTTTAACGAATCTTCAGAATGAAAGATTGCAGAAGTGTAAGGTCAAAAGAGAAAGCTTCTGTGAAGGTTGGCAGATATTTAATCATTATTTGGAGAAGAAATTAGTAATATAGCTGCGTCAAAACAAGTTGAAAAGGATGCAATTACTCATTTGGGAAAACTTCTTGTGACGAAGGCAACTTCTCCTAGTCCTGGTGAATCAGTTGTTCATCTCAAATGTGAGGATGTTAGTTGGCCATCTGCAGATGATGAAAACCTATTTTGGAAGAAAGAATTTCTTTGTGCCAATCAGTTTCAAATCTCAGAATCAATGTTAAACCTGATTCTGATCACATGCACCTTGTACATGTTATAGCTGAAATTGCACCCATAGCAAAGTTTGGTGGGTTGGGTGATGTTGTTACTGGTCTTGCAAGAGCACGTCTAAACAGAGGACACAAGGTGGAGGTAATGCTTCCTTTCTATGAATGCATTAAGAAGGAACAGATAAATGATCTGACTCTTTCTGATACATACTCATCATAGCATAATGGAGGTTGGGAATATTGTGGTCTAGTTTCTGGAACGCCACTAATACTTATTGAACTGGCCAACCACCTTTTCAAAGGGCAATGTGTCTATGAGGGTTCATATGATGAGCTAGAGGATTTTTTTTTTTTCAGTCGAGCATACCTGGAATTGATGCAGGTGATAGGCACTCAGCCGGACATCATCCTTATTCGTGAATGACAGACTGGCAGATTATTTCTGCTTTACTGGGATATGTTCCACAACCTTTCTGATTAAGAAGCCAAGGATTGTTATAATAATACACAATGGGAGCAAAATGACAGGCAACGATTTGAGGTACTAGTAATAAAGAGGTAGTGAGAGTATATGAATGTTCATATGTAGAAGGATAGTTAGAAGGCTAGGTAAGAGCATAAATGAAAACACAGATGGATAAATCATGTTTTAGTCAAGAAAACATATTCAAGGCAAGTGCAAGGAAATTATTGGGTGAAAAGAGTCGATTACATATGGCACCGGATGTGATCAATTCACTGAAGTTGTAACTTTTTGGTTACATCATCTATTGATAAGTAGGAGATATTTTCCACAAGAAGTCAAATTGTGATATTGCTATCAGGATTCAACTGTGTAGTTTTTGAGTCCAACTCATCCAACTCATGAAACATGGGTCAATGAGTTGGACTCAAAAACTACACAGTTGAATCCTGATAGCAATATCACTACATCATCTATGCTAGTAGCAATAGATCTCAACAAATATTACTATGTGTGGCAGAGCTCCTGCCATTTTATCTCAACAGATGAAAATTTACAAGCATTTGGTAGCAAATATTATGCAGTAAATAATAACAGTTGAGATCCCAAATAAAATAGTTACAGCCAAGTTGCCAAGCAAGGTTACTAAGGATGCAATATATACCAGAGTTTAGACCACGCGGGGTCACTAGTTCATGCTACTGAAGCAGAATATTCAATATAAGCATCTATGTATATTTATGCCTAAGAAATTCAAACTTTTTTTCACGAAAATTGACTCAGATTATGATTAGAAAGGCAACAGCATTTAAATTTTTTAATACCGTGGGGTCATGCCTAACAGTAATGCATAATATTTTTGTATTGTGTATTGTGTATTGTTCAGTCTTCAAACAGAGATTGGTATTTTGTTGTTCAGTCTTCAAATATTTGTCTTCAAATGAAAGTATTGACAAGTAGGAATTGATGACATCACATCTTTGACCATTCCTCATGCATCTGCGGATCGACAAATTCTATCTATCAACATCAACCGGTCCTCATCGGTTTCCATGGACAGAAACCCATTGAGGATGGCTGGCTTCTCCATCAAGATCTGGTAGAATGTGATCGCATCGCTGCTGCTCACCTGAGGCATGGCTTTCAAAGTTTTCCATGCTCCACCTAACACGGCCTGTTCCTGAGAATGGTCGACTTTGACAACCTGAGGCACTTTAAGGCTCTCTGTTAAGGTCTGCATTGTCTCACAAATCATATCCAAGGAAGATGCCAAACTTGCCTTCCTCTTCCTTACCCTCCTCTGCGATGATCCCGTGCTCGGACATGATCGGGGAGTTGCAGTCTCATCATCCAGATCACGCTGAGTCTCAAAAGATGTGCCACACTCGGGCCCATCAACATCAACACTAGCATCATCATCATCATCATCTAACTGTGCAGGGCGGTTACAGTGCCCTTCCTCGGCCTCACCAGCAGTTGTTGTGGCAGTCCCATCAGCGATGTCATTGCCAACAATTATGGCAAGGTCATTGTAGTATGGGAAAGATGTTCTTTTGAACATCCTAGCTAATCTGTACTCTCGAGACTACACAAACACCAAAAAATGTGCATTGGACTATCAGAACAACATGCACAACAAAAACCAGATTTGCATAGTTAAGAGAGCGGATATAAAAGTCATGAAAAGACAAATTTACCTCGAAAAGTTTGTCCCAGACCGAATCCGCTACCTCCACAGTCTGCGTTACTTCATTCCAACCGAAGCCGCTTTTGCTCCTCAAATCTCTCACAAGCTTGAATCCTTGCTTCCAAGTTTTCAGCTTGTTCTTGAATTGGTCTTTGCTTAGGTTCATAGTCAACTCCGCATTGAACTACCTTTCAATGGCAGCCCACGCTTCTTTTTTGAAGCCACCTTCGCATTTTCTGCCAAGGTGGACTTGGTCAATGAGGAAATCGAGGAAAACCCTTTCCATACGTTTGGTCCAGATCATTTTCTTACTGGACGAAGGCTCTTCCAACATAATCGGGTCTTGAGCACTGCCATCAATGCTCATGAGTAGCTCAGTCATTGCCATGTAGTAGTCTGCACATGGCTATCAATGTCAGGAGATAAATACATACAAGGCATCATGTATACAAGGCATAGCATAAGGAAACCAAACAAAATGCATCAAAAGGAAACCATACAACCATACATCCAAAGGAAAATCAGAATCATGTATACAAGGCATAGTATAAGGAAACCATACAACCATACATCAAAAGGAAAACATACAACCATACATCGAAAGGAAAATCAGAATCATGTATACAAGGCATTGTCAGAATCAAGTATCCATCAAAAGGAAAACATACAACCATAAATCAATATCTCTGCATATGTCATCAAAAGGAAACCATACAACCATACATCAAATATCAAAGGAAACCACTATATTGCACAATCATTAACCAACAAGAAAGTACAGCTATTCTCTATGTCTATAGTCTTCCCACATCCTACTCGCTAGGTCATCCCGGAACTGTGACCACTCATGTCTATCCTGCTGAGAGAAGCCATATGTCTGTAACATTGGCACATCGACCCCACCACAATCATGATCATCCTCCTCTTCCACTTCCACCTCAAGTATGCCATCCACTTCCGTGATGTAATTATGAAGTATGCAACACGCCAAAACAATATAGGATTGTGTCATGATATCATAAGTCGTTGCATGTCTCAGGATTGGAAAATGCCACTTCACAATACCGAAGGTGCGTTCTACTGCATTTCTGAGAGAGGCATGTCGGTTGTTGAACAACTCCCTGGCATTTTGTATTGGGTTTTCTCTTGAAAATTCCTTCAAGTGGTACCGTGTAGATCGGTAAGGAGCGAGAAATCCAGGGGCATTCGGATATCCCGCGTCCACTAGATAATATTTTCCTGCAGAGCGTTAGCAGAGTGTTAGGACTGAATACATAGTGTGCCCTTTAGTACATTAAACTATGATTTGGCTTACCGGGGGGGACCTCAAGTGGTTCTGCTCTAGTCAGAGCTGAACCTAGAACACGACTATCAGCAGCAGACCCTTCCCAACCGGCAAGAATGTATTGGAACATGTAGTTAAAGGAAACTGCAGCGAGCACATTTTGCGACAGGTTCCCTTTTCTATCACGATATTTACTCTGCTTCTCAATCTCGACAGTGACTGGGATGTGTGTTCCATCTATAGCTCCAACACAGTCCTATTAAATATGGTGTATGGGAAAATGCAAAATCAGCCTCTGATATGGTGGGGAACACTGTACCAAACAACATAATCAAAAGACCAAACAATGCACCTTGAAGTACAGAACCATACGGGGGTTCCCAGTAATTTCAGGAGGAGTGCCCGGTCCAGGCGGTTTGAAGTAATCTCCATGAAGTGCTAAGATGCTCGTCAATACCTTGTGAAAGTACCTACTGACTGTCTCTTCGGAGTGCCCAAAGTTATGGGCAATCTTGCGGTTCCGAAGATTGTGCCCAAGAGTGTGGAGGAACATCACTAGTTGTTCATCTATTGTCAAGTGTCTGCTATCCTTCAATGTTCCTCTCTACCTTAATATCATAGCTAGTTTAGAGAAGGCAACCCGACTCATCCGAATCTGATCATGACAATCAACTTGAGTAGAGTGAACAATCTCTCTATAAAATGAATTGCCTTTTCAGATTCTTTTCCCTCTGTTGCTACCTTCTTCAGCTTGCAGTAGTTTGAGCACAACAACCAAGGCACAGAGACAAGAGATAATCCGGGTGTATGTGGTATTCCTAAGTATTTGTGCATATGCTTGTATACTATCGTCAGGATCCATCGGTGGCCTGAAACGTGGACAACATAAACGTTGTCAGACATGATTGTATATCAAGAAACAAAGTATGGGAGCAAGCAATAGTAAATGGAATACAGCAAGGACTACCAACTGGTTAGGATCATAAGCCCATAAAGAACAATGCAAGAGTACATACCTATATAGATACAACGAGGACTAGCTATGTAGATGCAAGCACTGTGCATGATCATCTAATCTAAATTGCTATCATACATATATACATACAAGCATACATATATACATACATGTATACATACAGGCATACATACATACATACATGTATACATATGTACCGATGTCCTAGATGTGGTGGATAAAGATTGTAGCATTGAGAATTTATTAAGGAAAATCATCTTATATGTAAGACTTCATGATTTTCCTATCAAGCAAAACATAGAATAGCATAAAGTAGTTTGATATATCCTAATCAAGGAAATAAGGCTTTAAGAGCATATTGAAGTTATAGATGAGGTTCTCCTATGCAATGATTTGTACTTTGTTATATAGAGAAAATACAAGGAAGGAATAGATAGTAATGTACGATCATATTTTGTGTCAAGTTAATCTATGTCCCTAGGAAGGAATAGAAAAGACAATGCATATTTTGTGTCAAGTTAATCTATGTCCCTAGGAAGGAATAGATAGTAATGTACGATCATCCAATACTATGTTAGAGAGGACATAATGTAATCAGACGCACTAAATGAGGACATCTCACAGTGACTGTCCCTTGTGTAATTGCTACTTGAATGTATTGGTATTGAACCATGCAAATGCTTTTCTTCTTGATAATAGGCAATACATTCAAGTGACAATTACATAAGGGGCAGTCACTATGAGATGTCCTCATTTGTGACAAGGACAATCACAAATAAGGACAGTCACTGTAAAGACAACATGATAATGTATAGTCACTGTAAGATGGCCTTATTTGTGACTGTCCTTATAGTGACTGTACATTATCATGTTTTCTATACAGTGGCTGTCCTCATTTGTGACTATCCCTGTGAAAATGAGGACATCTCACAGCGCCCATCATTTCTGAATGAAGGGATGTCCTCATTTGAATAAATCCATGGTTATGTGCTCAAATAAATCCAATTTAATCTGGTGGTCGGGTCCGGGCAACTCCATGTTTTTGGAGTTAAACCCCATTTTAAAAAATTCAACAAATTCTGAAAAAAAATTCTAATTATTTTCCTTTGTAGGATCTCATACAAGTCTCAACATCAATGATCATCTATGAGACAGTGAGCATCATCAAGGTCCTTGGTACTGGAGAAACTTATTTTAATTACAGAGAATCTTACTTGGTTGAGAAGTTTCATCTTTCAAATGCAGACGCAGCAAATATTCTCACTAATTTTATGGGAACCATGTACCTGTTGTGCTTTCTTTGAGGATTTATAGAAGATTAGTATTCCATGCACATCAAATTCATCTTATTCCGAGCTTGACACAGACATAGAACTGCCTTGTATTCATTACAGATTTGGAGGCATAGATTATTATTATGTTTCTATAGATTGTGTTTTTTATTGCTTTTAAAATAGATCATATAGTAATATCCTTCTTGCTAGGATAATTCAATTGGCTTACCACAACCCATGTCACCCTAAAGATGATACTTTGAGACTATCTTCAGGACATCCTTCATATTGATAGTCTCTTTTGGCTATCTATTTTGGCATGTTTTCCTATATTGTCAGTGCACTTTTTACCAGTCTTTTAGTACATCTTATACCTAAAGCTCATTGGAGACAAGTAGAATACTTGTCTGGTTTATTCTGTATAATAGTCATTTGTCTATCAAATTTTAAGATTTCTTTCTTTCTATTTTTGTATAACAGTAATTTGTCTATCAAATTTTAAGATTAATTCATAGATGTTCTTCATCTTTCTGTTTCGGAGAGCTTATTTTGAATTGAAATGATGTATGATTGGATATTTGGAGAGCTTACTAGCTTATGATGTATGACTCAGGAGAATCCAAGAATCTGTGTCTTTTTGTTTGCCAACTTGATAAAAAATCACACCTTAGAAATTTAAAACTAGAATTCTCATTTTACTAATTTCTTCTATGGTCTCGCCTGATATTTTAAAGCAATTAATATTTGCCCAGGAAATGACTGACTCTGTTTGATGGTACCTGACAACATCTGATATTTTAGCAAACATTGATGCCTAGCTCCTCTAAGCCATTGTTAGTTTGTTTACCTGTTGAACGAATATATATATATATATATATATATATATATATATATATATATATATATATATATATATATATATATATATATATATATATATATAGTTAAACATGGGATAGGATTATTGAGATATCTCAGTATAAATCTAATATTTGTGCAGGGGTGGAAAACACAATAACAATGCATTACAAAAAAAAATTATGCCTTGCATGCAGTTGAAGCAGAGGACAATCAAAGGATTTTATGCCCTTTGTTCAAAACAAACTAACAATGGCTTAGAGGAGCTAGGCATCAATTCAGGAGACAGTCATTGTATACCTGATAGTCATTGTATGGGACCGCCCCATGGAATTCATTCCCGAACATTTTCTGAACTGTAGCAAAATGATTGAAGTGAAAGGACGCGACTTTGAATTGATTCCGTTTGGTTCAGGGAGAAGAATTTTCCCTGGCATGTCTTTGGCTTTGATTGTGGTGAGCCATACATTAGGCCGGCTGCTTCAGAGCTTCTAGTGGTTTGCTCCACAGGGAGCTGAAATTGATATGACAGAAGGGCTTGGGCTCACAATGCCCAAATTAATTCCGTTGGAGGCCATTAGAAAACCTCGCCTTTCACTCCATCTATACTAATATGATTGGAGTCAAGAGTTTAACACCTGACCACATTGTGGGTTCTCGCTCATGTACACGAATCTTCATCACTAGTTCAATGGAAACAAAACTGCTGATTCAATGAGTAGGTTATATGTTTTGATGATTTATAATTAATTGAAATTTGATTAGTTAAAATAAATATTTGATAATTGATTTCGTTGAAGCAGAGATTAACAGTTTAGGATACTGAATGTTATTTTGGTAAACAAGTTGTAAGAAGTCTGCCCAAAACAAAACAAACATCAACTGTTTACAGGAATGAATGTGTTCTCACTTGATTCCCAATTATAATCATTCATTCTATGGAGTGTGTAATCTCATTTCATCAAAAAAATTCAGAAAGTCAGAATACAAGTCCTGAAGAAAACGTTATCAGACTTGTTTTCCATTTTCTGAAGCTCGAGACAAATGTACCCAATAGACTGATACCACATAGTACTCAATAATGCAGATCATTACAAAGTTTACATCAGCCACATTGAACGCTTGTGTCCAAAATGTAAGGCGTGGGCTCAAGTCGCGGATAAGGATGGAGGGTAAATAAAATGTTCACAAACCCTAACAACTAACAAAAATGTTCGCAAACCCTAGCGTCAATTTTCTGCAAGAACGGAGATGGATATTTTCATACCTGGTGCTGAAACACTGCAAACCCTAGCGTCGAACACTGCAGCACAAAGCCGAACACACAGACGAACACGAATGCGCGGCAATCGCTGTTTCCAAACCGTGGAAATGGCTGCATCAAAACGTGGTTATTTGCGGACCCGACGGAGAGATTAAAAATGATCTGAAGTCCAAAAACGTGGAGTTTCCCGGACCCGACGGAAAGATTAAATCTTGTTTAGTTGTCAACAAAACCGTGGATTTGAAAGTCATTCCACCTCCTGAGGTGGAATTCTGAAATCCACATTTTCGGCGAAATGGGGTCACGCAAATTCACATTCTCATTTTGTAAAAGCATTCTCAAACAGGGAATTGCACCCCATAACCGGGTTATGGGCGGCATAATCCGGTTATGGGGTGCAACCAAACGGGCCCTAAGATAACTTTTGAAGGATTATTTGTGCATGTAATCTCTGTTATTGATTGGATTTATATGAATATATTTCCTACTTGTTATATAATCTATTTCTTCCAATACCAATCAAATATTGAAACATTATTTATTATTCATTTGTAATAATAATTTTTTTTTTGAATTAGTATCTATATAAGAAATGGAGTAGTATCCAACCATTAAAAACAAATCACTCCCATCATTCATCAGCTCTTTCACTAATACATGAACATCAACCCTGTAACCAATCTGTTCACTAACTCCATATGCATAACCAATCCATTAATTGACCCCATCACCAACCTCTCATTAACCCTATCACCAACCTCTTCATTGACCCTAGAACTAACGTTACCAATCAACATCCTATAATTCAAATGGCAATTGTAAATTCTTGAAACTGTAGTTAAAATGTTTCACTGATTTGAGTCTAAATTATTCATAATTTTGTGTATTATGATCTTACAAGGAGAGTGAGTGAGTCAAAGACAATGTGAGGACCTGTGTTGATAGTCAATCCATATACCATCAGATCTGGAGTGGGAGGTTCAGTTGATGGTTACTAGCCTGTATAATTCATGGTTATAAATGTTTTTAAAAACATACAAATTAGAATAATGTTATCTGTGTTTCTTTTTGATAAAACGAGTTTCTGTATGTGAAAGGCTAAGAACTGCAAAACGCAATGTAAACTTTGCTTGGGCTTAAAATGGAGGTGTGAGAAGAGCATCTATCATGTATCATATTGAAATGCCTTTTGATGTGGGTAATTACCCTCCATGGAACATTCCAAGTATAATTTTGATCCATGCCACAATTACGAGTAAAAACCCTCCTACAAAATGCCCTACAAATTTGTAAAGATGGGCATATTACATTAGTTCCCATTAATTTTTTTACAAGAGAACAAAGTACTCCAGCTTAAAAATATGTCAGAATTGTTATCTGAAATCATATGGAAAATATGATTCATATTACATTAGATTACAATCTTCACAGATGAGTGTCATTTACAACAATTTTGACAACGACAAGATAGATGGAGAATCACAAATGAGTTGTTAGGTTTGTTGGAACTTGGAGTATAACCCAAGTCTTGGCCTCTGCAAACCATAGGTCAGATCTTCTTGAGATTCTATGGAGCTCTCCCAATCAAAAAATGATCAAAATGATCCAGATTCCTTGGCTTCCACATTTTTCAAAGCATACACACAACATGCCAACACTTCACTGTTGAAGTGCAATAGAAACACACTATTACCATATTGAACACGTATCTTTCAATGGATAGATAGATTATTGACTATGTCATTTGGGTGAATGCTTGCCAATTTTCCATCACAGACTTTAGAGTAAATTCTGAACAACATCTTTTGGGCTTTGAAAGTGGGGTGGTCCATCCATCTTAAACCACCACTATAATATCTAATAATGCATTAACAAAAGGAAAGTTATTTTGTAGTGTACAATACAAGTCATGTATTTTTGGCTCTACATATGGTGACAACAATATGGGACTACCTCATACTCACTGTGGGAGGCACCTAATTGTACTACAAATGAGACGTACATACCCTACCCTTTATGAGATTTGATCTTGTGACCTCTCTTTCAAGAGCACAGGTTCTCCACCACATAGAAAGATGCAAAGCATAACAATTACTGCTACCACTTTTCGTATTTCTTTTCAGTTAAATACACATCATAATACTCTTGAAGAGGATGAAATGGTAAAAGTAAAAAACATTCAACCAAAAGAATGACATGGTAAGAGTATGTATAGTATACATATAGTATAACATCATGACGTGACATGACACGACATGTAGTCTTGGATAGACAAATTAAATTGGACATCAATATGATGGTAGAGGATAAATGATAGGATGGGATTGCAAAATGGGACGGTAGACCATCACAATTAGTGAAATTCCACCTGATAGAATATTTGAAATGTGGCATGTATAAACACTAAAAACTAATGACGAATACTTTCTTATTGTACTTTCGAGGGATGTCGGGAGAAAACACACAACAAAATGTGAGTACTAAAAGAGACCAACTGTAAATGTTTGTGACCAAGTGTGTAGAACTTATGAATTCATTGTAGACGAGGAGTGTTAGGATTGTTCAAAAGTGAGGAATTTTTCATTATTTTTTGTGTTGGCGTCTTTATGAGTGAAATATTTGTTGCATAGTGGTCATGGAGAGCGACAACTAGTTTCGGCGGTCGGTTGTGTGGCAGATGCAGGACGAAGGAAACTAGGTAATCTATATGTGCTCAATAATGTTTGTCATTTTTTCATTCTATTAAAACTGTGAATTTTGAGGATGTTCAAAAAGGGTTTTTATATGTTGGGGTTTTTAGGTGTTGTGGTTTTTTTGAGGGTTTTAACCCTACCATTTTAAGTCCTATAAGGCAATAGTTGATGAGGCTAGGATGTGTTATTTATTTTACCCTTAATATGCCATTATTTTTGATTCCTATGGTATTCATGTCATTCCTATCACCATTTGATAAGGAGAAAAAGAGGGAATTTGATAAATATGAAAGAAAATTCAAAACCAAAACTATGAATGAAAACCGTGGTAATTTGCTAACTAGGTTGTTTAATTGACATAACAGGGAACCTATAGGTGGACAGGTACTTGGAAGGAAGGATTGCTTAGCGCATGGACCACATGAATGAGAGAACGACATGGTGGTATTCCATTTTGATCGGTGGTTTCTTAATGGTCTTAAAATAGCTTAGTTGTTTAAAACTGTTATATTATTTTGATTGGGGGGCCTGCGGCCCTAGACTGATTGATGGTTAGTGTTTTGATCTATATTAAAACATTTTTTATGGTTTTTAACTCGTAATTGGTTTTGAGACAAGATTAGCAAGTAGTAGTGTATAAATATGTATGAGATGGTTCAAGACAATTTACTTGATAATATATGAAAAACTTTGTTGCTCCAATTATTACTCTGGTTGTGAATGCATGGTTTTAAGTAGCTGGTGTTCATAGTTTTAATCAACACTTGGTGACCAAGAAGGAAGGGCCCCCTTACTTGTGTTATCAAGTGACTTCTTTATAATTGTGGAGTGAGTAATTTTCTATTTTATTTGTATGGTATATATGTTCATTGTTTATGATGAAAGCAGTATGATTAAATCAACATTTTATTTCATATTTAGTTTAGTATCGGGTTAAAGGAATTGTGAAGTTTGCAGAGCATTTGATAATATCTTTGGTTAAAATTGAAGTGTCATTTCACAGATCGAATCATTCCTATATTTATAGATCTAATCAAAATTTGCAGGACAAGGAAAAATCTCAGCTCAAGAATTAAATCATACTCATACAATTTATGATTGCTCTAATTAATATATAATTGGACCGATAGACTATGATTCATAATTATAGTATTCTTACACGTTGTTCCACTTCCTGTCACTACTATGACAGGAAGTAGAACCATTTCATTTTCCCTTTTAATTAAGTGCAAAGAGAAAATCATTTGGAGAAAAGTTGTTTCATTATTATAATAAGGAAAGTGTAATAGATTATATATTTAACCAAGTAGATGTTAGAAGTTGGTGTTCATTAAAGAGGCTTGATTGAAAGTGTGTGATTTAAGTTTAGTCCTTTTAAGCATGATTGAAAGTGTGTGACTTAAGTGTAGTCCTTTTAAGCATGAGATTTAATTCATTAGTTAAAGTATACGAATCTTAGATTTGTTTCTAAATAAGAGTGTGAATTAAAATACATTCATAATCCACTAGTAGAATTTAGCAAATAAATGACTACATGACTAAAAATTTTAGTCACATGACTAAAACTTCTAGTCACGTGACTAAAACTGATCATATTCTACTAATTTTTTGCAATTCACAAGTATAAATGACCAAATAAATGACTAATTTGGTGATAAGGTAATATCACAAGGTCAGAAAAATATAAATGACTAAATGAATGACCAAATAAATGACTAATTAATTAGTCACCCCTAAAAATGACTAAATGAATGATTATTACTCCTTTATACTAACATTCAGTAATATTAGACTTATATACAAGAAGTTGCATTTCAACAGTAATGTTTATTCACCAATAGGATAGATTGAAGGAAGATGGGTGGGATCCAATGCTTGAAAAAAGTAACGAAGTCTTTTGATATTGGTGCTTGCTCCACTACTAGCTTTGCTAATGGATCTCCCACTAGTAGAATTGATATGATCTTGGAACTTGTGTTTGAAAGGGGTAGTGTCAAAATCCATTAGGTATGATCTTTGCTAAATGTTGAACATGAAATTATCTTTATTAAATTTGATTCATAGAATCTATTCACCTTTATACTTAGAACTTGTGTTTGAAAGGGGTAGTGTTAAAAGACATCAACTAGGATCTTTCTATTCTATGTGTGCTCTCTTTTTGATAAAAACCTTGTTATGAAGTCAATGGTATGAAACAAGGTCAATGAGTTTTACTGAAAAACTACAAGTTGAATCCTATAGTATTAATATCACAATTTGAATCAGAGTTTTCTTGATGAGAAAGACCAAGTTGCTTTACCAAAGGACATTATCCAATAGAGTAGCATTTGAAAACAAATTAAAATTAATAGAAAATATAGATTATAATTACCAGTTTTTAAAATATTAAATATATTTATTGTTAAGTATTTTTTAATATTTAATACATTACTACTTAAAAGATGCTCTCTTTCTATCATTAATAAACAACTCATGAAACATGGCTTAATGAGTTTGACTCAAAAACTACATACTCAAATCCTAATGCAATATCACAATTTGAATCATTGTAAAAAATATCAAAATAAATCCACAAGAACTTCCATGATGTATGAAAAAATTGAACTCCACTCTAACACGGTTACAACAACTACACTTGATCTCAAAGTCAGAATCAATCTTCCCCCCTTTGGCATAATAAAACATATGTTTATATTTTGCATTTTAAGTTAATTTTCATTAATGATTTATAAAACACCATGAAATAAATATGATTACACTTATAATATTATATAAAAAATAAAATTTCTATCAATTTAATCCTATCTTTTAAATTAAAATCAAAATTTATTAAGTGGTGATTATCACTTATTAAATATTAGTTTTGAATATAATATTTATAAGTGATAATCACCACTTGATAAATATGATTCATCATTAATATTATGAAAAAATAAAAAGAACCACCATGGAAATATGATAAGAAAATGATTATCTAAAAGAAACAAAGGAAATCAAAAAGCCTTTCCACACTCAATAAACATTTAACAATCTCCCGTGGCTCCTCATTTGGATGCTTCACTTTCTTCTCCATTGTTTACTCTGGGCATTGCCTCCATGGTTAGGGTTTTGAAACTTGAAAGATTTGCAAAATGTTTGAAGCTCCTCTATATACATAGTTCAAGAACCCACCTATAGGTATGTTGATCCTTTGTGATTTCCTGACAATCTCGGCTATGTCTCAGCACTCTATTCATGTATTTCATGAAGATTTAATGTTCAATAAACTGTTGGTTGTTCTTTGAATGATACGATTTCAAGGGTTTTACCTCTTTCCATTCTATATTTATTATTTGTCTCATTATATTCAAATTTATTTTGTAATTACATAGGTTGCAGGCTCATTCACAGTGTATTCTCTCATTAAACAAGGCTCTCTCTATTAATTTTTACCCTTCCTCTCTGTGAATGGTTGTGGCTACTCTATCTATTTGTGGCTTCTTCTCAAGATATTTATGAGTATTTCAAAGCTCTGGAAACTTGTTCATTTGTATTGATCTTCTCATATTTTGTGACCACGACTAAGAGGGTTTGGTTTGATGGTTTCAATGTGTGTATTTTCTTTGATATATGTTGTCTCCAAACCCCACAAAACTTGTGGGTACTCTGTATCTATGTATATTTTAAATTTGATACATTTTATTTAATGTATGTTGTCTCCAATCCTCTTTATTTCACATTGCTTGTCTTCCAATACGAAATCAAAGTTTAGATAAGGTTAATTTTCAAAATCCTAGAGCATTGTAAACTGTTACTTTGGAAGTTTAAATCCATTCCCTTTGTTTTCACCTTGGTGATATGAAACTTTTCATATAATTGTAGTAATTTGTGAAATTCAATTACTATGTGTTGATTATTTTCAAAACTATTTTTTTGCTCAAGATGATCTTTAAGCAGCATAGAGTACTTTATCTATGAGAAAAATTCTTGCAAATTAGTCCTCATATTCATGCATCTACACTTGAGTGTAGACAATAGGAATAACCAAATGTAATTATTAATTAGGTCAGTGGGATTCATCATTCTAACCATTCCACTTACTTACTAGTATATTTCCATCTCATTAAAGTGACAATGGTCAATTATGTGAAGGTAGGATGCCCAATATCATACCTAAGTGATGTGGAGGCATCGAGGAAAACATCATTCTCTTAGGATCATACTGATCCAATCAACCTTTGCCAACTGACCATCAACTGTTCTAAAAAATTAGAGACATGCTCAATTAGTAAACTCATCTTAACTAGCTTCAATTCCTCTTTTATAATCCTTAATCCATTAGGAACCCAAACTCTACCTTCATTAGGGTAACCCAAACATATAATCTGTAACTTGAACCAAAATAAAATATTATTCACCTAATTCAGAGGTCCCATTTATCACTTTCCAAGATTTGATCCTCAAAGCCTATTTGGAAACAATGCCAACTACTCACTAAACCTTTGTCTCTTACCCTTCCAAACTTCATGTTTGTTGTCCACATTGCATTGTCTGCACAAGAGTCTAGTGGTAATCAACTCTACCAAGTACTCTATTTCTAATAAAAAATAAGGGGTATACAAGAACATGATCCATTGTATCATTGTCCATACCTACACAACTTCTCAATACCTTGTTCTAACCACAAGCCATTAGTCCATCAACAATCATAATCATACCAACTTTTACACCCCTGAAACTTATAATTTACTTCCATTTACAATAGCTTTATATTCTTGACTATCACTATCCTATTAGAGAAGCCCTCAACCAATGCCATAATAATGAGATCTCAAAAACCATTAGGTGATTGTTAGGATTAACAAGGCAGAAATAATAATTAAATGCAAATATAACCAATATCAGAAAATAATAAACCACACAGAAGAGAACACAAGACACAAAGATTTAATGTGGTTCACCCAATCCATGGGCTACATCCACCAACAACGAGTCCAATATTTTATTATCCAGTGATTACAACCTGATTACAATCTGTAATCCCTTATAGCTCAATTCCGTCACAAGTATTAAAATCATACATCATAATGAAATCCCTAGCCCTAAGCCAATATAAACAAGGCTTATGTCAGTTAACAAGTTAACCCTAAAATACTTGACAAGTCAACCTAAGAAAAGGCTTGACGAGTCAACCTAGGGAAATGTTTGATGTGTCAACTCAAAAATGCTCGACGAGTTAACCCCATGACGAATGAAAAGTGTACAGTACTTTCCTACATAGTACTTTCCTGATCAGTCACCACAAGCTAACAATCTCCCACTTGGGGACTGATCAAACTCCACACCAAACAACAATCTCCCACTTGGAGACTAATCATGTAGCTAAACCACTACCCTGTGAGGCTCCCATTGGATCTAACCACCCTAGACTCAATTGTCCCTTTATTCTGTTCAGTCTAGTAGACCAACCAAAATTGAACAGGAGTTCAACTTCTCCCTTGTTACTACCTTTGTAAACATATCTACTGGATTATCATCTATATGTATCTTTTCCATCTTTAACTACCCATCATCCAAAACTGACCGAATGAAATGGTACTGCAACTGTATGTGTTTTGTCTTTGAGTGCAAAGCAGAATTCTTCGCAAGATGAATGGCACTTTGGCTATCTGTATGCAAAAAATTACCCATCTGAGGATGTCCCAATTCTTCCATGAAGAATTGAAGCCATATCATCTCCTTGGGTGCCTCTGTAGTAGCAACATACTCTGCTTCTGTAGTGGATAAAGAAACCACCTTTTGTAGTCAAGAAATCCAACTCACTACTGTCCCACCAACAGTAAATACATAACCTATAGTACTCCTCCTACTATCTATATCTCCTGCCAAATCTGAGTCAACATAGCCTTGTACAATAGTAGTAGAATCCCCAAAGTGTAAACACTTACTGGATGTACCTCTCAAATATCTGAGAATCCATTTGACTACATTCCAATGCTCAATACCAGGGTTACTCATATATTGGCTAATGACTCCCACTGCATTTGCAATATCTGGCCTAGTACATACCATAGCATACATTAAGCTCCCTACAGCTGAAGCATAAGGTACCTTAGACATTTTAGTCTCTTCTTCTGGTGTCTTGGGACACATATCCTTAGTCAATTTCAAATGACCAAGAAAAGGTGTGCTAACAGCTTTGGCATTCTCTATAGAGAAACATTGCAACACCTTCTCAATATAATCAGCTTGAGATAGAGACAATTTCCTATTTTTCCTATCTCTGCAAATTTTCATACCAAGGATTTATTTTGCTGCCCCCAAATCCTTCATAGCAAATGAATGTGCTAATTGTTGTTTCAACCCCTTAATGTGATCCATGTTAGACCCAGCTACAAGCATATCATCAACATATAAACATAAAATAATGTAGTTGTCATCATCCAACCTCTTAAAATAAACACAATGGTCAAAATGACACCGACTATATCCATGTTCATTCATAAAAGTGTCAAATTTAATATACCATTGCCGAGGTGCTTGCTTCAAGCCATATAAACTTTTTTGCAATTTGCACACTAAACTCTCCTTACCCTTGACCTCAAATCCTTGTGGCTGTACCATATATATTTCTTCATTCAAAACACCATGAAGAAAGGTTGTTTTAACATCAAGCTGCTCTAAATACAAATCTTCAGTAGCCACAATACTTAAAATAGTACGAATAGAAGTCATTTTAACAACTGGAGAAAAAATCTCATCAAAATCAATACCATATTTCTGTGCAAATCCTTTTACGACTAATTTGGCTTTAAATCTTTTCTTACCTCCATCTTCTTCTTTCAACTTGTAAACCCATTTATTCTGCAAAGCCCGTTTACCTGCAGGTAACTTACATAAATCCCAAGTCTAATTTTTCAGCAAGGAATCCATTTCATTTGTCATTGCAGACTCCCACTGAAGCTTTGTATCCACCTGCATAGCTTCGTTATAACATTTAGGTTCACCAGCATCAGTTAATAAGATAGAATACAAAGAAGGGGAAAATCTATTTGGAGGTCTACTTAGCCTTTATGACCATCTAACATTCACTAGGGTGTGTGGTATTTGTTGTTGCTGTTGTTGCAGATCATAAGGAACTACTAGAACATCAACTTTTGGAGTATCATCCAGTACTACATAGTCATTTTCTTTCTTCTCATGCTGCTGCAACAAATCTTTGTACAATACTTTCTCATTGAATATGACATCCCTGCTTCTTACAATTTTATGATTTTTCAAAATCCCAAAGCCTATTACCAAATTCATCAATGCCATATCCAAATAATACACATTTCTTTGACTTAGCTTCCAGCTTGGTTCTATTTTTAGAATCTATAAGTGCAAAAGCTTCATGCTTCCTCTGGAATACCACAGTCCAAAGGAGTAGAGGGACCTCTATTGATTAAATAAACAATAGTGTTCACAGCCTCTGCCCACATATTATTGGGCAGCCTAGCATGCAACCTCATACTCCTTGCACTCTCCATTATTGTCCTGTTCATGCGTTCATCCACTCCATTTTCCTATGGAGTCCTTGGAATTATTTTCTTTCTACGAATACCAGTAGAGGCATAATAATCTTCAAATTCTTTACTGCAATACTCACCGCCATTATCAGATCTGAGACATTTTAATCTTTTACCAGTCTCATTCTCAACCAAGCATTTCCATTTCTTAAAAGTTTGAAATACATCAGATTTCTATCTAAGGAAATAAATCCATACTTTTCTTGTTGCATCATCTATAAATGTAACATAATATAAAGAGCCACCAAGGGAAGCTACCTGAGCTGGTCCCCATACATCTGTATGCACAAGCTCTAATCTCTCATTTTTCTTTTCCTTCCCACTCTTCACAAAACTAACTCTCTTTTGTTTTCCATAAACACAATTTTCACATAAATCCATATTGACACATTTTAGACCAGGTAAAACTTTCTTTGAATGAAGTAATTTCATACCTTTTTCACTCATGTGCCCAAGTCTATTGTGCCACAGTGCTGTGTTAGAATCTACAACAATGGTTTGATGTTCTTCCTACTCAACTGCAGCCATTGTTCCTGAACATTCATTATCTTTTGAAACAATTAAAGTAGAAGGAATAGTATGACCTGTACAAAGATCTAAGGTGCCTACTTTCACACCTTTTGCTACTACTAAGGAGTCTTTTGAAACCTTCCAATTTTTATCATTAAAAGTAACTGTGCAACCCTCATCAGTGAGTTGCCCACCTGAAATTAAATTTCTACTCAGCCTTGGAACATGTCTTACCTCTTGTAGTAGCCAATGATTCCCATTGTGCAACTTAATCTTGATTTTCCCTTTTCCAACAATTTGACAAGGTTCATTATCTCCCAAATAAACTAGCCTAAAATCCCCTTGGACATAATCAACAAAATAACCTCTATGGGGTGTAGCATGAAATGAAGCCCCCAAATTTAACACCCACGAATCATCAACATTTTCTAAAGACAAGAGCAAAGCATCCTCTTCGGATTTGTTACTTGCCACATTTGCCTCCTTGTTTCCCTCATGTTTGTCTCCTTGATCTTTCTTCCGAGACCAACAATCTCTCTTCTTATGACTTGGTTTTCTACAATACCAGCAATCATTTGGCCCTTTGGATTCAAACCTCTTTCCCTTTGATTTTCCTCTTGATTTCCCATGATTTCCAGAGTTGTTTCCTCTATCTCTTGTTCTGCCTCTACTTTCTGCATTCAATACACTACCCGATGTGGATGCCCCTAAGCTTTTCCTACGAATTTCCTCACTCAATATAACACCAATAACATCATCAAACTTTAGGGTATTAGAACCAGAAATAGAATTACTAACAGCCATTACCAAGCCATTCCAGCTTTCTGGCAAAGAACACAAAATCAAGAGAGCCCTAACCTCTTCATCAAAAGTAATTTTAACTGAGGCTAACTAACTTGTAACTATATTAAACTCATTTAAATGATCAGTGACTAATCGACCTTCTACCATTTTCATATTAAATAAACGCTTCATAAGAAATACCTTGTTTGAAGCTGAAGGCTTTTCATACAACTTCGCTATGGTTTCCATCAGAGTTTTAGCTATCGTTGCTCCAGTAATATTGAATGCCACCGATTGTGCCAGGCATAAACAAATACTCCCCAGTGCCTTCCTATCCAAAATATTCCAATCTTCCTGAGACATTGTTGCCTCTTTCTTGGCTATTCCCTCTAATGGCCTCCATAGATCCTTCTGATAGAGATAGTCCTCCATTTGCATCTTCCATAACTAGAAGTTCTGCACATTAAACTTATCAACCTTCAGCTTACCCTCATCTTCCATTTCTCCCACTTAACCGAGAGACTCTCCCAATAACTCATGAGACCTGCTTTAGAGAATAGATGAAAGAATGAATGAAATAACCTCACTCTGATACCACTTGTTAGGATTAACAAGACATAAATAACAATTACATGAAAATATAACCAATATCAGAAAACAATAAACCACATAGAAGAGAACACAAGACACAAAGATTTAACGTGGTTCACCCAATCCTTGGGCTACATCCACCAAAAATGAGTCCAATATTTTATTATCTAGTGATTACAACCTGATTACAATCCATAATCCCTTACAACTCAATTCTGCTGCAAGTATTAAAATCATACATCATAATGAAATCCCTAACCCCAAGCTAATATAAACAATGCTTATGTCGGTTAACAAGTTAACCCTAAAATACTTAACGAGTCAACCTAAGAAAAGGCTTGACGAGTCAACCTAGGGAAATGTTTGACGTGTCAACTCAAAAATGCTTGACGAGTTAACCCTGAACCCCATGATGAATGAAAAGTGTACAATACTTTCCTAGATAGTACTTTCCTAATCAGTCACCACAAGCTAACAGTGATTGTTACCTTGACATTAAAACAATGTTCATAAAATATACTAATCATGTCTAATCAAGAAAATTATGAAACAAAACAAAATGCTGGTCAAGATTCAGACTTTCATTGCATTTACAGTTAGACCACACCTCTGGTTCAGACCTTCATGGTCCTTTATGGTGCATGCCATTTTTCATAATTTTATCACTATGTTTTATGACACCAAATCCTCATTATTCTGATCAAATCTTCACTCTTCAGTGAACTAATGGTGAAGCTGGGAAATTTGACCCCATCTAAATGATGAGGACTGCACAGTTGTAGACAGGAATATCATCATTCTTGATTCCTTTTTATCTATTTTCTTCTATGTTTTAAAAATCTTCTTATAGCAGTTAGTGGAAACTGACAAATATTTATCATTTATGAAAACTTGATAACATCAATTCTCACTGCTTACTTGCTAAGTTTGATGTATCAGAGACTATCACCAACTTCCTAAAGTTAAGATAAGAGAGTGTAGCATGTATTTGAGTAAACAAAAGGAATAGCAGCTGTTTTAATAGTTTATTTTGCCTCAAATACCTCGTAAATATTACTTTCTTCCAAGTTCAACTATTTGTACATGTGATCATGTTGTCTATCTGTACAAAGCCTTGACACAAATCAAAATCATTATCATGCTCATTTAGCAGATGCTCATTCACACAGAATAGGTTGAGATCACAAGAAGTACAAAACATTTACGTGCTATCTTTCAAAAATTTTGACTACAATATTTGCCCTAAAATTAGATGAAATTGACAATTCAGCATATGTAATTTTTGGTGATTAAATTGATTAAAAATCAGGAAAATTTGGGGAAAACGTTGGCACAATTTTTGGTGTGTAAAAACCACAGAGATGGCCAGGTGACAAGAACAATTATCATGGTTTTCTTGCAGTTTCTGATATTATGGTTTCATTTGCAACCCAACCTTCATAAAGAACCAGGGTCTTCTAAAAAACTTTATAGCCCAATCCCCCAGAAGAAATTTTTCCCATAGCAGGCCAATAAATGAGAAATATCTAGAAATGGGAGGGTATATGCACAAATATGGGGGACCAAAAAGATGCCACTTTTCTTTTTGGTCCCAAATCACGCATAGTGCGTACTTTAAGTTATACTTGTAAAAGTATAAGTTTGATAATTTTAATTTCTTATACTTTAAGTTATATTTGTATAAATTATAAAATATAATGCTTTCAGGATGTTTGGGATAGGTTCCAGCTTCATAGGAGTTAACATGCAGATTCTAGATTTGAAAAATTTCAGACTTAGCCAAATTTCAGGATTCAGCAAGCCTTCAGCAGGGTTACCTCCCACAATCCATCATGGATTTCTAAGGTCAAACTGAAGCTGGCAAAAGGATTCCCAAAGGGTTTTAACTCATTTTATCACAAATCACTCAGTTTCGACCCCATCTCTATGACAAAATTAGCTTAGCTCTCTCTCTCTCTCTCTCTCTCACACACACACACACACACACACACACACATCACCCTCTCTCTCTCCCCCTTATCTAATCTCTCTTTCATTACTCTCTCTCTCTCACACACACACAAACACACACACACACATAGTCTCTATCCTCTCTCTCTCTCTCAAAGAGAGAGAGAGAGGATGGAGAGAGAGAGAGTGAGAGATAAGAGAGAGAGAGAGAGAGAGAGAGAGAGAGAGAGGGTGAGAGTTATGTGTGTGTATGTGTGTGTGTGTGTGTGTGTGTGTGTGTGTGTGTGAGAGAGAGAGAGAGAGAGAGAGAGAGAGAGAGAGAGATTTGGGTGAGAGCTAAGCTAAGTCTGTTGTAGAGATGGGGTCAAAACCAAGTGATTTGTGATAAAATGAGTTAAAACCCTTTGGGAATCCTTTTGCTAGCTTCAATCTGACCTTAGAAATCCATGATGGATTGTGGGAGGTAACCTTGTTGAAGGCTTGCTGAATCCTGAAATTTGGCTAAGTCTAGAATTTTTCAAATCTAGAATCAACATGTTAACTCCTATGAAGCTAGAACCTATCCCAAACATCCTGAAAGCATTATATTTTATAATTTATACAAATATAACTTAAAGTATAAGAAATTAAAATTATCAAAATTATACTTAAATGTTATATTTGTATAAATTACCCCTATATAAATTACACCCCCCCCCGCTCTCTCTCTCTCTCTCCCTCTATCTCTCTCTCTTCCTCTCACTGTGAAAATCATAAATTTACATAGTGTGCACACCCTATAGGGCGTGCACACTTTAGGGTGTGCACGATTTGTAAAGGATTTGAATTTACCAATCCTAAGGCTTGGATTTGCCTTGGAGATCCAACCCAAAGGCTTGGACGATTGAAATAGGTCCGAGACGTGTTCTTCAGGAGACACAAAAAAATGACATCTTTTTTTGTGTGCTCCTCGTCAAGTTTACTCATGGCTCAAGAATGTAAAATCAGACGACGTGATATTGCAAATCTCTCTGTTAGCTATCTAAGCATATAATTTATTTTGAATTCTGATTATGTTAAGTTTTTCAACTCTAATTTCTTTTGTGTGTATGTCTATGTTTAAAAAAAAACCAACATGCAGTATTTTGGGCATAGATTTTAGCTCGTTCATCGAATTTTGCAATAAGTTACATTTTTAGAAACTAGACTCCATTCTACACACTTTAAAAAAAAGAAAATTTAATTTTCAATTAGTTTTAAATGATTTCTAGGGGGAGCACATAGAAATTTCATGTTTCCAAGATGTGTGCACTTCGTAAATTCATCAAAAATTATACGTTCATCAAAAAATTACCAAAAAAATCTGAGATAAACTACGTGGTGTTAGCTAACTTCTCATTGGAGCAATTAAAAAAATTCAAAAAAAAAGTTAACATTTTAGGGGGAGCACACCAGACGCTATGTTATGTTTTTGGACAAAAAATAGGACCACTTTTTGTGCTCCCCCTTTTTCAGGGCCTTAATCTACACCATTTTCAAAATAAGTTAGTAGTTTAGGAACTAGATTCAGAGTATTACAACTCTTGTTTTTGTCGCATCTTAAAATTTTGAGTCTAACTATCTTCAATTTCTTGTTGAAGTTCAGAGTTTGCTGATTTCAGGAAAAAAGTGGCATCTTATACCCCCTTTTTGGTCCCCCATCTTTGTGCACTTACCTGGGATGGCTAGTCAAATTTATCACCTTCTTCATATTGATTTAGGGTAACAAGCAGCTCTATCTTGATTTGGCTATTGTAATTATGATGCTTCCAACATAGAGTGGATCTACCAAGTTGTTCTCTATTTTCTACTCAATGCCCCTTCCCCTTTATCGATCTTTTCTTTCACTGTATTCCTTGTTTGAGTATACTTCCTACCTACATCTTGAAAGGTTCTCATTGAAATAAGTTTTAGCTTCCTTACATGGTTCAACTCCTTTGTGCATCATAGCCTTTATTTTAAATTTTGTTTTTGATAGAAAAAGCAGCAAAAGGGTGCTGGCCCGAGGAACATAAGGACTAGAGGCACATTAACAACATATTAATGACACTAGTCATAAGCATTTTAATAGCAGTTTAACATCAGAAAGAACAAGGTCTAATATGCCTCTATCAAAAACAAACATAACAGTTCCTTTCAAAAAGATTAAACCAGAGTATCTAAAGCAAATAGTAGCAATTAAAGTAACAGTTATAAGCCATGCAGGGCTATACCAAGGACTAGGCAAAATAACCTTAAAACAAGAACCCAAAACAAAGAACATAGGGCCATGCCCAAGCAAAAATAAGAACCTCATGAGCAACAACAACTAATATTTTCTGCCCAGATGTTTGGACAACAGGGTCCTGGCCCACTCCTCCTGCAGGAAGAGGAAGAGATCCTTATTGTCATCATCCGTCTTCAGTTTGCCGCCCGCCATTTTTTCCTGCATAGTGCAGAGGGTCATAGCCAAAGCATGCATGACCTTAAGAGAAAATTTGTTAGTCATCAAAATGTGATGCTTGAGTTCCTACATGTCCTACTTGATGTCAGCAATCTCTTTGTCCAATTCAGAAAACCTCAACTTGAGGGTGCCCTTAAGCCTGTCATTATCCTCTAGAAACTTGGGGTTGTGCTCAGTAGTGGGGGGCTTGGTCTGGTGATCATGAGGGTTAGCCAGAGGTGGGGTAGGGATATAGGGAGTCTCCATGGTTTGCTAAGGGTTGAGAGGGGGGATGTTACTAGTCCTATTCGGACTCATGTGGTCATTAGAAGATCCCTTCATGGACTCATTTTCCAACATGGACTTCTCTTTGGAGACCGTTTCCAAGATTCTGGTTTTACACTGCTCCTTCACAATTTTGTTGGACTGATGGCAACCTGGGCCACTTAAGTCAACCTCCAGCTTGACCTGGCTCTCCAATATTCTCCATTTTTTGGGCTTTCATTAAGTCTCATAAGTATTGCTAGACTCCTTCCGATCTTTAGTCTATAAAGATTCAGAGACATGGGACTCCTCATGCTCCTCCCTCCTATTGAAAGGATTTTTCACACATTTTTTGCAAGTTCTACCATCATTAGGGACAAGATCCACCTCCTGGATAACTTGGATAGAATGGGAGGTGGATTGAGTGGGATTGTCAATTTTCAGTGGGGAATCCTCCTGGGCTACCTCTTGGATGAATGAGGGGGGTGGAGGCGGAGGGTATATAGGCTTATGGAAATGGTAAATATAGAGCAGGAGACCCTGATGGAGAATAGGGATCGATTTATCAGGGTTTTCCCTAATATCCAAGATATTG
Organism: Chamaecyparis obtusa; assembly: GCA_027943335.1. Taxonomy (NCBI): domain Eukaryota; kingdom Viridiplantae; phylum Streptophyta; class Pinopsida; order Cupressales; family Cupressaceae; genus Chamaecyparis; species Chamaecyparis obtusa. The sequence goes on from BSBK01001517.1 coordinate 270,760, forward strand.
CTTTCAATGGAATGCAGGAGGTAAAAGGGAATGGATATTAAGTCCCTATTTCTAATGTGATTATGAAAAGGTAAGTGGTAATAGTAGAACACCATAAATTTACCTTCCAAGGTGAAATCCTTCATCATGATGAGACATAGCTTGGGCCAGAACTCCGGATGTAATTCACGGTTGAAACCCCTTGACTTCTTGACCGGTTCCTCTCCCTCTTTGAAAAATTGGCTGAGGCTGGTAGGGTCAGGCATCCGACTAGTTTTTTAATACTTTCTCCCTTTCATAGAGAGCCTCGTTGCCTTAGAAATGACCTCCTCATTAATTTGGAAATGGATGCCTCCAATTGAAACTTTCCTATTGTTCCAGGATGAGACAAACTATTTGGATATTCCCTCATCATGTCCACCTCTCATACGCTACATAAAACTCTAGATACCGCTCTCTTTATAGTAGTGGGTCACCAGAGGATCGAAGGTGAAGGCCTCATCAATCTTATCTGGATCGATGCGAAGAGTGTTGCCTCCCATGTCGATACTCTCCTCCTGTGCCAGAATTTCCTGAAAACCGAAGGGCCGAACTTCTTGACAGAGAGTATAAAACTAGTTGTTTTGATTTAGCCATTTCGAGAAATGGTTATACTCAAAAGGTTGGCCTTGTGTGAAATTTTGGGATTTGGGCATCGTACTGCAATATCTAATGGATCTCCAAGTGCCATAATTAGCAATAATGCTAGGGCTATACTTAATGTCCTTGTTAGCCAAGGAAGCTTTCCGATGCAGACAACTATCTCTCCACATGCTTAAAAGGCATTTATGATTCTTTATGCGGTTTTGGGCATTCCTTTTCATAATCATGAAAATCACCTGCTTATGCCGGCACATGATCCAAGTAGGATTCCTAATAAACATGAAAGCTTGGTTCATTTTAAATATCAGTAGTAACATTCATTTCCCCTCTGATAAGTTGCTGAGTCACCTTAGGTAGTTCACTGACCCCCCTCCAATTGTTAAGTTTGGTTTGCCTGAGGCCAATAGCAGCCATCAAATCTGTCACCGCATTTCCCTCCCTATATGTGTGGGCAATAGTCATACCTTGGAAATTATTGAGTAACTCACAGATTTCCAACATAATGGAGCTAATCTGCCACCCCGCATTAGCTCTTATTTTGATATCCTCCACCACCACTTTGGAATCCCCCTCAATTTCTAGTACTTTGATGTTCATTTGGATGGAAAAGTAATCCCCCATAGAAGAGCCATGCCCTCCGCTTGGTTAACAGTGCATTTGTTGAGCGGCCCTGCATAAGCCAAGAGGCAAGTGCCATTATGGTCTCTTAGCACACCTCCCCCACCCTGAGTGAGGTTATTAGCTGCCCCATCAAAGTTTAATTTGGTCCATCCTCTAAGTGGGGCAGCCCATCTAGTAGATTTTCTAGCTCTTAGCTTGGATTCGTCGAACTTAGAAAATCCAGCCAGCAGGTTCTATTTGTCAGCTATTTTGACTTCCCAGGTAGCGGGGGGTGTTGAGGGAAGTTTCCACTTAGCCGCATCGACATTCTCACAAAGGAACTTGGTACCAAGATAGAGACAAGTCTCAGACTGGTTACTAGCCTCTCTAAATATCTTGTTGTTCCTTTCCTTCCAAATAGTCGAGCAGATGTGCAGGGGCAGCATTTTCCAAAGGAGTTGGAGAAGGGGATGATTGAAGGGGGATCTCTAGTAAGTGAATTGATGCACATCATTACCTAGAGCCCACGAGATTTCCAATCTGCCAATCACCTCTTTCCAAATGCTAGTGGCGTAATCACAATGTATAAATAGGTGGTTCACCGTTTCCTCCTTTTTACATAGGACACACCTATTCGCCATGGAGAAGCCCCTTTTTATAAGATTATCCTGGATTAGAACTTTACCATACAAAAGGGTCCACCAGAAGAAATTGATTTTCAGTGTGAGCTGAGGGATCCACACCTTCGTCTAGTCCCTTGGATTATTCTCTTCCTTCAGAAGTAGGTTGTAAGCACTTTTGACCGAGAAGGTACCAGCTTGGGTAGGGGCCCTAGACGATGGAGTCTTGGCCACCGAGACCTAGGATTCTAACATCTCTCAGGGTTTCCATGAGCTCATTAGCTAGATATTGAAGGTCCAGTTTGTCTCTTACTAGATTAGGTATATCTCTCCAATTCCTGCGCGCAGTGTAGTTGGAGGTTTTGCTACTAAGGACAGGTTAGAGGTAGTCCATGAGAGGTTTGAATCTACATCCAAGGTTAGGGCAGTTCAGGATCCAATAGTCATTCCAAAATCTAATGGATCTCCCATTTCCAAGCTGCCAGAAAGCACCTTTAGGTAACAAGGTTTTGCATTTGCAGATGTTCACCCAGAGTTTGGAGCCACTGGGGAGGTCACTATCATGGTACATCCTCCCATAGGGATGTCATTGGAGGTACTTAGCTTCCATTATCTTGCACCAATCCACTTTTCCTTCTATGAGTTTCCAGGCCACTTTTGTGGTAAGGGGTCTATTCATCAAGCCAATTCTCCTTAGGTCTAGGCCACCCAGTCTTTTCGGGAGGTAGACAGTATCCCAATTGACCAGATACATCCTCTTTTTTTCTTCAGAACTAGCCCACAATAATGTTCTCTGAATTCTCTCAAGTTTGTCTGTCATGTTGCTTTTGATCCTGAAGAGGGACATGAAGTAGACTGGATCCCCTAGAGAGTGGAAGCCACCAGCTGAAGTTTACCAGTATTGCTAAGTATCTTCCCTTTCCATCCAGCAAGTTTCCTCTGGGTTTTTTCCAAGATGGAGTTCTAGAAATCCTGGGACACCTCTTTAACTGTGAGGAGGAGGCCAAGGCAAGTAGAAGGAAGTGAAGCCAACTGACAACCCATAATTTGCAGCACTATTTTGTATCTCCATGGGAGTATTGAAGAAGAAAAATCATCTTTTTTGATAGTTAATACACTATTCAGAAGCCCAAACATAACTTTCCAAGATTTGTTTCCACTGTCTAGCCTCAATCATCGAAGAATACCCAAAGAGGAAGGTGTCATCCACAAACTGCTCCAACACAACCTGATGTAGAGTAGAAGCAAGTTTGACACCTTTTATTCTTCCCATGGAGGAAAGCATAGTCAGATTCCTACTAAGAACTTTAGCCACCATAATAAAAAGGTAGGGGGAGAGAGGATCTCCCTGTCTAAGACCCTTTTCAGGTTTAAAGAAGCCACCAGGGGTGCCATTGACTAGCATAGAGAAGCTAACAGTTTGGGCACATTCTTGTATAATATGGACAACCTTTTCATTAAAACCCATTTTAACAAGGATTTTTAGCAAGAAGGACCAATTAACTTTATCATAAGCTTTAGGGATATCTAGTTTGAAGGCCATACTTGGGACCTTGCTCCTGTCCGTAGAGTGGATGATTTCATGAGTGGATATGGCTGCATTAAGGATTTTCCTTCCTGACACAAAACCTTTCTGAGTAGTGCTGATAATCTTATCCAGAAGTGGCTTCATTCTATTGACCAAGATCTTAGTTAGGATCTTGTAGAACATATTGCAGAGGCTAATGGGCCTGAAATCAAGCATAGTGGTGGGGTTGTCATGCTTAGGGACCAACACAATCAAGGTTTTATTATGCTATCTAAGGAGGCACCCCGTCCTAAAGAAATCTCTGGTAGCACGGATAACATCAATCCCCACAATGTCCCAGAAATCCTGAAAGAAGGCTGGTGGGGAAACCATCAAGGCCCAAGACTTTGTATGCACCCATAGTGAAGACCGCATTCTTGACCTCCTCATCAGAAACATGTTTTGTGAGCTGGTCATTATCACTATGAGTTATAGCGCTTTAGATGTGGTCTAGGAGTTGATTTTGGGTGCAGTTCGGGCACATTTGTCCCTCATTTGAATACAATCCCTTAAAATAATTTGTCGCTACTTGATTGATTTTGTCCTTCTCCGTAACTTCATTCCCTCCCTCATCCCTAATAGCAATAATGGTATTTCTTCTTTTATGGTTGCTGGCAGACCTATAGAAGAAGGCCATGTTCCTATCCCCTTCAGCAAGCCACTGGACTCTGGATCATTGCTTCCAGTAGATTTCCTCTTTTTTGAGAGTATCCTACCATTTATGTCGAGTCAATTCCTCTTCCATCTGTATTTGGGGTGAAGGGCTTCCAGAAGCCAATTGGGCCTGGAGGGACCCTAAAGTTTTAGTCAGCTCCTTTTTCTCTTTTCGAAAATCACCAAAGTTATGTTTGCTCTAGCCTTTAACCTCTCTTCTAATAATTTTTAGCTTTTGGGAAATTTTGAACATTGCAGTGCCTTTGATGTTAGTGGCCCACCAGAATTTCACTTGATCTCTAAAGGATGGGTGAGAGCACCATGTGATTTCGAATCTAAAGGGGGTCGGGCCAAACTTAGGGAAGTCATGCCAACAGAGAAGGAGGGAGTTATGATCAGAGGTGGTTTTAGGGAGGGAGGTCATAGTTGAATTCAGGCAAAGGTCCCACGAAGAGGTGGCAAGGAAATGGTCAAGTCGTAGCAGGATGAGACGGGGTCCCTTTCTATTGTTGGTCCAAGTGAAGGGGTTCCCTTTTAGAGTAATGTCCAGCAGACTGGTGGAAGAAATAAAGTCTGCCAGGTCCCCCATACTAGTAGAGTAATCCATTAATCCACCACATTTTTCTGAGGGATAGAGAGGGGTGTTGAAGTTGCCAGCCAACAAGTAATTAGCAGTAGTGTCTTGATCTATCCAAAGGGCTAGGTCAGTCCAAGGGAGGCCCTGCCAAACCGGGTGTTAGGGGCATAAATATTAAAAGTGATCCACTCAAGCCCATTTTTCTTGAAGGTAACAACAAGGAAGTTCGGAGAGGAAGCGACCTAATAGCCAGTGACCTTATTGGGGTTCCAGAGCGTAGCAATACCTCCGGAAGCACCCGTAGCTTCAGAGTAAAGGAACACAACACCCGACCAGAGATTGGAAGCCAGGGTGGCAAAATTACTAGCAGACATCTTAACTTCTTGGATGAGTAGAATATCCAACTTAGGATAAAAAAATGTAGTGTTATACAACACTTTGTTTAAGGGAGCTGTTTAAACCCCTAACATTCCAAGAACAACACTGTCTAAATTTTGTTACATTTATTGTATGCTCCCCTTTTAATCTCACTTCAGCAGTAGACAAGGACACTAGTTATCAAGAATTTTGACTTAGTTTCTACTGAGAGAAGAAATCATTATACTATAGGCATGGTTTTTTATGAAGCTAGCATCTTATATGGCAGTAGTTTTGATTAAAGTTTTGTATTATATTGCATCAAGTACACTGGAGAATTTTGATAGGCCAAGGAAGTACATACAAATAATTACTATCAAAGGAGTTTATCATATAGTATCCCAAGGTCCCTATAACTTGAATTGGATTCCCCTGAAGTAGATGAAATGTAATGATTTCTCTATATTATGCTAGCAAATGACAAAAATCTAATGAAACATTGAAGAGAAGTAGCAACCCACACAATGAAAGAATAACAGCATAAAAGGTCTATCAAAGTCCTCTAGTGTACTTTATTGGCCTAAGTTGGTATGGTTCTTGAGGGGACTTCATGGACTGAAATTCCAATTGCAGAATAGTTCTATTTCTTTTCTATTTTACCAATTAGATTATTCATTAAAATATTAATGATAATTAATGAAAAAAGAGCATGACTTTTTTTTGTTGAAGACTACAACTGTTACAAACTTTTTTATTTAATAGTTCTCTTGCTATGTCAAGCATCCAATTTATAATGTATTTTTGGTGCTCTCTTTTTTTTCAGGGATTCAAGACTGTCACGTGATGGTGATAATTCTCCTCATCGGTAGGAACTTCCTTGTTTACAATTTATCATAGGCACTTAAATTTGAGTTTTTATTTTGGTAGTTGTTATAACCTTGATGCTTTTAATTTATCTTCAATCACTAGTGTCTATTCTTCCCCAAGATCAAGAAGTCAGAAGAATTCCATTTCTAGGAGCCATTCCAGGTACTGATCCTACAACATATGTATTGGTTTTTGTGTTTTGAGTTGAATTTTGAATACTTGTTGGTGCCCTTTGATTCTGTCTCCTTTACAGCAGCACCCTTTGGATCTCTCCCCTTTACAGTGCCCTTTCCACCTCTCTCCTTCACAGCATCATTTGCTACTCCCAATTTATTAATCATATTGAAGGTTCTCATAACTGGCTCTGGAACAGTTTCATCATAACATTCAAAAAGCCATTCAAGCAGAAAAGACCGAATAAGACACCGTAAAACATCGACTTTTTTTGTTGGAACATCATTAGAAGACAGACAACCATAAATATCTTTTAGGTCAAGATAATTTAACTTCTGTACATGTGAAATACCCTTCAGAAAATCATTATGCAAAGCAATTACCTCTGGTAAAATAGGTCCAATATTTTCTACAATGCTACCATCTTCCCCACAAGTATGTCTGGCTGAAAGGCTTGCAACTAGAAGTCCTTCCTTCATGAGTTCAGGCAACGGATCAAAATCTCTGACCCCCACAAGAAGTCTGTCTGCCTTTTTCTTAATGCTTTGGGCATATGCTTCACGTTTAGCAACTTTCCTAGCTTCCAGTTTTATTGTAAGTGACTCTCCACCTATTATCTTGTTCATTGAATAAAGTGTGTGACCTGGAAAATTTTCTAGCTGAGCCAATGTACATTTAGCCACAGCTAACGCAGAGGAGGGCTTTTCTGGCAGTACTGCAGCGCAAGGTGGCAAAAAACTATCTGGATTTCTTAGTATGTCTTTAACATTCTGCAAACGCTCAGAAGCATCCTGACTACACTGAGCAAACAGCTTGGGTAGTTCACACTTAATTCTTTTAATTATATAATTCCGATCTTTATATGTTTTTCCGGTCACAACATTTGCTAAAGTCAGAAGTGCTGGCTTCTGAAAATGATCAAGCAATACAGGAAGGGAAGCAAACAGTTCTTTTTCTGGAAGACCCTTGATTTTTTCTGGTTCCAAAACTAACCGTTTTACTGTGGACTGGTAGAAATGATTATAAAATTCGTAATTTTCCTTGAATGCATCAAAGCTTTCTAGGATTTTTGACTTCATAACAACTGCAGACTAATTCAATAAAAGCAAAAATTTTTAGTAAAACTACAACTGATTGCCAGACCAACAACAATAGCCAAAAGACAATATAATGTTGTCTATCGGTATAACAAATTGAAATAACATGGGAGATTTTGAAAAGCATTGAAGAATCACAAAATGCTCACATTGTCATCTCTTAAAAATGACTCCAAAATATACCTGCAAGATAATAGAATCCAAAAACTTAATTTAGCTTTGTCAAGAGCAATATTATTTTGTATTTCTTGTAGGGAAGAAAGCGATTTCCATTTCAAATAGGCCCTCTATGTTGTACTTATTCATTGGCAACAAACAAATAGATGTCCATTCAACAAAATTAGTTACCCATTTGAGGCCTAATTAGAGGAAAGTGAAAATATTTTCAATTTCCCTATTTGCATGTGGGAGGCTTACCACAAAAGACGATTGTATTATTCGGTATTGCTTGTAGGGAAGAAAGTGATTTTAGGCTGTAAAACAGTATCTGAGAACCACAGAGACAAAATATTAGCTTCGTTGGATCGTATTAGTCAAGAGCAATACTATTTTCATATTGCTTGTAGGGAAGAATGTGAGTACCATTTCAAACAGTCCCTCTATGCTGCACTCATTTATTGGCGACAAAACAAATAGATGACAATAACAAAATTAGTTTCTCTTTTAAAATAGATGACTCTAATAAAAATTCTCTAAGAAAAATTGATAAACTCGAATAGGAAACCTGTACACTAAAATCATATAAAAATTCTTCAATCAGTTTTGGATGCCACTCTTTGTACTTTACAAATAGTTACCAAAGTAGGGATTAATTGGAAAATTTGAAAAAACCCAAGGGTTTTGAAATAACTAGCTCAGATCCATGTAAGAAAGGTCTGAAATGGACACATAGGTATGTCCACATTTTTTAATATTATGGTGTGAAGTTGTATCAACAGATATGTATCATCAAATTTTGTCATTAACTAGTGGGAGAATGCCTAGCTGTGTGTCTCAGGCCTGTATTTATGTGTTGTAGTTGGATTTTACACACCACAGGTACATGTATTGGGTATATCAGATTATGTATATTTTATTCCTTTAAATATGAATATGGTATCTTTTAGCAGATTTAAGGTTCCAATTCCCAAGAGAATCGTAATAGATAGTAAAATTCAATGTCTAATGATGGTAAGGAAAATCTTAAGCTCAAATATATTCTAACCATGAATGATATAAAAATTTGTGAGTTGGGTCAGATGGGATGGGACTGCATTGAGAGTAGAATCATTTTGCAATATTTTTTTAAGGTGCACTGATAGAATTTAGAAGTGATTGCTAAATGCATCCCACAATACAGTTGAGCATGTAAACTTGTATATATATTTTAGCTCTCCATAATTCTGTTTTCACTTTTGTACACATGATATAATCAATCTTCTCTGGATCATATTTACTCCTTTAAGGTTTCTTGGTTATTGAATTCTGGCAAGAACCTAAATGTATAATTTTTAACTGTTAATGATATACTTTTATAACTTTATTTGTGATGTACTCTTGAACTCACATTCTTTGTTGTTACCTTGCTAAAACTTGGTCTTTTTTATGCAAAGTATGGTCTACGTATTGTAGCATTGGATTTCTTTATCCACAAAATCTTGTGAGATACATGTGGAAACCTCTATAGACTTATATTATTGATTCTGTGAGATATTTGGTAGCTCTATAATTTATTATTTATGTTTATTTTTGCAAATATTTGTTAAAATGCTATTTAATATAGAAGTATCATCGATTATATAGACCTTTCTTTGGTAAGAGACCACAGTGTCGCAGGGGACATCCAAATTCACATGTTGTCATTACTCTAGTAAATCATAATACGGTGAATTAATAAAATTAAAAACCTCAATTTCTTCTCATTTGTGTTATTTATTTAAAATAGTATCATTAAAATTTAAGGTCATTGCATATGATTGGCTTTAGTCAATGAAATTTCCATGTATTTGTCAAACCTGGGTTAGAGGAGCCAAATGTTTTAAAGTCATAATTGCCTCTTTGCCTATCAGTGGGTTTTTTCCAGTCCCTAGCATGATCTCTCTGTTCTTCAAAATTTTTGTCCGTGGATCTTTTCCTTTCCCTACTGTAATCTCTTCCGTGATGATCAGGAGAGTGATGAGGGTAGTGATGATTGCGTGACACTCTTCTATCATAACTACCATGCCCGATTCCATGATGATGACGCAATCTTTCAGAATCATCCTTGTTTCTGCTAGCTTCAAGGCCCGAGTAATCAACCCCCTTAATGGAATTCTTTCTAGTTTCAGGGTGATTTGATTAGCTCTTCTATAGGGGAATTGGGGATCTCACCTTCCTCCAGCTCATCATGATGATCATCTATTTGGAGCTTCTCTTTACTTTGATGAAAAATGACAGTTTCATTACTTGAACATATTCTTATCTTATCAGAGATGGTATCCTTATTGGATATATCTTCATTGGATCTCTCTCTGCTGAGTCTACTGCCATCTCTTCCTATGAATTCTTTTCTCTCTTGTCCACTTTCTTTACTAGGTTTGGAGCATGATTCAGGCCTATATTTCTCTCTTGTTTTGTTTTCTCTTCTTTGGCAGCTTCTTCTACCCCTCTTTCTAGCTCAAGTTCAATCAGATCTTCTACATCTGTCACCTTAGTCCCCGAAATACCAGGCTGTAATTGTTTTCCTTCCCTATGTTTCCTTCTTTTCAATTCTGCAATTTTTTTTGCATTCACACAAGTAATGTCTACAAAAGAGAACTGTTTATTATTGCCCGATTGAATTCCACTCTTGGTTTCAATTTCTTCTTTTGGTTTATTGATATCAATTTTTTTAGCTTGTCTATTTTGTAAACAACTTCTACCCTATTCATCAACTTGTGGTGTACTAGTTGAGGCCTTTTCTAGTTTATTGATATCAATCTTCTAAACTACTTGTGTTCCTTTCATCAACTTGTGGTGTGCTGGTTGAGGCATTTTTATCAGAGGCTTCCATTTCTTAAAAGGAAATCCCAGTTTTTATTCGATCCCTTGGCAAGTCACACTGAATCTTTCTTTCCTGGCTTGCAAGGCTCTTCATTTGGTTCACATTGAGTTGTAGGGTACTGAATGCATTTACATCAGGTATCTTTGTTACATAATCTTTTGGCTGATTGGAAAAAATATAAAGTCTACCTTTTGCATCTTTTGGAAAATAGTTGCCATCTTTACCAACAATTTGTGTTCGCTCACTTGATCTGCCACGTTGATTTCCATTTGAAGCAGTATGATAGTTCATTTCTTCATATAGCTAAAGCAATGGGTTACTAATCTATTCTAATAAGAGTCATGGAGGAATCTGAAAAGTTTCCCACCAACGCACTGGCAGCTTGACATGTAGACACTTAGCAGTAAGAAAGATTGACCCAACAACAATTTCACAAGGTCTAAATTGGAGCCAAATAGATGTCCTTAGCCCATCATTTACCATATTCCATGCTGCTAGAGTAAGACATTCTTCTTTAGCCACACCAAATTTATTAATTGTTGTTTGAAGCAGTATATAAGGATGATAGATAGCCACATCAAATCCCAAAGTTTTGAGAAGCACTATTTCAACATTTAAAACTGTCTATCTTTGTTCTTGGCAGAAGTCTATCTGATTTTTTTTCCCTAAGTAGAGGATTCTTCAAACTTAATATATCGTAGGACTTTGACATCACTAAATTTACAGCCTTAGGAGTATCTTTGGCCTTCCCATAAAGTATCATGCTAGCAATAGCTATTATAGTTTTATCATATTTTGCATGAGATTGTCGATGGAAGAAATGATGGTACAGAGTTATGGCTGTGGCGATTGTTATCTGTGGAATTTCAAGGCACACTCCAAGGTCTTGAAGAAATGTACTGTATGATCTTTGGTAATAGATTTCTCTTCTCAACTCAATCCCATCCTTTCTTGATGGTGAGTTCTCGATTTCTTCTCTACTAAAATACCATGGAGACGCTAAATCTTCTAAGATGAATGTTCTTGCCCATGTTTTGCATGTTCTCTAACAGAATTTATATACTCTTCGATAGGACTTACTGTCATGTGAGACATTGTGTCTTCTTTGATTGTGACCCACTTCTTCAAATTGTATTAATGAAAGTTTTTGAAGACCATAAAAATCAGAGAGGGTATTTTTAGTAGTGGAGGATGAGAATGAGTGGCAGCGGCAGAAAATTTCCACCATTGCCGTCTGTCTGTGTTGAAAATCCTCCATCTACAACTATAGACTTAGAGCTTCAAATATTTGATTTTTTTTTAAATATATTAATTTATTATGTAGAGATGGAAACTAAATAATTCCCTTGTGGACTAGTTAATTGGCATAAAATCATGCAGCTTTGGTAAAAAGATATATATAATGTATCTTTATTTTTTAGTTTGATAATTATTAAACAGTCATGATATCATTTTTATTGAAGATATTAAGCTTCATACAATGATTATTTGATTTTGTAACTAAAATTATATTATTTTGGATGCAAATTTTATGAATGTTAGCCAAAAGTAGGTAGTGTTACAAGCTCTTCATGATTTGATAACATCAAAGAGGTACAGAGCATGGCAGAAGACACTCGAGAAGATAATGTTCAAATATGCTAAAATTTGTGTTGAAATGAGGCGTTGAAGGTTTGCAAAAGAAGGTCTTATTCAGTATTGCATTGTTTGTCAGCAAGTTAACATTAGTTCATTAGAGGAATTTATAAATTACTTCTTGCAATTGTCTAGTGAGAGAGCTAAATAGGCTCAAGCTCAGGCTTGAACTTCTAAAATTTCTCTTGATGTTAAGGACTTGGAAGTAGAGAAGAGGCTAAAAGATTTAATGCTTAGCTTTGTTAGTGGCGAAAAAGGGAAAGACATGTTTGATAGGGAGCTTGTTACTCCACGGTTTAAGTTTCTTTGGGAAACCTTCAAAACAGTGCTTGAAATATTATGCAAAAATGCTAAATTGGAAGCTTTGTATGTGGCGAGTAGAAGTTGATTTCTTAAGATTAGTGAAACCATTAACTTATTTTTTTAATAATTTTGAGTAATTTAAATTTTGTCTTTCACGTAAGGTGTGGGTATTTTTAAAGTTTGAGAAGTGTTCATGATCACAAGTATGCTTAATTGTTTTCTATGTTCTAAACATTAGACTGCTTGATAGATATTGGATGCATTGTCAAATCATAAGTTTGATCTTTAGACACACACTGGGGACACACACACACTGCATTTTTACAATTATGATTATATATGGCTTCCGAATATTTTCTATGTGATTGAAACTAATATGTACTTTACTTTGGTGCACAGATGATTGCACATCGAGCCTTTTAGTTCTGCCTGCAATACAAGTGTTCAATAGAGGTTTGTTGGCATTTGAGATAATTTGAACCCACTTAATCAATTTGAGTAAGTACATAGATCAAAGGCATAGACCACATTTATCTTTTCCTGAGATTTTACAGCTTTATCTTGGTCCACAATGTTTGAACAACTTAAGATCGCAACTCAAATTGAATTCTTGCAGGTTAGTGTGTTATAATATCTCTTAGGATTTCAAATTCTCTTCCTTTGGAGTGTATCATTTATTTTTCCTTTATCTTCATCTTTTTTTCATTGGAGGATATGCTTTGATATACGAGATAAATTATCATTGATATCTCTGGTATATCAATTAGATTTATGCAACTTGGATGATCTCTGATCTATGTATTTGATTTGCATTTCTATAATACAATATGAAATGTGCATTATGTATTTTGCAATCAATGTTGTTGATAGCTAATCTCTGATATGGCACTGCGAAATATGCTTCTATCACTTATAGCGATGAGGTGTCTTGCTGCTCCTGATCTATCTTTATGAGTGCAAATATATCCAAAATTGATTACATCGATGTATTGCTATTTATGATATGTTTTTATAAATCTTTGAGTAGATTCAATATAACATGTTATTGTTGCTTTTGATCTTGAGCCTTACATATATGAAGGGAGGGAGGATTCTACCAAAGGATATGTCTTTACACCTGCCAATTATGTTTTATGGAAAGTTTCAAACTCGAGCTCCTTGAATAGTGGTTTCTATATTCAGTGCTTCATAGACAATGTTAGATAGTCACATATCTTTCTTAACAATAGTGCATTAACTACTCTCTACTAAACCCTTGCCACTTGGATCATCACATGTCCTTTACTTGACTCATTATATGATAGCAAAGATTGAATCTTTCAAGTAGTGAATGGAGCATAAAAAATAGTGAATAGACCTCATTTTCATCTCACTATCATGTGAATTTTTTACTCAATGCATGAAAGAAGTCACCTCCATTTGAAGTCGTAATGAACAAAAAAACCCTTGAACTATAGATGGAAAAACCAGAAAGCATGTTTAATGGAAAGTACTAGTATGCATGGTATGATTATTCTTTAAAGGGTACTAGCTCAATGGAAGAGCACCTACTTTACACATAGGAGGATGACGGTTCGATTCCATCGTGCCCTAATATAACTAAATTAATGATTGAATATATGACTAAATTAAAGACTAAATATATGACCAAATAAACAACCAAATAAATGATCAAATAAACAATCAAATAAATGACTAAATAAACGACCAAATAAATGACCAAATAAATGACCAAATAAACAACCAAATAAATGACCAAATAAATGACTAAATAAATGACCAAATCAATGACTAAAATAGTTTAGTCATAAATTTGGTCTTAAGATAAATGACCGGCAATAAACTACTAATGGTCACGTGACCAAAATTAGTCATTTATCTAGAATTTTTAGTAGTTTATTTAGTCATATATTGTTGTTTTTGTACTAGTGATCACTTAACATACTATCTTCATCCCTTGAGCAAATAGCCACTATATCTCTGATTAGCTTACGAATCCCGGACTCACACTTCTAGGTGTAACTGAGAGTACTTGCATCAAATCAGTCATAACTCAATCCAAAGAATCAAACCATAGTTTTTCCCTATAGTAGCTAACCAAAAAAACCCATGAGCCAGTAATTGAAGTAATGTGAAGATATATAATAGACAATTTTTTTGAAGGTTTTAGACCCTAACATTTCGCACTCCAGCACTATTATATAAATGAGATAATTTGATTGATGGTTTCAAACCCTAAAATTCTATAATGGACAACTATTTCATAAATGACATGTTATTATCTTTTTTAGTGTTTCCCTTTTTGCTCCCATTTTGGGTTTTTCATTCTTAGATGTATTTTCCTCTCTGTTATTTTCTTAAGCCTTTTTTTCCCACCCTACAAAAAAATTGCATCCCCAAATCCAAAAGTTTTTAGGGTTTCTTGATATTATGTAGTATTAGAATGTCACCTCTACATCCTCATAAACATGTCTCAAAATCCATCCTTCTTTACACAACTAAATAAAATTGTTAAAAGCAGTATAAGTAACATTCACAACCTTTTATGTAGTTCATTTCGAAGATAAATTGCATTGAACAACACAAATACTTGTTGGGTTGTTCTCTAGTTTCGTAGCTGCTAGTTGTTTCTTGCAAGTACTGAGTTTCATTGTTGGTATGTTCTCTATTGCGTGTTAACCTTCCCGAGGGAAATTGCAAATATTAACTTGCATGCTCGAGTCACAAATAGTAAGTACTTATTTGATCACAATTGTTTATAAATAATTATGGCATTGACTATATTGCCTGCTTCTATGAATCAATGACATTGATGCCCAAAAACTACTAGATCAACATCCCTATCTAGCATGCGGAAGACGTCATAGATTTTGCACTACCTTTATGGTTTGTTTCAATTATTGGTTTAGATGTGATTTCCCCAGTGTTTGAGACATGATCATCTCATTCATTGGGACATACCTTCTTTCTTTGCAGTTATGATGCATATATCCATCACAAATTATATCTATTTTCTTGTCACAATGCATGGACTTGTAGCAGTTTAGTTGTGGACTTGTGTAAATTATAACAGCTTATGTGGAGGAACACATCTTTCTAGGGAATATCTTGGAGGAAGCCATTAGGTTGTATAACCTATATAGGGGAAAGGCCTATATTGTAGGAATTATCCCTTGGACAATGTTGAAGGAAAAAAAGAGACGAGAATCATATTGCAAGCATTTATGGAGGATATAAAAGATCACAATGATGAGAAATTGGAAACTATATTTGATTTACATTTGTCGATAGTGCCTCCATACATGTGTGTTAATTTATAGAGGATGTTATGTACAATTAACTAGTATATTTGACCTTATTCTTCCACCAATTATTTTGACCAACAAATTAAAAGGTTTTGGTTGGTCGGATTATAGAAGGAAAACTTTGATTTTTTTTAAAGTTATGCCCGTGTTGGTTGCAATTTCAACCACTACACTATTGGTCAAAATTGTGACCAACACAAGCATAAATTTTAAAAAAAGGTTTCATTTGTCACTTCATTATTCCCCACGACGAAGAAGGGCAGTGTGCGAAGGATGATTATTTGCATTTACATTTGGACCGCATTATCTCTCCATTATTCCACACATCAAAGAAGGGAAGCGTGCGAAGGAGGATTATCTGCATTTTCATTTGGACTACATTATTTGCATTGGGAGGATTTTAATTTAGTTTTGTTTCGCACCCACAACTATGATCTTATATGAAGTGTTAAGAAAATTTATATACCTGGTGCAATCCATTTATAGTATCTTATTTCTTCTCTTTAGGGATAAAATTTGATAACACCTTGGTCAATATTTGTTCATAAAGATTTAGTTTCAATGCCCTTCTCGAAAACAACATTCTAGACACATGACGAGGAACCATTACAAGATATTTATATACCTGGTTAATCAAAACAACACAAAAATAATCTTTGGGTGCATATGCGAGAAGGTTCTCATTGGGTCATTTGGAGGTCTTAGTGGTCTATTTTCAACCATCAATGACATAGACTAGCATATTTTAGAGTTTATAGTGCATTGGGCATGGTTATTAAGACTTTGAATATAATCTTTCATTTGTCATAAATTTTCCTATCTCAAAGACTCAGCGAACACACTCTTGGCCAAGTAGAGCCTAAAGAAGAAGGAATTACTAATCCTTATTACTTGGTCTATTGTTCTCATTTCCCAACCATAATCCTCAAGCTATCCACCATAGTTGGCATCCCAAGCACTTAAGGTGCCGTTTGTCATGAGGGGTTTGGGGTTCCACTACTTTGAGAGATAACAAATGGCACTATTGTTGAGAATGTATTAATTTTGGTTCTTGTCTTGAGTGTAGCTGGTACTTTGTTAAATTATGCCAACAAATGTCCATTATCAAGGAGACACTAACCTAGAGTTCCTTTGAAAGATTCTGCAACTTTACCTATCAAGAATTTTTTTGAATTGTGTTACTTTGCTTAATTATACAAGGTTTTGTTGACTCATTGACTGATGGGAAGAATATATGAGGGTCTTTGGGTTGCAATTAGAGATGGATAGATCCAAAATTTCCATACTTGAGTTCACAATCATAAGAAAAGGGACCAATGAAATAGTTTTGGATTTGGACAATAGGTTTATTAAGAATATGATGAAGGTGCCATTTAATTTAGGGCCCAAAAAATCTATGTGCCTAGTGTTGCATTATTGTTTTTTTTATATAAAGTTAGGGTATCACCTTGGACATGAGAATCCTAAAACTCTAATCAATACCTATACCATAACTATCAACATTGAAAACAACATGGGAGCATCTAGTAAGCATATCAAAATGATTGATGTTAGGATTTCCTAACAAGATAAAGGTGCCTGATGCAAAGGGGTGTGATATCTTTCTTGAGCAACCAAATAGGCCTAATAAACCACCATTTACAAATAAAATCATCATAGAACTCATTCCCTTGACTCCTAACCAATGAACACTCTTGCATAAGGGTTAGAAATAATAGATTTTCAAGTTTTTAGGGCCTTACCACTTACCTCTTCTTATAGACACCAAACCCTCACTCCTAGGGTCATTAGGCTAGAGATTGTTCAAAAGGATCTTAGAAAATATCTCTATATCCCCCATTGGATCTAAAAAACATATATGGACTCCAATAACAATGATACATCACAAAATATAGCCATTCTTAAGGGTATTCACTCACAATAATGACTAGTGCAAAACTAGGCACCCTTCAATCAACATTTCACCACCCTTGTTTGGTCTCTTCAACTCCATACACCATATCCCTACATTCAAAAATTATCTTACAAGGATATTATACATTAATTGACCCCTCCCACCAATCACCTTAGTCACAAGGGTGGGAGAGTCAATCCATTTAAGGAGACTTCAATCCCAAATTGCTGATTGTGAAATAAAACCCAAGAAAAATCAACACAAAGTTGATTCCTCTACCTTCAAATACGGATTAAATGATATAAAAATGTCATGGAAGTATAAGTAAATCACAATAAAATGTTTCCACTCCATTTCCCAATCAAAACATATTAATTCAAAGCATTTGAATTCATTGGTTTGATGATTATACCCACGGGCTGAATAATGATTGTAGAGAAAGCTTTGTTATTTATTGATTCAAGACCATCTTCAATGGTCCCAATGTTAATATGATTTAGAAAAAAAGAGAGGGGGGGTGAATTAATTTTTCTCAGGTCCAGATGTATAAAACAAACTTTAAACTCTTCAATAAATCAGATCTAATAACCAACACCTACTTAGTCATTACTGATTGCATTTAATAGAAACATATAACAGTACAGTCCACTAATCCAATAGCATCTAACTTGTAAAACACATAAATGTTCAAACCAAAACATTCACACAAGTATCAACACCAGGATTTATAGTGGAAACCCAATTTGGGAAAAACCACTTTGTAACATGTTACTATTATGTTCACTCTTCTAAAGTGAGCTCGATGAAAAGCCAACCCTATCAAAGGTTACAAACACACTATCAGGTGTTACCCGGTTAAAGGATTTAAACCACTCTTTTAAAAGTGCGCCTTGTTATAGGACTTACATACACTCCATTAGAATGCAACTTTATTCAAAGGATTTATACCTATGACTGTTAGGTCAACCTCTGTTAAAAGGATTTTGACTGTTACAATGGTTAGAAAGTAGCAGTAATATTGATCTAAGAAACATACAACTCACTTTGCAAATATCAGATCCAATTCTATACACATATGCTAGCTTACTGACTATGAATCTTTTCCATCTCCATCATTGATCTGCTCAAAACCCTTCAAGTGATCACAACACTTCTCCTTCATCCTTTTCTGCTTAGACAGTCAATAACATCAACAACACTTCTAGCATCCACTTCTCTCTCTCTCTCTCTCTCTCTCTCTCTCTCTCTCTCTCTCTCTCTCTCTCTCTCTCTCTTTTCATTCAACCTCTCACCTAGGTTTCCTTAATACTACCTCCGTTAGGTCAATACATCTTTTGTCGCTTAATCTCCTTCGTAGATCTTAGGGTTAGGTCAAATTCATTAAATCCATCCTACATTATGTTCTTTGGCTATCCTTTTAGAAATATCTCAAATCTTATTAAAGATTTACAACAAAATGTTTTACAGTGCATTAAATGCTTTCATACAATCAATAAATAAAGTCAACATGTTTTACATAATCCAAAAATTCAACGATGTCAGTTGAAAATCTAAATTCTTCATCAAATGCAAAATACTAACGCTCAGTGAATACTGTGTCCAACTTCTTGGTCTTCTGTAGAAAGCTTGGTCACCACATAAACTATTTCCTCGGCTAACACTATCTTCCTCGACAATTAACTAGTGTTCGGTCAACACTAATTTTACTCGGCACTCACTAGCTTAGTCGACATAAACAACACTCAGCTTAAACTAGATTTCTTCACTTTTTCTTGGTTAAGCCTACTAGTATAGTCTTCATTCTTACTTAGATAAACAATATATTATCTTATCATTGTGCCACATAATCAAGTACTCATTGAAGTATCAAGATAACTCAACCTTTCCTTAGTTGTTGTTGTTACCAACCTTGCCTATCCCCTTAACACCACTCAAATAGATATAGTACTTTCTTAAATAACAATAGTCTTACCAGTTAAGATTTGACATCAATGACAATACAACAATTGCTTCAATTGTAGTTTCCAACAATCTCCCTCTTTGGCATCGATAAAAACACCATATGCATATCACATGAATTACCAACCAATCCAAAAACTTATCTGTTCATCAGAGAAATTTATAATATTGTTAGCTTCATTCTGATACAAAATCAATTAGCCATGCTTGACCGTCCACTGTATTTCTCTCATTGTCTTGATCTTCTCATTCTGTGTATTCATCTGTCATCATCTCCCTCTTTGGCAAAAATGCCAAAGCAGCAATAAAAACATACATCATGTGGATATAGGTATCATCCCTTCAGTTCAGTAGAATATTTCTCCCTATATCATCTTGCTTATGACTGATTCTAACTTTGCTGTGCTCTTCACAACTCTAGGCTGCTCCTAAAGTGTGACCTTTCTCTGCATCAATATGTTAGATATTCTTTGCAGCACACTTGATGCAGTGCTCCTAGCTTGACTAGGCAGCCTCAGTTAGGGGAAGGACCCCTAATTGACTTCTCAGGTATTCATGGGCTTCTTTAGGTAAAGCTTTAGTGAATATATCTGCTAATTGTTCCTTGGTATTCACATATTCCATGCAGACCTCTTTATCTTGTACTAGTTCTCTCAAGTAATGATACTCGATGACAATGTGTTTGGTCTTTGTGTGCATCACTAGGCTTTTAGAGATGTTGATAGCACTTGTGTTGTCACAGAAGATGACAACTGGTTTATTGATTTCTTCTTTCATGCCTACCAACAATTGCTTTATCCATATCAAATTTGAACAATTGACAACTGTAGCCACATACTTAGCTTCAATAGTAGATTGGGAAATGCAATTTTGTTTCTTGCTTGTCCAGGAAATCTTTGTCCAAGAAAGAAAGCTCCACCACTAGTACTCTTTTTGTCATGTACATTTCTTGCCCAATCAGCATTTGTATACAGTCTCAATTCAAATTTGTCAAGCTTCTTGTAGTACAATCCATAGTCAGCAGTTCCCTTCAAATATCTCATGATTATTTTAACCATCATCATGTGAGTTTCCTTAGGATTGGCAGAAAGTCTTGCCACAATCCCAATAGCTAATGCAATATCTGGTCTGCTATGTACAACATATTGTAGCTTTCCGATCATAGATCTATACAAAGTCTGGTTAACTTCTACAACATCATCATTCTTAGACAACTTCTGTCCAGTAGCCATGGGAGTACTTACTGGCCTTGAGTCTTCCATACCAAAGGTTTTCAATATCTCATGAACATATTTAAACTAGGTGATGAAAATTCCTTTCTCCATCTGATATACTTGCAAACCAATAAAAAATTTGATCTCCCCAAACATACTCATTTCAAATTCAGTTTGCATTTCATTTGAAAATTTCTTACACAAGGCATCTTGTCCACCAAATATAATACCATCTACAAAGATCTTGGCTAACATGATTCTTTTACCTTCTTCATCTTTCATGTACAAATTGCTTGTGTCATTTGTCCTTGAGAATCCAATCTGTATTAGGTAGTTGTGCAATCTCTCATACCATGCTCTGGGAGCTTGTTTTAGTCCATATAGTGCTTTATTTAGTTTGTAAACCATGTGTCTTCTATTTGGATCAATAAATCCTTCTGGCTATTCAATATATACTTCTTCTTCCAATATACCATTTTAAAATGTAGACTTGACATCCATTTGGTATACCTTGAAACTTTTATAGGAAGCATATGCAAGCAGAGTTCTGAATCCTTCCAATCTTGCTACAGGGGAAAATGTTTCCCCATAATCTATTCCTTCTTCTTGTGCATAGCCTTTGCATACTAGCCTAGCCTTGTTTCTCGTGATTTGACCATGTTCATTCAGCTTATTACAAAATATCCACTTTGTCCCAATGATATTCTTATCTTCTAGTCTAGGCACCAGAGTCCAGGTATCATTCTTTTCTATCTGGTCAATCTCTTCATTCATTGCTTCTATCCAATCTTCATTTTCTAATGCTTCCTTTGTTGTCTTAGGCTCATATTCACATAGTAAACATGTTGGTTCTTTTGCCTTGCTTCTGGTCTGAATTCTAGTATCTTTATCTCCAATAATTTGTTCCGGCTTGTGATATCTCCTTACATATTGTGCTAGAAGAGGTTCTGCTCTTCTTTCATTTGGCTCATCAGGTTCACCAACAAGATTGTCAGATTCAACCTCTAAATGCTCAGCAACCTCTTCCTGATACTCGATAGCTTCTTCCTATCACTCAGCACATTCTTCTTCTCTCTCGGCATTGTTATCCTGATGCTCGACATTGCTTACCTGAGACTCAACATTAGGTGCAGGTCTGTCACTTGCCTCTTCTTCCTCTATATACACAAAAGATCTATAATCTTCTGGTACTGTTATTGTCAGCTTCATTTCTCTCTGCATACTCATCAACTTTTTTGATCTGTACTTGGTTAAGAGTATAAACAGCTATACTTACAGCTTCTTTCCAATACTTTTGTGCAACATTATTTTCAATCATTAATGTCCATGCATAGTCCAAGATAGATTTGTTCCTATACCATTCTGTGGAGGAGTTCTAGGTGCATACGTCTGTCTTTTGATCCCTCTATCATTTCAAAATAGATTAAACTCATTTGATGTAAATTCTCCACCTCGGTCAGATCTCAGACACTTCAGGTTTTTACCTGTCTCTTTTTCAACCTTGGCCACATACCACTCAAAGAATTGAAAAGCATTAGATTTTTCTTTTAAGAACATTACATGCATCATTCTGGTATAATCATCAACAAACAGGATAAAATATCTAGCACCACAATAGCTTTGTACACCCATCAATCCACAAAGTTTAGTATGAACCAAATCTAATATGTTCTCAGAAGTAAAGGTTTTTCTCTTGAAACTAGACTTAGTCATCTTACCCAACTAACATTCTTTGCACATTACATTCTCAAGTTTCTTCAATCTAGGTAGACCTCTCTCTTTCTTTTTCT
Source organism: Chamaecyparis obtusa (assembly GCA_027943335.1). Lineage (NCBI taxonomy): Eukaryota > Viridiplantae > Streptophyta > Pinopsida > Cupressales > Cupressaceae > Chamaecyparis > Chamaecyparis obtusa. The sequence goes on from BSBK01001517.1 coordinate 292,995, forward strand.
TTCTAATCTCTATTAGATTATCAAAGTTAACATGACATAGTCGCTTATGCCATAACCAAATATCATCAAGTTGTGCAATCATACATGTTTCTTCAGATAGGTCTAGATAGAACAAATTACCTCTTGCATGTTCTCTACTTCCAATCAGTTCATCTGTGGCATCAAATATTTTGGCCTTCCTATGATGAAATTCCACTCGGTATCTAGTGCTATTAAGCTATGCAACACTTAGCAGATTATAGTTAAGACCCTCAACCCAATAAGAATTTTCACAAGAGATCTTATCAGTTAGCTTAATAAATCCTTTTCCTCTAATAAGACATGGTGCATCATTTCTAAATTTCACACACCTACCTTTATAATGGTTTAAGGTATCAAACTTACTCTTATCTCTAGTCATATGATGTGAACAACCACTGTCAATAATCCATTTATCATTTTTGTTCACAGAAGATATCAATGCAGTTTTCTCATCCTCATCAGATTCATCTTTCATTGCAACATAGACAACTTCAATTTCAAGATCATCACTATCAATGTCAGTCTCTTCTTCAGCAATGTAGCAGGATTTCTTACCTTTCCCTTTGTAGTCCTTGTATCTTCGGTAACCTCTATCTTCTCTTTTGGCTTTATGCTTGCTATCTCTTTCTTCATCCTTATTATCCTTGTTAGGACATCTAGTAGGTATATGACCAACTTTATTACATGAAAAACATATAATAGGGAGTTTACCTTTGTACCTTCCTTTTCCCCTTTTCAGTCTTCTAGCCATAAGAGCTTCTAGATCCTCAAGTTCTTCATTAGATGTGCCACTGTCACTATCACTTTCACTTTCACTTTCACTGATGCATCTTTCTTTTTCCTTCTTTGACTTATTCAGAACCATTTGTGACTTAAAAGTAGATTCAATACTACCAATAGTGAAGTTATCATAGTTAGAAAGTTCAAAAGCAGTAAGCTTACCAACCAAACTTTCTAAACTAAGGACATTAGGAGAGTTACATCTAGATTCCTGGATTGTAGAAATTTTGATTGCATAGATAGGACGTAGAGTTCTCAATACTTTTCCTATTACAGTTTCATCCTCAATAGTTCCATTTTCTCCTCTAATAGCATTTACAACTTATTTTATTCTACCACAATATTGTGCAATATTCTCACCTTCTTGCATTCTCATTTCATCAAATTTACCTCTTAGGCTCTCGACTTTTGCTCTTAACACATTCACATCACCACCATAAATGCTTGCAAGGGTGTCCCACATTTGCTTTGCAGTACTGCAGTCTTTGATGTCTTCAAATTCTGGATAACTTTGGGAAGACGTAATTTCCAACATTGCTTGGTTGTGCTCTTTTTTATCTTTTATTTCCTTAGTAGTCAGAGTTGCAACAGGTGTGACATAGTCATACTCAATGTAGTACTTAGCAGAATCACCAATACTAGCTAGATGCAGCTTCATCAAACTTTTCCATGCAGGAAAGTTTTCCTTATTCAGCTTAGGTACCTCCTTATACATCTTGATCATTTGCTTCAAGTACCTTCAAACATGTCTCTGTAAGCACCGATAGCTCTGATACCAATTGTTAATATGATTTAGAACAATAGAGAGGGGGGGGGGGGGGGGGGTGAATCAATTGTTCTCAAGTCCAGATGTATAAAACAAACTTTAACCTCTTCAACAAATCAAATCTAATAACCAACACCTACTTGGTCATTACTGATTGCATAACAGAAACATATAATAGTGTAGTCCACTAATCCAATAGCATCTAACTTGTAAAACATAGAAATGTTCAAACCAAAACATTCACACAAGTATCAACACCAGGATTTATAGTGGAAAACCGATTTGGGAAAAACCACTTTGTAACATGTTACTATTATGTTCACTCTTCTGAAGTGAGCTCGGTGAAAAGCCAACCCTATCAAAGGTTACAAACACACTGTCAGGTGTGACCTGGTTAAAGGATTTACACCACTCTATTAAAAGTGCACCTTGTTATAGGACTTACATACACTCCATTAGAATGCAACCTTGTTCAAAGGATTTATACCTATGATTGTTAGGTCAACCTTTGTTAAAAGGATTTTGATTGTCATAATTGTTAGAAAGTAGCAGTAATATTGATCTGAGAAACATACAACTCACTTTGCAAATATCAGATCCAATTTCATACACATATGCTGGCTTATTGACTATGAATCTTTTCCATCTCCATCACTAATCTTCTCGGAACCCTTCAAGTGATCACACCACTTCTCCTTCAGCCTTTTCTGCTTATATAGTCAATAAAATCAACAACACTTCCAGCATCCACTTCTCTCTCTCTTCATTCAACCTATCGCTTAGGTTTCCTTAATACTACCTCTATTAGGTCAATACATCTTTTGTCACTTAATCTCCTTCGTAGATCTTAGGGTTAGGTCAGATTCATTGAATCCATCCTACATTATGTTCTTTGGCTATCCTTTTAGAAATATCTTGAATCTTCTTAAACATTTACAATAAAATGTTTTATAGTGCATTAAATGCTTTCATACAATCAATAAATAAAGTCAACACATTTTACATAATCCAAGAATTCAACGATGTTGGTTGGAAATTTGAATTCTTCATCAAATGCAAAATACTGATGCTTGGTCAATACTGTGTCCAACTTCTCGGTATTCTCTGGAAAGCTCGATCACCACATAAATTGTTTCCTCGGCTAACACTATCTTCCTCAGCAATTAACTGGTGTTTGGTCAACACTAATTTTACTCAGCACTCACCAGCTTGGTCGACACAAACAACACTCATCTTAAACTAGATTTCTTTACTTTTGCTCGATTAAGCCTACTAGTATAGTCTTCATTCTTACTTAGATAAACAATACATTGTCTTATCATTGTGCCACATAATCAAGTACTCATTGAAGTATCAAGATAACTCAACCTTTCCTTAGGTGCTGTTGTTACCAACCTTGCCTATCCCCTTAGCAACACTCAAATATATATAGTACTTTCTTAAACAACAATAGTCTTACCAGTTAAGGTTTGACATCAATGACAATACAACAATTACTTCAATTGTAGTTTCGAACACCCAAAACACACCAACCTCTACATACATTATCCAGTCACATGGATCTCCTCTAAAATACCCTCAAACACTTGACAACCAACTCCAATAATTGACTTTCTAACTGCTACAATAGTCAAAACCAACTGTTCCTCTAATGCAAACATAGAAAAATGTTGATTTGTTGTTGTCAAGTTGACAACCAAGTTGTCAAATCGACAACATGACAACCAATGCCCATTTTTCATGGACATTTCAAAGGTTTATAAACAACTTCTTAACATACTCTTATCCCCATATCCCCTTCATGAGCCTTCTAGGCCATATTTGCATACAAATGCAAATTTACATCTTTTTGCACTTTGATGAAGACGTATAGGGACTATCCATAAAGGAGGTCAGTGTGGCTTTCCGTGATATAATATTTCCTAAAGCTTAGTTTCACCCTTCATATTGATTGCAATGATCATTTCTATTGGGAATTATTTAATGAGGTTGTAGTAGTCATTTATAACAGCCATGCGACTTGTTGGTATGTAAGACATTTTGGCACCTAAGGCTTAATTGATCATTTTGTAGGTTCATAAGGTGGAAATGCATTAAAATTTTATGTAATACCCTATGTGGATGTCCTTGGTCCATTAGAGCCACTTGAAAAGGTCATGAAGTCACATTGGGTCAAAAAATCCTACAAAGGCTAATACATGTATTAATGGGAATGGGATATCACAACGAATTGATGAGTTCAATAGCTTAAGTGTAGGATAAGGGATTTGGTTATGTTTGAGTTTATCAAGGACCATCTCTATGATGTAATAGGGGAGCACAAGTTCAAAGTTGTCAAGTTGACAACAAAATGTATTCGGTCTAAAGGGTCAAACACCATGACATCAACATATTATGACACTCTATGCCATAAAACATAGTCCTCATGTGGACAAATTCTTCAAACCTTGACTGTCGCAAGGGCAACTGACCCTTCCATGGCACTTTCCAAGCAATCAGAGTTCCAATTTTCCTTCCCCGGTTCCAACCTACAAACATTAATCTTTAAAAACATTCAATACATAAAAAAATCCCTCTCTACATCCCCTACCATCCATGGTAGTGAGGGATCACATCAATACACCATTGTATCAAGTTTATTTGATTGTTGCACACCCTGAATGTACAGGAACAATCAATTGAAATAGGGACCTAATAACTTTTAAACTTCACAAGAACCATTCACAAATACAAAGGAATGATTAATCACCATTTCCTATTCCCTTTCTATCCACATTTTCATTGAGAGAAGAGATTTAGACACCCAAAGTGAGGACTGTGCCTACAAGGGTAGAGATAGGCATAGTACATTAAAATTACATTTCATTGATCAAAAGTATGTTTCAATTGCTTATTCTGATCTTCAATCATCTACCAAACTCCCCCTACTCCTCTATTCAAACTCACACATCCTCAAGGAAAATAAGCCTCTTACAAACTGATTACAAACTTCCTTAGACCAGTAGCAGTCAATTATTGACTGTTTGCAAATTGTTTTTTGTTAACCTTTGTTGTCTAGTTGACAAATATTTTTCAACTTCGACAACCTCTTACCCCTTAGGAATTTATATTATTTCCATAGCCTTTTTAAATTTTTTTAGGACTTCATCCTACCCTTAAACCCTCAAACTACTCTTAAACCCTCATTTAGCCTTTAAGGACTTATTTTGCCAATATAGGCAAATTTCACATTTTTGCACTTCATGTGCATTTACATTATTTTGATGGTTCTAGTGGCCATTTTACATTCATTTGGACCTTTATAGGTCATTATCCCAATGCAACTAATCTATGATCAACCTAAGTACCCCTAGTGACCCCTAGGTACACTTAACCCTTACAAATGCCATTAATGGCTTACATGTTTGATGATACTAAATCAATGACATAAATCCTACTTCATGCCAAAATTTTAAATGGCACCAAGTTCCAAAGAAAGTCTTTGAAATAAAGACATGTGTCCACAATCAAATTTATTTCGGGCCAAAGTTTGAAAGGATAAAAAGTTCCATGAAAAGTCTCTGGGATAGAGACACATGTCAAATCTATGTACTTAACCCGTACCCTAACATAAACTTTGACAACATATTGGCAAATATGACCATTGATTAAGACAAGCTTTGGAAAGTGTAGGTGAAAATATTCAATATACTATGTGGAAAAAATAGATTCTATTGGCGAAGTTGTCGTTGAAATAAAAATAATTCCATATCACTATTGGCAATTGGCCTATGCATGAGACCCAATTTTATAAAGAATGAGTGACATGGCCACCCGAAATGTCCATTTTTTTTGCCAAATTCTAGGTCTCCAACGAGTGAAATTCACCAATTAGAGAATATTCACCACTAAAGTTATCCCTATTGACATCAATGGGAAAGGGTACCAAAATTTCAAAATCAGTTACCAAAACAACAAAAATAGGGTGTACAAAATCACATCTGAACAATCTGTAGTACATCTTTGTAACTTGTCTTCAAAATCTGCATGTCTACATCCCAAGCTTCTTTGAATGCCTCTACTACCTAAATCATTGCATTGAGACCAAATGCAGCCTTATCTGCTTCTTCTACATTAGTAGGTATTAGTCCTTGAAATGTCTTGAGGCCAAGCTAAAGGTCCTCAAGAGTACTCTCCAAGACACTAATTTTTGGGGTAAAAAAGATCCTTAATTGTGAGAATCTTCTCTGAACTATGTCCTTTTCCAACAATAGGGTATGGATTTTATCCATGATCCTATTTTCTTCCTTATTTATGTCCATAATTTTCTTACTTTCAAAATCCTTAGAGAGTTTTTCCAAAGCCTTTTCACCCTAAGCTATAATATCTGATATGCTCTTTACATGCTTATGTGAAGTCATACAGAGTCTAAATAGGTCTTGTCCATCCTTAAGACAAGATTTGATTTCCCTTTCAGTGGAAATCAATGTATTAAGATCACTCTTGATCCCATCAAGAGTATCTTTCATCCTTAGCCTTTTAAAGTCATCTACCACTTTTATTCTTGATGCTTCTTCTAATGTATCAAAATTTTGTTCTATTATACTTAGAACATTATCTAGACTAATTATAGGATCTCCAATATCTACATGAGGTGTAGTCAAAACATTACTCAACACTTGTGTTGTTCGCTAGATTGTCTTTGAAGTTTTGTTAGTTTTCTTCTTTGATTTCTCCTTTGCTTTAGCAAAAGCAAGTAATAACAATTTCATAATATTGAAATGAAGAGATAGGGTATTGAGAGGGGAGGGGTGAATTAGTGCCCTCAAAAACTTTAACTCCAAAACTCAATCAACAAATAGTAGTAAACTCATCTATCAACTGAATTCATTGTATGCATCATTCATTCCATTAACTTGTAAATGTAAATTGCATGAAATCAAACAATAAATCAATCATATAACACAATTATTTTGGTTATGCAGAAACCCTTGTTAGAAGGTAAAAACTACAGTGGGGATGACACCCACAAATTCTTCACTACTACAGATAATAGAGTTTGTCGGTTAAGGCTACAAGTTGTGATCACTTTTGGTGATCTTACCTTGTTAGGAGTAATGATTAGATCAGCTAGATCTACCTAGTTAAATTATTTTAACAACACTACTTGAGTGTGTACTCGGTTAAGATATTTACAATAAGACAGTTAGGTCTACTCTATTAATAGATTTTTCCTAACTCTGTTACAATGATTATAGAATAACATGATGTATCTGTAATTGAAAACTTAACCCTATCTGAAACAAATCTATGAAGTATTGAATGTATATCACCTTGATATGTGTAAATCTTGTCTCTGAACTGCTCGATAGCCTTGTTTGATTCTATCTAATCTGAATGTGTATGAATTTTGCTTAACCTTGTCTTAATACTAATGCCTTGAAGTTGGCTTCTTCCTTCAAGATCTCCTTCACATATCATACCATATATTTTTTTTCTTGTGTCAAAATGACATGAATTACAATTATATAGAATACTGCTATGACCACTTAACAAAATTAGGTTTACAATATCTTAGGAAAAACCCTAAGATCTATGGTATACAAAAATAACCTAGATCTAAAAATTACATAGAGAGCATCATCACAATTAATGATTACATCTACAATAAATGATCCTTGATCTTGGTAAAATGTTTTCTAATTTTGTTGTAACCATCTGCATAGATAAATGTGCCAAAACTGATTACTATGCCATTTCTTGGATTGCTCGATAAATGTTGTCAATACTGCTCGGTAATTACACTGGTGCTCGATGTTTCAGTTTGCTCAGTGTTTACTGACGCTCGGTATCGATATACACTGATGCTCGATAAAAAATTCTCTTGTGCTCAGTTAGAACTAATTCCTTTTTGTTCTCAGTACTACCTTGAGATAACTCGATGTGAAGACTTATGTAGTTAACCAACTATCATGTATAGCTTGTAGTACTTCCTTTTACCGACTAGATAGCATAGGTAACCAACTGATTATCTTTGATACTAATGACAATCCTTAATGCTCAAATAGAGATAACAAATAAGATCTGTAACATCCATATCCTCTATGTTAGTTGGAAGTGATTGGGATCCACTTGTCAACATACTAGGTGTAGCAAAAGGAGTGATAGGTAGCAATCCTTTTGGTTGTTCCTCTATACCTTTTCCTATTCCTTCTCCTTTTTTGTTTCTTTTACTTCACCTTTTTTCTTTTGATACATGTTCCTTTTCAGGTCTTTTCTCCTTTTGTTTCTCTTTGATACATGTTCCTTTTCAGGTCTTTTCTCCTTTTGTTTCTCTTTCTCAGTTGATTCTTCTTGAGCGATCTTGGGAGGCTCAATATTCTTTACTATTTCATCAATTTTGGCCAAATTTTTATTTATCTAAAATGGATTAGATGTATCTTGCTTTGTGTCTAGTGAAATTCCAACATTGTCAATGTAGAAATTAGGTAAAGTAGTATCAACTTCATTTGTCTCCTTTGGAACTTCATCCTCCTCTATAATTTTGGCAATTGTAGGCTCTATGGAGATGATTACTGGGGTTGAGGTCCTTGTAGACCTACCAAGATCAAGTTAGTCACAAGGAGTATTTGTCCAACTTTTTCATGTGTCTATTTCTCTACCTCTTCATATTTTCGGGCCATAAAATTTATGATTCTAGTTTTGGTCCTTAGTTTTGGCCTTAATTTGTTAAGCCAATCTCCCATCTCATTCCCTATCATAGTAGGAATATTTTGTAGAAGAATATCATGTCTTATCTTGGTGTCCTCATCCAAGGCTCTCTTTTTTCTTCCTTCCAATCTCTCAAATAGGTCCTTATTGATTTGACCTTCTATTTCAATCAAATTCTTTTTGAAGGTGAGCATGTGCTCCACAACTATATCTTCTATCTTATTTTTCTCTTCCTCATCATATCTATCAAAATATTTTTCAATGGAGGAAAGTTTACCATCATTTACTGCTCTCTTTTGTAGAACTTTTAGGAAGGGCTTAAACAAATATCTTTGTGCTTCATGTACTTTCTTATGTTCTTCCTCTTTTGCTTTCTTCTTGTCTTCTTCAAGTGCCCTTAAGTTGGCTTCTTGAAGTTTTCTATCCATTTCATCTTCTTTTTCCTTCTTTTGTTCCTTAGCCTTCTCTGTGTCCATTACTTGAATTCACTCTTCTTGTTCCTTTTCTGTAATCTTTTTTTTTTTATCCTTCCCATGCGAAGATCAAGGAGTATCAAGTGTTTTCCTTTTCCTTCCTAGTCCACTAGTCATGGCCTTAGGTCTAGCTTTAGGAGTTGTTTGACCTTGTGTAGTTGCTCTTGCAGCCCACCTCTATGATGTTCTCCTAGTATATGTAGGAGTGTCATATTTTTCCTTTTCTTCTTCATCTTCAATCTCCACCACTTGAGGTACCTCAATATTAGGTTGAGGAGGGGGAGTATTGTATTTCTCCCCAAGTTCTGCCACTTTTTCCCTAATAGACTTCATTTCTTCTTTTGTTATTACATGCTGTCCTACAATTTTGTCAACAAAATTCCCAACTTTCTTCTCCCTTCTCCCCTTTACCAGGTCTTCCTTAACTAATTTGTAGTTTTCTTCATATGTGCCCCATCTAGGAACATTGGAGTCTTTAGGGGACTGTAAAACATGTTGAATGTGAAGTTCTAGAATGGTGTAGTCAACTTTATAGCCCATAGGGGTAGCCCATAAAGTTTCAGGTTCCACCACCTCAAAGCATGTATTGTTAGTCTCCACCATGAAACATATATCATTTTTATACTTATCAACTAATCTCCAAGGGATCCTTTCCCTTTCATGCATTTATTTCTGAAAGAGTTTCATCATTCCTACAATCTCAACATACCTATTTTTCTCATCCCTTTTGTAATAGTAACTAATCATCTGCATGAAGCATCTATCAGATCTCCATAGGTACATGTTAGGAAATATTCACATAACATGAAAGAATATGTACATTATGAGTGATCCAAATTTGAAATGTGTTGTCCTATTTCTCGTTATTCCTGCTAGATTTTCCATTAGCTGTTTCCTTAGGACCTTGCATAGGTCATACTCTTCATCCTCAATTACCATCTTTTATGCTATGTGAATAAAACTAGCTGACACACTATTTATCTTGCTACTATATTTGAAATTTTATCCCAATATCATTGCTACTAGTTTGACATCTTCTTGTGCAATGTCATTTACAAGCATTGTTCTTTTGTTCCACTTGCTTTTAGTTAACTTTTCTACCTCAAACCTTATATTATTTTGTATAGTACTCTTACATGTCATAGGTAATCCACTGATCTCATGTAATAGTTCCTTGGTAATCTTGGCTAGTGTTCCACCAATCCATGTGAATTCATCATGTATTCTACTTAACACAATTTTGATCCAATCTAATTCATTAAATTCAAATCTTTCCATGCACTTGACTATTGGAAACTTGTGAACTTTCCTACATTCTTCTCTTAGGGTTTTGTCTACATTTTATAACCCTATCATTTCATCATAGATCTCTGATGTTCCTATAAATTTAATCTTACTGTGTATGTATGCTCTAATGTCTTCAACATGAAGAACACCAATTGGGGTGTGTGAAAATGCATCCTCTTGATCCTATTCAGTAGATTTGAAGGGATGACTCTTAAATTTTTATCTATTCCTCTCAAGTACATTAAATACCTTAGGTTTGTCCATATTGATTTCTTTGTTACTTAAATTGACAGATTTCTTGAGATAATCACAAATACCTAGCTTGTGTGGTTGTGTGAGGGTTTTGGGAGCACAACTACAAACACTTCGAGCTCCAACTGTTTCTCCAAGCTCTTCAATGCTCTCCAATCTCAGTGAAAATTGTAAGTAATTTGACCATGGTATCACCCTTATAGACAATTTAGCTCAAGTCCCAAAAACTACCCACAAAGTTGCAAGAAACTAGTATTGGCTCAAACTGGTAGATCCTCTCACATACATCTCCAAAAAAGATGCAATCTTGTCTAAGTCACACAAAATAGTAACTAGGTTTTCTTCAAGTTTGCACAACTTAACTCATCCATATATGGGCTCTATATCTAACTGGTGTTAATTTTTCATGCTCCCCCTAAGGCATACATTGCCCATCATAAAGATGGTGAAGCAATGCACCCTAGTAATGATTCAACAAGACTCTTAGGACTCTTGTGAATGCTTGCAATCTACTCTTCATCTTCCTTAACTTCAAATTCCATAGGTTCATTCTGTTTGACCCATTTCTCCTTAAATTATGCTTTTAGCTCTGCTAGCTCTCTATCTTCTTCATTCCATTATTTTTCTTTTGTAAATGGTCTGAAAGACTTCTTCATTTGTCCTCTAAATCTGCAATACTTCACAACATATCAATCATTGTTACACTTGAAATATGACACCTTCTTCTTAGGTTTCAATTGGTTGTAATCAATCTGCAACTTACAATACTTGGTAACATGACCAAAGTTATTGTATTTATAACATATAATCTTTCTAGGTCTAGTAATAGGTTTCTTAACCTCTTCAACTATCTTGTTAACTTCATCCTTACTAGCAATAGAAACATTGTCTTGCATAATATCATTTTCTTTACATGTTTCCTTATACTCAGATTGTTTATGCTTTGCATCTTTATTGAATTCACCTTTTTCTATATTTGGCTCATTCAAACCTTTCTCCTTTTGGTTCTTAAGTAAATTATCTAAGTGGTCATATGTAGGTCTGCTAGATCTCACATCTAGTTTTATGTGATCTCTCATCTTGTGTCCATACAAATAGAAATTAAAATAAAAACTAGTAAACTTGGGCTTAGGAATACCTTTTTCAGTTGGTTTAAATTTGATTGATCTTCATGGCTGGAACTATTGTTATTGTCCTTGCAAGAAGGTATTTCATGTTCTATTATCTTGACCTCAGCTTCTGACTTCTTAGGTGAATCAAGATTCACCACAACTCTATGTTTCCTCTGGTTAGGATTTTCATTAAATCCTACTCCCGTGATGTCTCCAATAGGCTCATGCATGTTAATTTGCTCATCCAATATCTTTATGCTCTCATGAAGTTTCTCTATGCGACCTTTAGTCTAATCAAGTTCATCAGTAGTGGTGATGCAGTATCTTTCTACCTTGTCATATTTTGTCTTTAGTGCACTTAGTTCACTTTCCAAAGTTTACAACCTATCCCTTGTATTTGATAGTTGATTTTGCAACTTTTCATTTTCTTCTTTTTCAAAATCAAGTTCTTTCATCAGGTTCAATTTTGTGACCTCCAATTCATCCTTCAAGGAATCCTTTTCATATTTTAGCTACTCAATTTGATCTTGATCTGATAGCTCTTTAGTTTGTACTTCCATGAGATCATCTCTCAATTTTATTTCATGTTCAAGTTGCTGCTTCAACTTCTTGATGAAGTCATCTACCTTCCTTAGTTTGTACTTTAAATCTACTCTATCTACATTAGCAATGTCCACATCTTCTAGGGCCATTTCATAATTCTTCTTCAGATTTTCCAAATCCATCTTGATTTCCACAAAGTGGTTAAGATTTTCCTTCAAGGGCCTAATGCTCTGATACCAATTGTTAGGATTTGGTAACATCAAGAGGGGGGGTGAATCAGTGTTACAATACTTCATTGAATTCTTAAACCCTTTTCTCTTCCTTTAGCAATAGATAAAGATATAACATAAAATAAACAACTATGCAATAAAAATAAACATAGAATAACTCATAACACCATGTTTGTTTTTGAGAAAACCATGTTAAGGGAAAAACCCCAGTGGGGATGGTACCCACTAAATTTTGCACTATGAATCTTGAAACCCTGTTAGGATTTATAGCCCTGTTAGGAGCTAGTTATTATAATATAGGTAGATCCCTATTAGGGAATGTATACAATGAGATCCATATTTAGGAATCAACCCTATTAAAGGTCCTAGCCCTATTAAGGGGAAAAAAACCCTATTAGGGGTGTAAAATAGGTGCAACAACACTTACAATAAATTTGTTGTCTTGAATACAGAGTTAACAAAGTATTCCTTGAAGAACTCCTCTTGTTCTCCTTTCTCTTGATCTCTGCTCTTAGATGCCTTCACAATTCGCATCTAGCATCCATCTATGTCATCATCATCATCATTACCACCACCACCACCATCATCATCATCATCATCACACACTTTTACAAAAGTGTTTGTATACTTATACCCTTTTAGAAGTATAATTACAAAAGTTAGTCGACATTACTCTAGCTAAACATCATATTAATTAAAACACACTTACACACTTCATTAACATCCTCAATTGACCTTAGATCCAAGATAGCATCCAAAAATAAATTTCCAACCATTCACAAGGTCGGCCTTAGTGATTGCTAACAAGTAATGCTTTGTTTATTGTATTCACATCCAATTAACTACATTTATCTCTTTGATCCTTGGGTATGTGCAAGATCATGAGGGGCCAAAAAGTGGCGATGTGAAAAACATTCATTTTTCACTTGTCCAAAAGCGCATGAAAGTGATTTTTGACTTTTTAGTAGGCTTGGGTGTCAGTACACCTGGGCAAACCTACCACCAAAGCACAGGCCTAATCGGGTACCCGATAATATCGGGTACCTGATAACTATGGCATAAATCCAAAACCCACGAGCCCTTTTCCTCATTTCCTTGTGCAATTTTCTTAAGTTCTTTCCGCAATTTTCAGATACCCAATATATTTTCGGATACCTAATATTAGAAACAACAAATTCAACTCCAAGCATATTCGGTAAGTAGTTATTTATATGATTTTTATTAATTTATTTCATTTTCATGCTAAATGTAACATTTTTTTTTTTAAATAGGATTTTGCATTTATATTTGTAATAATATATGAAATTAGATTGAAATTTAGATTTTTTTTAATTTTAATCAGGCATGGTTGACAACAATGAAGAAAATAACCCTCCCGCACCAAATAACGATCCCCAAAACAATCCCCCGCTTCAAAACCCTCCATCTTTACAAGATTTGATACAAGAAAATTTGAACACAATATGGGGTTTCCAAAACACGTATCAAAATATACCTACATTAGGTCCCATGCTTGCCACACTAAATACAATTGTTGGAAACATTGACACACTCATGTAACAACATAATGTTGCTCTTCATTGGTGTGATGATATGCATGCCCAATTTGATGACGGGATTGACCATGATGGGATTGCGGCCCTTAATATAAGTAAGGAAGATATAGCCACCCTTTTTGTCGATCCTAAAATTGGAATACCAGTTGACTTGAAAAAGCCCAAATTATCAATAAAATAGTGCACAAATGAAGCAATATGCACAAACTTTTGGGATCACTGGTGGATGGTTTTTGATAAACCACCCCATAGCAATTTGGAGGTCCCATTTTATTTCCTTAAAAAATTGTATGCTGAGTTTGTGCTTGGTCACCATGTTGATTATTGGAGTATGAGGCCCAACATGGGCATAGGCAGAGGAGCTTCTCAGACTAGGCCATCTTCCCAGCGCTGAAAGGCCACTACCGTTGTCCCCCCCACTGATGTCACACCCCCTCCTCCAGTGCAGCATCCTGATATCATTGCAGAGGCTGCCTCACAGACTATTAGGGCCATTCATTTACTGAGTGATTAGTTGATCACTCAGACCAGGTTAGTGTTGCCTCCTTTGGATGCTGCTGGCCCATCGACAGCTCGTCAGAGTTCACATGTATGCAAGTCCCATATGTGCATTACGTGTAGGCATATGTGCCTCGGACCACTTACTGATTCTGATATATATCAGTTTCATTATATTGATGAGGGGGATATAGGAGACACACCTGCAAAGGCTGCAACACCTCATGGAGCATCTACATCTCATGAGAGTGCTCAGGAGGTGCAGGTAGAGCCATTGACTCCTGTTGATACGGTAAGAGTAAACATTATAAATAAATTTGTCACATGACTTATTTAATTTAAAAATAATTTATTTATTTAGATTAGTTTTAATGATTGCATGTACTTATGTATATATATTTTTTCCATTTATGTTCAGTCGATGACACAGGAGGAGGTGAGACAGGTGGATGAGTCCACACTTTCGGCCATTTCATTTGGCCTTGATGACTATACAATATATTATAAATTATGTACCCATTAGTTTTTTTTATATCATTTGGTGTACATGCTTAAATCTCTATCAATTAGAGCAATAAAATTCATACATTTACTAATATATATTGTCATCTTATTGTGTTCTTGCAGGCTATAGCCGATGTTAGTGGGGGGCATGAGAGGGTTCCTTCATCAGGTGTCGACAAAGGAAAGGTAGTTAATTATTTAAGATTAATTATGCATGCATATGTATGCCACTTGTGTGTAGTAATAAATATTTTACTTGCACTTTATTGTATAGGGTGTGGCTATCGATGATGTCCCGACACCAGTTCGACAACATAGGGTTACAGGTGTCTCGATTCAGAGTGATAGCCCTATTGTACATAGACTTTTACATATTGTTATTTGTATTTTGTAACCAGGTTTGCTATGATGAAGTACATTGATATATAATTGACAATCTTTTTACTCTCATAGGTTACTCTGACTGTGAGGGAGGGCCCATGAGAATCCTTCTTTCTTTGTTGACCTAGCCCACTATTCCAGAGGATAGATCACCAGATGTAAGTTTTAATTTTAGTTCAATCAATTTGTAATTATATTATGCTATCATCCTATTTTATAGATTTATTACTCTATGTTGCACCACTCTACTAATCTCATTATTGCAAATATATATTTATAGGTCAGAGTTGGTATTGTTGGCATGGTCCCTTCACTACCCAGGACTTATGCTAGGACACTTGCTCATGGTAGGTGATCAAGAGACCAGGTACAAATATTTGTATTCAGTTATAATTTTAATTAAATTAGTGTTTGAAAATTATGAATTATATATATATATATATATATATATATATATATATATATATATATATATATATATATATATATATATATATATATATATATATATATATATATATATATATATATATATATATATATATATATATATATATATATATATATATACATATATATATATCTCTCTGTGTGTGTGTGTGTGTGTGTACAAATAATATAAAGTAAGCAATCTAACTTTGGTTTGAACTCATTTTTTATGCAGGATCAATCAGAGCCCGACACTTCTTCAAAGAGGCTACATTTTGATGATCCCCCTACAGCATAGGATGCAGTTTTAGTTTTGTGGTCATTCAGAGATGACACTTGACACATTTTGAATGGCATATATGCCACATTGTACACCTTAAAACATTGATTTTGTAGACATTTTTAAATGGCATGTGCCATATTTGTACATGGACATACTTTTGATACATTTGATACATATATAGAACATGTTCATTTATATGTTATATTTGCGTCATCTTTTGTATATACATATTTATTATTCATGTTTATGGAATTGAATGGTGAAGTTATATCTTGACTATGATTATCATTATGATTTAAATTATATCTTATTGAAGTTACATTTGTTTTTCTTTACTCTGGAATACCCTATTCATGGAGCTTATTATGTTTGAGGTTTAACTTCTTGTTGGTGAATAGATTTGTCTTCCAAAGAAATGCTTACAAAATGACCCTTAAAGCCCAAACAAAAAGACTCAACCAAGACCAACAGTTGGGTCACTTCGCTATTGAGAAGCGTAAGCGCCCTCTAAATTATTCGGGTATAGCTCCCCGTGCAAGATTTACAATGAATCAACTAAACTATAAATGATAATGCTTTTAACCTGAAAGCAATAAAGGCTTACAAACATCTATTCATAAAAATGATATAGACACGAAGGGACTAATTTACTGAAAAGAAAAGGACAGTAAACACTACAAATTTCATTTGCCTAAACAATGCATTATAGAAAGAAACTAAGAGAGAAAGACGAATGGTTCTTTCCAAATACATGAAAAACTATAGCACAAAGTCCACAGATGATCGTGCTGATGATCAGATGTAACAGATACGCATTCAAAAGAAACCAATATCATTCAAAGATGAATATCAATCAGAAAGTGAGCATCTAAAATCAAAGTTTTAATATGCTGACATATCCTTCTTTGAACACATCAAAACAACAAAGATTTTGCTATTCCTGTACATTAATCATTATCTAAAAATAAAATCCCTCTTTCCCTGCATTACAATAAAAATCCTAATCTATCCCTCCCCTGGCACAAAGTCTCTGGGTCAGGCGGTATCCGGAACCGCCAAAATGTCCTCTACGAGCCTTATTTATTTTCCCCTTTCAATCAATTTCTTTCTTGTTATAATAACTAATTCTTGAGGATGTGTCTATCCACATCTTCTTTCTCGAATACATTAAAGTCTCCCTTTGTGAGTGCCTTAGTAATATTTTGTTATGAAAGTCCATGTTACATGGCGCTCTACATCTTTCAAAATGGATCTATTCCTATAGAATAGTGCCATCTGGATCTTATTGCAACACAAGTGTTAATGCCTCTATTTTTTGATTGGACACTTGGTGCTATAACTAGAGCATGTCATTTATGGCTCTCCACACACATATCGCTTCATGCAAGTGACACCAAGAAACATTTTGTCGAAGCCATCATATATACGTATATTGGGATTCAATTGCGAGCACGTCCTCCTCAATTTTCCCACCCTGTAAACCTGAAGCCAACATCTCTGAATCATGACTGATGTCAACACAAAGAACTACATTATCATGCATCATGAAGGCATCATCATCTTGGTATTGAAAATCACTCTTAAGTTTCCCACTGATATAGTCCCAGACCTCTATGAATCCAACAACCAAGCATGAAACAAGGTTCTGTCCATCAGGGAAGATGTCGGGTCCTCCTTGACATTCGGTGTTGGGGCATTCCTAGGAAATGATAATGTCTTAATATTGAAATTGTGTTATAGATTATCATGTTCTCAAATGCCAATACTGTCGATGTGCAAAACCAATTCTCATTGTCATCGACTAGTCTAACCTAACAAAGCTTTGGAAACTTCATTTTTGGATACCTTTTACTAGTTCTACTACTCCTATCTATAATTCCATATGCCATGCTCTGCTTGCGGGCATTCTGTCGAACAGTTTACATATACGAGCCCCTAATGCAAAGGTTACAGCAAGAAATTGGAGTGCCCTTCTACTACCTCCCACAACTCACCAACCAACCACAAAGGCTTAAGGGTGATCCCAAACTCTTTTGATGGTATAAAACAAACAAACAAATGTATTTCTATCCCAATAAAATTCCTTTGCGAAGTTACACACTCAATCAAACTTCAATGCCTTTTTGGCTTTAGGGACACTAGGCCTAAAACTAACTTATTGATAGAACTCTTCACCAGTGGACTTCCTGACTACTCCCAAGCATTTAGATGGTTCTCATATGACATAAGGCCTCTGAAATAACACTTGGTTTATTCTCACCAAAACCGTACCATGGCAAACTAGACCTGCATGCCAATTTCCTTGTAGCTTTCTCAATAGAGGTTTTCTACTCTAAATTTTGCACAAATGAGTATCTTGATACAAGCAGGGCATTTTCAGACACCCATTTGGAAGTTATTTAAGATCCCAAAACCTTTCCTTCCAACTCCACTCTAGCGCAACCTAACACCCACCTTGGACACAGACCTAATTGGCCTAATTAAGTTTGGTTTACAAAGCAAGTATGAGGTATAGGGTTCATGGAACTGGTACAGTGCTTCAGATATTCTTCTCCAACCCCAAATGACTCAAAACCACCTTTACTTCACTCACTTATCTATTCTATACACTTCTTTACAACTTTCTTCTACTTTCTAGACTGAATCCTCTCAAAAATTCAGACTAGAGCCTGATGCATGAAGGCCTTTCCCTTAGAGCCACTACATGAGCCTTTATAATCCATTGATACATAGACCTAACTTGCATTTTCCAAATTCTTAGGTTAAACCCACGGCTAGAATGCAAGTTAGGCCTCCATTAGTGTTTAGGGCCCTAGAAAAGCTTGCTTCCTGGATTATTTTGAAAAGAATTGAAATAACTTTAACAAATGAAACTAAAAATTCTTCAAATCAATGACAATATTCACTAACATGCAATACAGTATTCCCACATTCAAATCATGACCCTGTAAGTCCGTACATGCCCGTACAACTCTGAGAAATGGCTCAAAAATGGTTTGTATTCCTCCTTTATGGCATCAGTTTACAAAAATCAACTTCTTACCATTATGTTTCAAAGTGATGAGCATATATAACCTCTAAAATGAAGGTTTATCGATTGGAGAACCCATTTGACTCTTGGGTTTCCAATTCCAATCTCTTGAGAAATTTTAGAAAGTTGCAATAGCAACTTTTATTGCATTTTTGCAATTTTGCAAAATATGCCATTTTATGAACTCAATAGAGTTTATGATTTCTTTTTGAGATAAAAACCTATCAACATGATTTTTCAAGTGAAAATAATCTAAAATCAACCTTTAAGACTCCATAAGCCTAACCTAGCAAATTATCACTAACTAGGTGATCCCCATGACCTAAGGTATCTTAGGCTTATAACATTGCCAAAAGATCCTTGATCACACATTAGGGATTCCAAACCAAAATTAGGATGATCTATTTAGATCCATCCTATTTATTACAAACATAAAAATGCAATTCAAATTCCTACTAGTGGAGGGTGCCCTGCACCAGCCCCGGAAGATTGCTACCCAATCGTGCTTAGTGCACCTTGGGGTCACTTGGGTCGAGCGTGGTCACGAGCGTTCTGGTGACTTTGTGGGTAGAACAGGGCTATCACTGGCATTTACTAGGCCAACTGGAGTTGATGGAGCAGACGGTTCGATGCCAGGTCAAACGGTTTGAAAGATACGTTGCTGAGCCACTTTCAACTGACCCTCACTGCAAGTTTTGGCATCGACTGAGATCACATTTCCAAATGCAAACGAAGTCGAATCACCCAAAACTGAGAGAGGTTATTGTAGACCTCAAAAAAATGATCCTATAGCACCTGATGATTTGTTGATACCTCTTACAAAGTCCCAGATACGAGCCCTGAAAGATCACTGCCCAATCGTGCTTAGTGCACCTTGGGGTCACTTGGGTCGAGCGTGGTTGCGAGCATTCCGGTGACTCTGTGGGTAGAATGGGGTTGTCACTAGAATTTACCCAGCCAACTAGAGCTGATGGAGTAGACGGTTCGATGCCAGGTCAGACGGTTTGAAAGATACGTTACTGAGCCACTTTCAACTGACCCTCACTACAAGTTTTGGCATCGACTAAGATCACCTTGCTAAATGCAAATGAAGTTGAATCGCCCAAAACTGAGAGAGGTTATTGTAGACCTTGAAAACACAATCTTGTAGCACTTGATGATTTGTCGATACCTCTCACGAAGTCTGAGATATGAGCCCTGGAAGATCGCTGCCCAATTGTGCTTAGTGCACCTTGGGGTCACTTGGGTCAAGCATGGTCGCGAGTGTTCCGGTGACTCTATGGGTAGAATGGGGTTGTCACTGGTGTTTACCTGGCCAACTGGAGTTGATGGAGTAGATGGTTCGATTCCAGGTCAGATGGTTTGAAAGATACACTACTGAGCCACTTTCAACTGACCCTCACTGCAAGTTTTGGCATCGACTAAGATCACCTTGCCAAATGCAAACAAAGTCGAATCACCCAAAATCAAGAGAGGTTATTGTAGACCTCAAAAACATGATCCTATAGCACCTAATGATTTTTTGATACCTCTCATGAAGTCTGAGATATGAGCCCCGAAAGATCGCTGCCCAATCGTGCTTAGTGCACCTTGGGGTCACTTGGGTTGAGCGTGGTCGTGAGTGTTCCAGTGACTCTGTGGGTAGAAAAGGGTTGTCACTACCATTTACCCGGCCAACCAGAGCTGATGGAGTAGACGGTTTGATTCCAGGTCAGACGGTTTGAAAGATATACTGATGAGCCACTTTCAACTAACCCTCACTGCAAGTTTTGGCATTGACTAAGATCGCCTTGCCAAATGCAAACGAAGTCAAATCACCCAAAATTGAGAGAGGTTATTATAGACCTCAAAAACATGATCTCGTAGCACCTAATGATTTGTCGATACCTCTCATGAAGTCTGAGATACGAGCCCTGAAAGATCACTTCCCAATTGTGCTTAGTGCACCTTGGGGTCACTTGGGTTGAGCGTGGTCGCGAGCATTTCAGTGAATCTGTGGGTAGAACGGGGTTGTCACTGGCATTTACCTGGCCAACTAGAGCTGATGGAGTAGATGGTTTGATGCCAGGTCAGATGGTTTGAAAGATGCACTGCTGAGCCACTTTCAACTAACCCTCACTGCAAGTTTTGGCATCGACTAAGATCGCCTTGCCAAATGCAAATGAAGTCGAATCACCCAAAACTGAGAAAGGTTATTGTAGACCTTGAAAACATGATCCTGTAGCACCTAACAATTTGTCGATACCTCTCACGAAGTCTGAGATACAAGCCCTGGAAGATCACTACCCAATCGTGCTTAGTGCACCTTGGGGTCACTTGGGTCAAGCGTGGTCATGAGCATTTTGGTGACTCTATGGGTAGAACAGGGTTGTCACTAGTGTTTACCTGGCCAACCGGAGCTGATGGAGCAAATAGTTTGATTCCAGGTCAGACGGTTTGAAAGATACACTGCTGAGCCACTTTCAACTGACCCTCACTGCAAGTTTTGGCATCGACTGAGATCGCCTTGCCAAATGCAAATGAAGTTGAATCACCCAAAACTGAGAGAAGTTATTGTAGAACACAAAAACACAATCCCGTAGCACCTAAAAATTTGTCAATACCTCTCACGAAGTCTGAGATACGAGCCGTAGAAGATCACTGCCCAATTGTGCTTAGTGCACCTTGGGGTCACTTGGGTCGAGCATGGTCACGAGTGTTCCAGTGACTCTATAGGAAGAACGGGGTTGTCATTGACGTTTACCTAGCCAACCAGAGCTAATGGAGCAGACGGTTCGATGCCAGGTCAAACGGTTTGAAAGATATACTGCTGAGCCACTTTCAACTGATCCTCACTGCAAGTTTTGGCATCGACTGAGATTGCCTTGCTAAATGAAAATGAAGTTGAATCACCCAAAACCAAGAGAGGTTATTGTAGACCTTGAAAACATGATCCCGTAGCACCTGAAAATTTGTTGATACCTCTCATGAAGTCTAAGATATGAGCCTCGAAAGATCTCTGCCCAATCGTGCTTAGTGCACCTTGGGGTCACTTGGGTCAAGCGTGGTCACGAGCGTTCCAGCGACTCTGTGGGTAGAATGGGGTTGTCATTGGTATTTACCCAGCCAACCAGAGTTGATGGAGTAGACGGTTTGATGTCAGGTTAGATGGTTTGAAAGATATGTTGCTGAGCCACTTTCAACTGACCCTCACTACAAGTTTTGGCATCAACTGAGATCGCCTTGCCAAATGCAAATGAAGTCGAATCACCCAAAATTGAGAGAGGTTATTATAGACCTTGAAAACATGATCCTGTAGCACTTGATAGTTTGTCAATACCTCTCACGAAGTCTGAGATATGAGCCCTGGAAGATCACTGCCCAATCATGCTTAGTGCACCTTGGGGTCACTTGGGTCAAGTGTGGTCACAAGCGTTCCGGTGACTCTGTGGGTAGAACGGGGTTGTCACTGGTGTTTACCCAGCCAACCAAAGCTGATGGAGTAGACGGTTTGATGCCAAGTCTGATGGTTTGAAAGATACGCTGCTGAGCCACTTTCAACTGACCCTCACTACAATTTTTGGCATCGACTAAGATCACCTTGCCAAATGCAAATGAAGTCGAATCGACCAAAACTGAGAGAGGTTATTGTAGAAATTGAAAACATGATCTCGTAGCACCTGACAATTTATCAATACCTCTCACGAAGTCTAAGATATGAGCCCTGGAAGATCACTACCGGTTTGAAAGATACATTGCTGAGGTGCTTTCAATTGACTGTTAGTGGTATGTTTGAAATTTGAATTGTGAAATTAATCATGATTAAGCTTGTGAAATTTGAACTGTGGAGCTTATTATGTTTGAGGTTTAAATTTTATAGATTGTTTGAAATGCTAAAAAATAATATCCTTAAGCATTAGAAACAACAAGCAAACATGTAAGAATTCAAACCATGCAAATGACATAAGTATATGACATGTAAGATCCCTTCTTGGCACTATTGGCCACCCATACATGATTTTGGTCATAAGTCCTTATGAAGAGTTTTAGGACATTTAACTTTTAAATCAAATTGATTGTTACAAACTGCCATTATAGGTTTCAAAAGATCTCAATTAAACATTAAGGATCCTTTTGTCCTTCTATCTCTAATTGGATCCATGGTGACCATAGGCGTCTTCATAGGTGCTCCTACACAAGTTACAATCCACATACAAAACCAAGTTTATTGACTCAAAATACAATCTAAGAAAGGTCAAATTAATGTATTGAAATTAAGCTTAATGAACTTAGAAAATAATACACTAAGTTAACTTATTACCTAGTCAAGTGTTCCTGAAGGGTCATCTCTTTGCTTTAGGGTCTCCAATAGTGCTTCATGATCAGCATTAGTAATAGTCCAAAGTTCTTTTGTCTTTGGTCTTCCTTGATGCTTTGACAACTTGACATTTGTTTCTATAACAAGGTGTGAATACATGAGAATAGTTGTGTGCTTCTCATAGTCTTCAAATGCGAGAACTCCATTCTTTCTAATCATGTATGTTCGCAGCCATGTTCCCGCAACAACAACTGAACCAGTAGGATATGTGAACCCATCACCATCTATCATCGAT
This sequence comes from Chamaecyparis obtusa, assembly GCA_027943335.1. Classification (NCBI taxonomy): domain Eukaryota; kingdom Viridiplantae; phylum Streptophyta; class Pinopsida; order Cupressales; family Cupressaceae; genus Chamaecyparis; species Chamaecyparis obtusa. Next base: position 316,423 of record BSBK01001517.1, read on the forward strand.
TGTACAAGCTTTTGTTTACCTCGTACACAATGTGCTAACCAATAATCTGACCTCTCATCATTCCCTTGCAGTGCAACCAATGCAAAAACATCTCCTAGCTTTAGAAGATCTGAAAGATGGCCATAGTCAACTGAAGTGTCCATGTCATCATTTCTTATAGAGAGTGTCAAAGATAAAGGAGTCAGATATTGTGGAACCCATGTATCCACCCACTCACTTGAATTGCAATGATCCCAATCATACTGAAAACACATGGGGCAAAAACAAGCCAACTCTCGTGTCCAAATGGTCCATGTACTACTATTGGAGCTTCGGAATGAATGCATTTTTCAAGAGTCTTTCACTATTTGACAATCCAATCTATCTCCTATAGTTCCCTCAACCAACCAAAAGAATCTACACACTGTAGAATCAAGAGTCCCCCCTTGTGAGAATGCTAAAGTACACCAATCAACAATAGAATGAGCATCAAGAAGTACAACACTTGAAATCCTCAATTGCTCCTTAACTAGAGCTCTCTTCACACACACACCTGCTTCCTCATGCTCCCCTTTCCCATGCCCCGACTCATAAAAACTCCAAATATGAGGTACATCTCTCTCCACATGCATTCTACACAACCAATAAAACATTCTGGCATTCTTAAATTGACCAGTGCAATTATCCGATCAAATGAGATGCCTATCCATAGCAATACCATTTTCCTGCAAGAAGTCAAAATAGTTCTAGAAACAATGTTGAACAAACTCATGAGAGTGAGACCTATCATCGCTCATATAAAAATGGTACTCTCTGATTATCTTTCACTCATCTTTTGTGCTTTCAGGGGAATGTCTATATGTGATGTGTACAAAAATAGCAACCTGAATGGAATTGTAATATTGAGCTTGAGTCTCATTTTGGGGCTGCAATTTATAGTTCTCCGCAAAGTCTACAACGGATATAATAGTTCCAATGGGGAAAGTGTCCTTACATGTTTTGAATTATTCATAATGTTCTCCTCAATTTCAATTAACCATTTAGGTGTTCTTGAAAGCCTCGAATTTGAAGATTGATTATCTTTATTGCAAGGTACTTCATTTCGCATATAATTTGGAGATGTATAACATTCATGTGGTTCTTGTACAACATTTTTGTTCCCAAAGTCTACATTTTCAATCTCCATCTGTGCATTTTCAAATTGAACATCCTCTTCACTTACAACTACATTTACGGGGTCACCTTGATTAATGTTTAACATACCTTCTCTCCCTCTTCGGTGATTTTCCTTATCTTTTTCCCTATATGCTTGAATTTCATCATCTGTCAACTTCCTCTTGCGTTTAGCCTTTCGATGACTGCTGCTTCCCATGGTGAGACCACAAGTCGACAAAAATCAAACAATGGGCCCCAAATCACTTTTTTTTTTTTCGCAACACGTGAAAAAAGTATCAAATCCTATGATTGTCTGGTATGTGGGGATAGGGAATATTTTGGTAAAATATTACCTGGCAAAAATCGGGTATCCGATTTCATATCGGGTACTCGATATTCTCAGGCTGATGAAAATAAGGCGGGAGCAAATGGAAAAAATTTAACTTTTACATATATTGATGTATATAATAAATATAAATAAAAGACGCATATGATATATATAATGTATATTATATATATACTAATGTATTATAATATACTAATGTATTATATGTACTAATGTATTAAAATATACTAATGTATTATATATACTAACATGTATATAATATATATATATATATATATATATATATATATATATATATATATATATATAATACATATACTAATGTATACTAATATATTATATATAATATTACAAATTTTGGAGAATCTCTTGCAGAAATATGGAAATTATAATCTTCCTCCTAGAGCATACATTAATGAAGTTCTTTGTGCCTTAGCAGAGGAAGCCAGCTGGATTGTTGAAGCTTACAGTACTACATACAAAAATGCGGTATGTATTTTTGGCCTAAATTTTTTTCTCATTTCTTTTAGGTCTTTAAAGGTGGTCAGCTAAATCTTTGTATTAAATGTGCCTTTTACAGGTGTCGTAAAACCTAGCTACGTAGAAATGGAGGCTTTGAAGAATAGTTCACTGGAAGCGGAGAGAGAGACTTCCTAGGGGTCATGAGGACTCCCTAGGGGTCCTAACGCGTGATAAGGCATACTAGGACCCCTAGGGAGTCCCCGTGACCTCTTTTGACACATTGGAATGCTGATGTGTGTCTTAAGGGGTCATTGGAATGCTGATGTGTGTCTTAAGGGGTCTAAGACCCATTAAGACACACATCAGTGTTCCAATGTGTCAAAAGGGGTCACGGGGACTTCCTAGGGGTCCTAGTACGCCTTATCATGTGTTAGGACCCCTAGGGAGTCCCCGTGACCCCTTTTGACACATTGGAATGCTCAAGTGTGTCGTAAGAGGTCTTAGGACCCCTTTGGACACACTTGAGCATTCCAAAGTGTCAAAAGGGGTCATGGGGACTTCCTAGGGGTCCTAGTATATCATGCGTTAGGACCCCTAGGAAGTCCCCATGACCCCTTTTGACACTTTGGAATGCTCAAGTGTGGTCGAAGGGGTCCTAAGACCCCTTACGACACACTTGAGCATTATAATGTGTCAAAAGGGGTCACGGGGACTCCCTAGGGGTCCTAGTATGCCTTATCACGTGTTAGGACCCCGAGGGAGTCCCCGTGACCACTTTTGACACATTGGAATGCTCAAGTGTGTCTGAAGGGATTGTAGGACACCTTAAGACACACTTGAGCATTGCAATGTGTCAAAAGGGGTCATCGAGACTTCCTAGGGGTCCTAACGTGTGATAAGGCATACTAGGACCCCTAGGGAGTCCCCGTGACCCCTTTTGACACATTGGAATGCTGATGTGTGTCTTAAGGTGTCTTAGGACCCCTTAAGACACACTTGAGTGTTCCAATGTGTCAAAAGGGGTCATGGGGACTCCCTAGGGGTCCTAGTATGCCTTATCACGCGTTAGGACCCCTAGGGAGTCCCCATGACCCCTTTTGTAACATTGGAATGCTCAAGTGTGTCTGAAGGGCTCCTAAGACCCCTTAAGACACACTTGAGCATTCCAATGTGTCAAAAGGAGTCATGGGGACTCCCTAAGGGTCCTAGTATGCCTTGTCATGCGTTAGGACCCCGAGGGAGTCCCCATGACCCCTTTTGACACATTGGAACACTCAAGTGTGTCCAAAAGGGTCATAAGACACCTTAAGACAAACTTGAGCATTCCAATGTTTCAAAAGGGGTCATCAGGACTTCCTAGGGGTCCTAATGCATGATAAGGCATACTAGGACCCCTAGGGAGTCCCCTTGACCCCTTTTGACACATTGGAATGATCAAGTGTGTCTGAAGGGTTCCTAGTATGCCTTATCACGAGTTAGGACCCCTAGGGAGTCCCCGTGACCCCTTTTGACACATTGGAATGCTGATGTGTTTCTTAAGGGGTCTTAGGACCCCTTAAGACACACTTGAGCATTCCAATGTGTCAAAAGGGACTCCCTAGGGGTCCTAGCACACCTTATCATGCGTTAGGACCCCTAGGAAGTCCCCATGACCACTTTTGACACTTTGGAATACTCCAGTGTGTCCGAAGGGGTCCTAAGACCCCTTACGACACACTTGAGAATTCCAATGTGTCAAAAGGGTTCATGGGGACTCCCTAGGGGTCCTAGTATGCCTTATCATGCATTAAGACCCCTATGGAGTCTCCATAACCCCTTTTGACACATTAGAATGCTCAGGTCTGTCTGAAGGGGTCTTATGACCCCTTAAGACACACTTGAGCATTCTAATGTGTCAAAAGGGGTCATGGGGACTCCCTAGGGGTCCTAACGCATGATAAGGCATAATAGGACCCCAAGGGAGTCCCCATGACCCCTTTTGACACATTGGAATGCTCAACTATGTCTTAAGGGGTCCTAGGACCCCTTCGGACACACTTAAGTGTTCTAAAGTGTCAAAAGGGGTCATGGGGACTCCCTAGGGGTCCTAATGCATGATAAGGCTTATTAGGACCCCTAGGGAGTCCCCATGAGCCCTTTTGACACATTGGAATTCTCAAGTGTGTTTTAAGGGGTCCTAGGACACCTTCAGACACACTTGAGCATTCCAATGTGTCAAAAGGGTTCATGGGGACTCGCTAGGGGTCCTAATGCATGATAAGGCGTACTAGGACCCCAAGGGAGTCCCCATGACCCCTTTTGACACATTGGAATGCTCAAGTGTGTCTTAAGGGGTCCTACAACCCATTAAGACACACTTGAGCATTCCAATGTGTCAAAAGGGGTCATGGGGTAGGACCCCTTAAGACACACTTGAGCATTCCAATGTGTCAAAAGGGGTCATGGGGATGACCCCTTAAGACACACTTGAGCATTCCAATGTGTCAAAATGGGTCATGGGGACTCCCTTGGGGTCCTAGTATGCCTTATCACGCGTTAGGACCCCTAGGGAGTCCCCATGACCCCTTTTGACACATTAGAATGCTCAAGTGTGTCTTAAGGGGTCCTAAGACCCCTTCAGAAACACTTGAGCATTCCAATGTGTCAAAAGGGGTCATGGGGAGTCCCTAGGGGTCCTAGTACATCTTATCATGCATTAGGACCCCTAGGGAGTCTCCATGACCCCTTTTGACACATTAGAATGCTCAAGTGTGTCTGAAGGGGCCTTATGACCCCTTAAGACACACTTGAGCATTCCAATGTGTTAAAAGGGGTCATGGGGACTTCCTAGGGGTCCTAACGTGTGATAAGGCATACTAGGACCCCTAGGGAGTCCCCATGACCCCTTTTGAAACTTTGGAACACTCAAGTGTGTCAGAAGGGGTCCTAAGACCCATTAAGATGCACTTGAGCATTCCAATGTGTCAAAACGGGTCATGGGGACTCCCTAGGGGTCCTAGTACACCTTATCACGTGTTAGGACCCTTAGGGAGTCCCCATGACCCCTTTTGACACATTGGAATGCTCAAGTGTGTCTGAAGGGGTCCTAGGACCCCTTAAGACACACTTGAGCATTCTAATGTGTCAAAAGGGGTCATGGGGACTTCCTAGGGGTCCTAACGTATGATAAGGCATACTAGGACGCCTAGGGTTTCACCATGACCCCTTTTGACACTTTGGAATTCTCAAGTGTTTTCGAAGGGGTCCTAAGACCCCTTAGGACCCCTTAAGACACACTTGAGAATTTCAATGTGTCAAACGGGGTCATGGGGACTCCCTAGGGGTCCTAGTACACCTTATCATGCATTAGGACCCCTAGGAAGTTCCCATGACACCTTTTGACACATTGGAATGCTCAAGTGTGTATTAAGGGGTCTTAGGACCTCTTAAGACACATTTGAGCATTCCAATGTGTCAAAAGGGGTCATGGGGACTCCCTAGGGGTCCTAGTATGCCTTATCATCTATTAGGACCCCCGGGGAGTCCTCGTGAACCCTTTTGACACATTGGAACACACAAGTGTGTCTTAAGGAGTCTTACAACCCCTTAAGACACACTTGTGCATTCCAATGTGTCAAAAGGGTAGGACTCCTTAAGACACACTTGTGCGTTCCAATGTGTCAAAAGGGTTCACGAGGACTCCTTGGGAGTCCTAGTATGCCTTATCATGCGTTAGGACCCCGAAGGAGTCCCGATGACCCCTTTTGACACATTGGAATGCTCAAGTGTGTTCGAAGGGGTCGTAGGACCCCTTAAGACACACTTGAGCATTCCATTGTGTCAAAAGGGGTAATTGGGACTTCCTAGGGGTCCTAACATGTGATAAGGCGTACTAGGACCCCTAGGGAGTCCCCCTGACCCCTTTTGACACATTGGAATGGTCAAGTGTGTCTGAAGGGGTCCTAGGACCCCTTAAGACACACTTGAGCATTCCAATGTATCGAAAGGGGTCATGGGGACTTTCTAGGGGTCCTAACGCATGATAAGGTGTACTAGGACCCCTAGGGAGTCCACATGACCCCTTTTGACACATTGGAATGCTCAAGTGTATCTTAAGGGGTCTTAGGACCCCTTAAGATATACTTGAGCATTCCAATGTGTCAAAAGGGGTCATGTGAACTCCCTAGGGGTCCTAACGCGTGATAAGGCATACTAGGATCCCTAGGGAGTCCCCATGACCCAAATGAGATGCTAGTGAATGACTTTTTGCTAATACTACTCTTCCACCAGATCCAAATTTCAACCCTTTTGTGGATCTACAGGCTCAATCGTAAGCCCACAGAATTGGCCAAGAGAAAAATGTAATTGTATATCAACTGATTACAAAATGTTCAGTGGAGGAGAAAATATTGCAACGATCAAGAAGAAAATTGGCTATGGAAAATCTAGTTATGAATTCTTTTAAGAATGAAACTATTAAGGAATTGCATGAATCACAAACCATGAAAATAACCTTCTACAACAAAGAACATTTAAGCTATAGAATTTATTAACTCTGAATTTAAACATCTTATCAGCATTCATGGAAGAGATTTCATTAGCATCCATGGAAGAAATTTCATTAAAACTTCAAACAAAATCATCTAAAAAAATTCATTAACTTCAGGCGAAATCATTTAAGATGGACAAAAACAAAATCGTATTACTTAGAAATGGCAGAGAAAGAAAATGAGATAAACCAAATTTATCAAATTCTTGCAATCCGCAACTTCTCTCCGAGTGCAAAATGACAATCCATGGATCCAAAATTATGGTAAAAATTAAATTCTTCGAGTAAGTCATTCAGAAACGCGCAGAATACTGGAACGCATGATGATTTATAGAGAATTTATGATGGACTATGCTATGCAAAAGCCCGCAATCCCTGCCATATCTCAGAGTACTGATGAGAAGCAATGGCGAAAGTCTGAGATAGAAGCGGCGTTGGCATTGAAGCGACAAGACATTCTTCATAATTTCAGGGCAGCACCATCGAAACGACAAGCCTTTCCTCATAATGTAGCGCCGCCGCTGATCTCTTCTTTAAATTTATTAATGCGGTCAGTTCTATGGTGCCTGCATAATTTCTAGTACAACTGCTCATTTTACCAAACCCTTCCTTGCTCTCCATAATCTTCGACCGGTTCAAAGGTTCGTTCGGTTGTTCTTGTTTAACCTCCCAATGACTCTGTTGAGTTGTCGGATTATCAACAGGCGTGGTACAATTGTCCGGTGACCAGAATCTATTTCGAGAACCTTTGCAATTTAGCGTTCCAATTGAAAAAGCAAGGAAAGATACCATTTCACAGCCACAGGTGGTGGAAATAGAGTGATTCTCTTGCCCTCTGCTTCTATAATCCACCTCCAGTGAACTATTCTTCAAAGCCTCCATTTCTGCGTAGTTAGGGTTTTCGGCGCCTGTAAAAGGCACAACTATGCCCCTATAGGGACTCATGCTCGTGCTCAGAATCATATTAAATAATATTTAAAATGTAAAATGTATATTATATAATATTTAATATATAATATATAATCTAATATATAGTTTTTGATATTAATATATAATTAAATAATATTTAATGTAACATGTATAGTATATAATATTTAATATATATAATATATAATCTAATATATAGTTTTTAATATTAATATATATTAAATAATATTTAATGTAAAATATATATTATATAACATTTAATATATAATTGATATTATATAATATTTAATATATCTAATATATATATATATCTAATATATATATATATCTAATATATATATATATCTAATATATATATGTTTATGAAGGATGGAGAAATGGGAGGGAGAAATTGGAGGCAAAGTGAAAATTCAAAATTGTGCATCATGTTCGCGTAAATATCGGGTACTCGATTAGGCTTGGTATTGCTTTGTGCACCAAACCTACATGGTCAACTATTGGAATGTCTCAAATACGTGTTTTTCCCCTGTTTCTTTGAGTTCTAGACTTTGACAATATAGCTAACGACTTTTTTTTCACCCGAATTTGATAAAATGAAAAGGGTATCTTAAGGAGATTATCAACTTTCTATCGATATAATTGCTGTCAAATTTTGAATTCGGTAAGTAATTATTAATTATTTTTCAATTGAGCTACCTCTAAAGTGTTGATTTATATACTGATTGAAAAATGACTATAACTTTCAAACGGTATAACATTTTTGAAATTCGAAAAATGCGTCACATTCTATGCTTCGCCTACTATAAGGAAATTTTTTTTTTTGAATTTTGTAAAGTTTTGAATTAGTTAAGGTGGTCAGACATGAGAGTTTTTTTATTCTGAAAATGTTGTAGCAGAAAATTCATAATTAATTGTTTTTTTGGAATAAAATTATAAAAAAATATGCATCACATCCGGGCATGAGTCTACTACTTATATATAAAATCTTATAATAAAATATTATCATTTGATTATGATTAAGGTGGTCAGACATACACCTACTTCTTATTTTTTTCCTAAAATTTTTGTACTGCTGCATTGAAATCTATACTTTTCACCAATCATACTAACTTTTTCTCAAAAAAGGCCTAGTAGTTTAGAAACTACATTCAATTTTCTACAGATTCTATTCTTACAACTTTTTGATATTAGGTTCATAGCTAGTTGAAATTTTCACGTCAAGTTGACTAACCTTGATTTGCTGATTTTTCATTGCCACTTAAGGGCATAGTTTGGCCCCTCATGATCTTGCACATACCCCCTTCATTATTAACATGTGTGACCTTAAAAAAAATTTGAATGGCTTCAGCCTGAGAGGCTCCCACCTGTGTAGCATCTAGGGTTTTCACAGCTTCTGCTATCGCCGCCTTTGCTGCAGATGGTGTCCCCTTTGGTCCTGCTTCTTTGGTGTCTACAAAGTGTGTTTTTGCCTCACAGCCCTCAAAGGCTCTTGCCCTCGATGTGTTTAAGGCTCCCGCTTCGGCTGTAGACGCTACTATTTCCTACGGCCTTGCTTCTCAGCGTACTGTTGGGAGTGCTGATGCTTTCTTGGGTAGGGTTCATTCTTCTAAGGTGGATGTTCCTACTGGAGTTACTCACCCTCCTGTGTCTGCTACAGTCACTCTCGGGTGCTCTTCTCAGCCCAAGCTTGCTGCCTCTTGGAAGCATGCTTCTAGTCTTAGAGGTGTTGCCCTTCTCCGAGTTTCTAACCTTCTTATCATCCCTCTGGATGAAGAGGTTGTGAAGGATATTGACTCTGCAACTTCCGTCTTTGCGGATCATGGTCTTATTTGCAGGTTCAAGGGCTTTTGGCGGAGCCTCCCAGATTTGCATGCATGGATTACTCACCATTGGGAATCCATTATATCATAAACAATTCATATATTTCCTCTAGCGAGGGGATTTTTTATAGCTAAGTTTGAGAACCCAGCTGACAGGAAACTGATTCTTTGTGATCACTTTTTTAGCTGGGACGATAGGTTCATGCTCATGGTTAAGCCATGGCACCTTGACTTTGATGCCTCTACAGAGACTTCCTCAAAGGTTCCCACTTGGGTGAGGCTTCCCTACCTCCCTCTTCAATTTTGGGTTGATTCTTTGTTTGAGGCTATGGGAGAGTCTCTTGGAAAATTTTTGATGCTGATGAGGAATTTGATGACATTCTTCATTCCACATATGCAAGGATACTTATTGATTTGGATTATTCCAAGGGTTTTTCGAAAAAGATAAAGCTACAACATCCTAAAGGATCCTAGATTCAATCGTTGGATTATGAAGGTCTCCCTTTCAAATGTAGGAGATGTTTTAAAACTGGTCACTTAGCAGATTAGTGCAGATTGGAAAAGGTTAAAAAACCCGCTTCTTGGTGGAAGGGAGCTTCCTCCCATCACTACTATGTTGTAAAGGCCCTGACTTCTCAAATATTTTCTCAAGTTGTTTCCTCTTCTCAGGAGACTTCTGAGGCCCCAACACCTTTTGGTATCGTCTCTGGCTCTCCCTCGAGAGACGCTTCCTTCCCTAGTTTTTCGATCAGGTCTGATTCCGCAGCTCGGGTCTTTGCTGGCTGCGGGGCATCTATCCCTCCTACCAACATTGCTTCGATTGATCAAGCTGGTTCGATGGCTATAGACTCTTCCCTTGTTGCAGCTCCTCTGGATACAGGTGGCCCTATCCTAGGACATTCTCATGTTGCCCCATTTTTGGGTGCCACAGATCTTGATTTGATTTCTTGGCAGGATTTGGCTAAGAATGCAGAAGATGGGTGGACTTTTATTAAAGGAAAAAAAAGGTCTAAATGTCTGCCTTCCTTCGACATGTCCCTCTATTCTCAAAAGGGGAAGAAATGATCTTTCTCAGCGGTTGGCAGGCTCTTCGCTGACCGCTGGTAGTCTCAGGGCTGCTGTTAAAAACTAAAAAATCTTTCTTGCAGCAGTTATTTTTGTATGGGTCTCAATCTCCTTTTACTAGTACCAATCTTTTTCCTAGTTGTGGGAGCCTATAGCAAAACCCTCGTTGTGGTCTAGATTTGATTCTTTTAGAGTGTTGTTTTGAAAATCTTATTTGCCCAAAATGTATAGGGTTTCGGGGCCCCTTCAAAACTTGTTTTACTCTAATAAAAAATATGTGCAACCTTACACATGTATTCATTGGTGTCCTGCAAGCATGTCACTAAGATCACATGCCTTTATACAACTCTTATGAAGCTCACTAAGCTTTTCTCTTAGACTGGGTTACATGAATAGTCTATGGACTTAGGAATTTGTCCTTCATCAACTTCATTCAAATATATTCATGATATCCAATATGTGCGATCATAAAATTGATAAATGTTTCCATAAATGACAACATTCCATATATGTGCATGTGCCTACATGTGCATATGTCTACATGTGCTGACCACTTACCAATAATATAAACACGATAAATCCAAGAATAGAATGCTTGTTAGGAATAATCACCAATAACACAAGAAATATATATCCTTATTAAACTCAATCATAAATAGCACAATCACCGATAGCACAAATGTGTAATAATTATTTGGCATAGTCACTAATCACACAAAAAATACATACTTATAGGAAGCACACAAAGGAACAAGGATAAGATAATAGAGATGAGGAAAGGAGTGTTATCAAAAAAACTTGAAGAGATGGCTAGAAGCATTCAAAATATTAGCATGCATGTAACATTAACAATGTAAATGAAAAAAATGAAATATAGGTCCATTGTGTTGAGTAGAGAGAAAATTTGTGTAAAGGAATGAATGTAATCTAATGGAATAAGCTCATAGTAACGTATAATTTAAATATGCATGAGAACAAAGATCAACCAATATAAAATATATCCAAGAGGAAATGAAGGATGAAACAACAAGGTGTTCAATAAAACAAATTATACCATAGATAAGGTATTGCATGTATATTCTATACTCTTTGTTATGGATACATTCTCTCCAATTGACTATGGCCAAACTGCGTCAAGCGTAGGCCAAAATAAGTTAGCAAAATCCAATAAGATCTAGCATACCCACCACTCCAATAAGGAGATTTAGAGTAGGGGAATGCCATCCCAAATGGGAGCTATTATATTTGGTCGCATGTTATATGAATTTTGTGCTTGTGAAATGTCTGAGTACCCAAGAAGATCAAATACCTCAATAAATGAGCCACTACCATGACTCGACATAGAAACCAATTTTCGTGGGGCCATCTTATACAATATTTTTTCCTACTTTCTTTACCATTTCACCCAAACTAAGACAATAAGCCATTCTCCACATGATAAACACTGGAATTAAACCTAATAGAAAATTGGGGGAAAGATAAATTTCTTGGATATTTATTTGATGTAGACAGTAAATTTGTTATTGGACTCACAAAGGTGCCTTACGATAAATTTAGATGATCTAACAATGTAAAGTCTCGTATAAAATTTGAAATGAGCCCCACAAATCAATTTTAGACCATTATCAGTTCCATAAATTGAAATGTAAAAGCAAAGCCACCGAACTTTTTGAAAGAAATAACTAGTATAAAATTTAAAGAGTTGATGCAATAAGGAAAAGAGAGAAACATGGGTATTTAGATTTGAAATTCAAAGCCTCCAAGGAAGAGGCAGAACATGTATATGAGCTTCTAGAAATTTCTTGTAATCATTACAGATTTCAATTGTATCACTTGCAACCATTACATGCTTCAATAGTCTATTTTTTACTACATCCAACATATCCATTACCATAAACTAACATGTTAAATTTATTCCAACTATTTTTTACTACATCCAACATATCCATTACCATCAACTAACAATGTTAAATTTATTCCAAAGTTAGTCCTGTGCACATATGCTTTTCAATCCATTTTATGATTGTAGATGCCTCTCGGCCAAAAAAAACTTCTTCACTTCCAATGTGTGGACACTATGCAAAGTTATCTTCAAGAGAACGATATCAAGAATAAAGTGAACAGTTGAACAGCCAACAACGAATGTATTTAACTTAATTAATTTTAACAGTGTACAAACATTTTTCTATTCTTCACATCTCCAAATAAATCTGGATTCACTCATATTTGAATTTCCATATTCTTCAACATATATTACTATCAGCATAAACATTGTACCACTCTTTGATGAAAGTGCTAATTACAAGAAACACAAGCCAAATTACCTTCGTAAGGCACAAACAAAATAATATAGAGAGATTACTAGTTCCATTTAAACCTAGAGAATGGCTGTTTTAAGCAAACATTAACAACTTCTACTCTCTGTTAACTACTCCGATGGAGTTTACCCTCACTCAACTATTACATTGTCCAATTTCAGTCCATACACAGGTGGAAACCCACTTTTGGAATAACAAGCAACAGAGTCTCTAAACCCACGAACACGCACTCTGTTATTGGAAGCACAAGACTTGAGTGAACCCGAACGATTCTTGGCCACGCAAGTCAGAAATTTGTACAACTTGGCAAACTCATCCCTGTTACATTCCACCTCAGCAAGTGCCACAGTGTTGGCTCCTAATTTGCATTTCCCTTTCTTTGGATCAAACGTGCACCCGATGTTAATAGGTACATAGTCGGGATCAATTTGCCCACATGGAATGTTCTTTTCAATTGGCGTTTCTCCTTCGGAGCCTAACAATTCAAAGTCCTCTGCCTTGAACAAAGCAGCACCTTCTTTGTGCGCTTTTGCACCTCCACCAATAACTGCATTAATCTCTCCTTTTACAATCCTGAGCTGCAGGTCATTGGAGGGCTTCAAATTTTCTACCCAGTTTCCAAAGGAGTACACCTCCCTCCTCATTGACCGAGGCAGCCGGTCACAAATGATGTGCATGACCCAGCAGAAGAGTAGATTGATATTGTCATACACCCATACTCTCACCGCTGTGCTGAACTCCAGCAGTGCTGCTGTGAAGCTCAACAATGTAGGAACTAGCCAATACACTTGCCTCGTTTGCAGAAATAGCCCCACCATGTTTAAAACCTTGAGCATTTTCTCCTCAGAAAGAGTTAGATTTACAGGCAAAAGAAAATCATTGTCTAGAATCTTGATGGTGTGATTTTCTAGAACTAAATTATCAAGAACATCTGATAAACTCATAACACCCCCTGTGGCTACCTGTTGCCAGAATTCTTTATACCCTTTCAGAAACACAGTGCTGGAGGCCACTTCTGCGAAGTCCAACAAGGTACACCAGATTTTATCGGTGATGTAGTAACACATTTTCTGGTTGAGATACAACTTGTTTTCCTCCCGTCTTTCTAGATGAAATTCAACACCTAAGTATGAGGATCGTACCTGAGTCATGTCATCGTTCAGCTTAATCAGCCTTGGTACGGTCACCTGATCTGCTGGAATGGTCACATGGCAGCGTACAATCTTCCACAGCTTTAAATGACTTCGAAAATCCTTCAGCCGAGCGTAGTCTGCAGAGAGTCCCAACGGTAACCGGCACTCGCTGAGCAACCAGCCTATTCCACATTGTATGACTGCCCCAGCAGGTGTCAGCTTTCCGATCTGCCAAAAACCAAGACAAAGTTGCAGTGACAGCAAAACACTGCTCAATACTAACTTGGTTGACATCCTTCTCCCCTGAACCACAATACCTGCTTATTCTTATTCTTAATGGTTAAAACGTTCCTTGCTATATCTCTTTTTCCTCTTCGTTCTCTTGTTTTGCGTGTCATTCCATTACGCAAATAATATTCCCTTTTCTTGCCATCTCCATTTAGGCTAAGAATCATCTTGGTTTTGGTATTAATGAAATCAAATAGATATTTGTTTTCTAATATCTCATTTTATTTAAATGTCTCACTTTGTCATAATTCAACAAGTAATTCTTTTGACAGCCTTATAGAAAGTGGGAACAGGATTCTATCCCAAGCTGAGGATTGTATTGGCTCTCCGAAAAAATCCTCCACTTTGTACGGGACAGTGCCCATGCCATATTCTACCTCTTTATATTGTCCAATGCCTAAAGAGCGATGGAAAATACTTTATGTGGTGGTTCTTATATGGGCTTTCCCATCTTCTGGATCAAAAGTGCATATGATGTCATACACTTGTTTTGCATCTTAGTCCTTCACGCAAATAATATTCTTTTTCTTTTTTTCATCTCATACATTTGGGCAAAGATACTTTCCTTATATCATTCTGGTTTTTTCAAATAGGCATTTATAATTGATGTATTAAAAAATTGAATTAATGTAATTACAATTAAAATATTTTCTTAATTCAAATAAAATATTATTGAAAAAACTATAACACAATCTAATCAGAAAAAAATTTAAATATAACTAAAGTGTTTTAACTATGAATGTTTTTTGTGATTTGAATTGATGATCTTAAATGGACTAAGGTGATTTATCTACAAGCTTTAAATAAAGAACTTAAAGAACATGTGGAACATGAGCTAATTCTCAAATTAGGAAATTCAACTTTATAGCAATAAAGTAACATTTAAAAATTATTGAACTTGAACATGTTTTGGCCATACCTAATGGACGAAGACTTAAGGTAGTTGAATTCTTATAGAATTAGGCTAATCCCAATTAGAGGCAATTGAAATTATAAATAAATTAGAATAAATTAAAACATCAAATTAATTATCAATTTCAAATAACACAACACACTCCTTACACATATTTCAGCTTCCCATACACCAGACAACACACTCCTTACACATATTTCAGGTTCCCATACACGAGACAACATACTCCTTGCACATAGTAGGTTGAAAACACTCCACCAAGTATACAAAGTTTCCTTAGGTTGACACATATTGCTAACAATCTCTCCTTTTCATGGCAATATAAGAAAAACACACAATTGATCTCTTCCCCTTAGTATATCAACACAACATAGAGATGTTAATAATCTTCCTTACACAACATAGAGATGACAATAATCTTCCTTAGATATCAACAAGTTTGACATCACTAACAAT
Source organism: Chamaecyparis obtusa (assembly GCA_027943335.1). Lineage (NCBI taxonomy): Eukaryota > Viridiplantae > Streptophyta > Pinopsida > Cupressales > Cupressaceae > Chamaecyparis > Chamaecyparis obtusa. Next base: position 331,813 of record BSBK01001517.1, read on the forward strand.
AACAAGTTTGACATTAATGAAAACACAATGTAAAACTACCAACATTATTTCTTATTTTTATTATAACTTGCTAAAAAGTAATAACTTGGTAAAGGAAAACACATTAGGACTCGCTAAAATGATATTATCTTTTATATTGGACTATCAATAGATAAGATACCTTTACCATTAATATTAGTTGATCATAATGTAATATTTAGTGAGATCATTTGACAAATAGTCTCTCTTTTGTTAAACCAAATTTTATATACTATATAATCCAAGTGAAAGGCCTTTATAAATAATACATCAAGAAAAGTATATAAAATCCACATCACAACCTTCTAATTTATGTTTTCTACCATTTCTTAATTTTTAATTTTATATAATCTAATATACAAATGAGATTTCACATGACCACAATTAATAAAGACAAAATGGATTGGTAAAAAACAATGAAAATATCTAAATTTTCCTTAAATAATTATTTCTACCATTTATCCAAAATAAAATTGTGATAATTTGAAGGCTTCTAGTAAGTTTTTTGTTGGTCCACATCAATCTAATAGGAGAGCCCAATAGTGAACAAATTTTTTTTAACAACAAAAGAATTATTTTCTAAAATGTTATTAGCAACATAATTATACTATAGAGTGCAAATAAATAATTCATATGTCAGTAAAAAAAAACCAAGTGTTGTTCCAAATGGACCTATACAAGTAAACACTCATAACTTATAAAAGTTATCTACACACACTCATTTAACAAGATAAATAAATAAAAAATCAAATAATATGCTATAACTATCTATTATAAGTGTGTCATTTATAAGATAAGATGTGCATCTAAACAAGTATTTCTATTGTAGTAAAGAAATATTGTTTGTTTGTATGTATAACTATTTAAATAGCAATGCATATGCAATTTATTCATAAAATGTGAAATACTCTTGTTCAGCAATTGGTTCATTACTAATGAATTTGCAATGATGTTGATTGGGTAGCTTCTTGGTTTTTTTATTAATTTTTTTTATTCAATTACTTAGTTGAAACAAAACCATTGATTTATTTGTGTTGGATATAAGTTGTATTTATATAATTATGTGTTTTTTTATAACGATAATTTTTTTTTATTCAATTAGAGGTAAAGTAAGTTATATTTACAAAATTGATATTCTATTAACAACAAATGATTTATTTTTCAACCCCTAGAAATTTTTAGATTATTAAATTTTGATTGAATGTTAAAAAAAAATTGTAAGGAACTTCATAGTAGATGTGCTATTTTGAATATTACTAACTCACAACTCCAAACCTTAATTTTTAATAGATAAATACCTATTTTATATAACAAATATATGTTGACAAATTTATCCTTCACTAGTCTTTCCCCTAATAGTTTACTCCTTGTTGCACCAAGTGAAATGACTAGGTATGCTCTTGAGTGTTAGGAGCAACAAGATAAAAAGGAAAACTATATGATTGGTAAAAGTGTTTTCACCCGCATGTAAAATTGCACTTGAGAAGGCAAGTGAAAAGGGCAAATAAATTTATATCCATTCACTAACTCCATATCCATAACCAATCCATTAATTAACCCCATCACCAACCTCTCATTAACCCTATCACTAACCTTTACATTGACCCTATAACTAACGCCACCAATCAACCTCCTCTAATTCGAGAAGTTTAATGATAGTTATGTGGACGGCAGTCACAAACAAATGGTTTAAATGGGAAAATGAATACGAATCGAAAAGTTCAAAATGGTGGTTCATACAATTAGTGGTAGCATAAACTGAAAATATGGAGGTAAAATAATGTGTGATAAGTGACGGACAATTGTAGCTACACAAGTAATCGGCAACGGCTATTCAGCCATATCATAGATACCCGTACTCTAAGCTTCCGTACTCCTGCCGCATACTGTGTGATTTGATAGCGTGCACATAAAACTAAAACATTTAACCAAGAACACTTAAATTTTTTTTAACACTCATTTGGCATTAAAAAGAAAAATTTCAAACACTTATTTGGCATTTTAAAAAAATTTTGCAGCATTTTTTTTAAATTATGGGGAGAGGCATGATGAAATATAAAGTGTATTCTCAATTTATTTTATAATGATAACATTATAAGTATAGAATTTTTTTAAGTTTTAAAAATAAAATATTTTTATTTTTTTAATTTAGTTAATAATTTATTAATAGGTTAATAAAGTATATATTTTAAATAGTATTAATATGTTTATTTATAATTATATTATTTAGTAATTTTAATAAATATATAGTATGAAAAATTTAGAAAAAAATTATAATAGGAAATATAATTTTAATCGTATATATTTTAATATTCTTAATATTAAATCATATATTATTGATCAAATTTTATAAGAAGAGTTTGTAAAAAAAAAATTATAAGTAGAGTTTGTAAAAAAATTAAGTGTCCCCCTTGGTAAGATATATGTTTCCATTTTGCTCTTTAGCCATAATTATTTTGTATAATTTAATTTTTTTAATTTTAATTTTTTCATTTACTATTTTTTATTAATTTTTAAAAGTATTATACAAAATAATTTATTACTATATTTTCATATATATATATTGTAAAATTTTGAATGAAGGAAGGAATTTTAAAAATAAATAAATTATATTTGTATATAATTAGAACATTGAAAAATAGTTATCCTATATATACAATTTATCAAGTATTTTCACAACACATTTTATGAATTGTACAAATCTTCTATCTTTAATTTTAACAAAAAAAATATATATTTATATTAAACAACTCATAAACACAATTAAATGTGATGGCTATACACTTAATAATTAAAGGGAAAATAATTGTTCATTCTATCAAATGGAAATATTATTTAAATTTTTAAAATACATATATACATAAACAACAATATATTTTTAATAAATATAATTATTTTAAAAATAATATAATTATTTTTTTAAATAATACATAATTAAAAAATATGTTATAATATACTTGCTATCAAAATAAATAAAATTATAAATTCTATAACATTTAAATATATAATTTATTATTAATCTTTTAAATATATGAATAGTACTAATTTTTTAATAAATATTATTTTTTAAATTATATGTTTTATTTTGTATTCTTATTTATATAAATGATTTTAAAATTTTAAAAATTTTCATATAATATATATCTTAAAATCAACTAATTACATAATATAATAATTATTAATACTAATAAGAATTATTTTTAAAAATTAGATATATGATTTATTTATTTTTTTGATCAATAATATATGATTTAATATTAAGAATATTAAAATATATACTTTTTAAATTATATTTTCTACTATAATTTTTTTCTAAATTTTTCATGCTATATATTTATTAAAATTACTAAATAATATAATTATAAATAAACATATAAATACTATTTAAAATATATACTTTATTAACCTATTAATAAATTATTAACTAAAAAAAAATTAAAAAAATTTATTTTTAAAACTTAAAAAAAAATCTATACTTATAATGTTATCATTATAAGACAAGAGTTGTGCTACAGCTGAAGGCCGGCCTAATGGTAAAAAATAAGTAAGATTGAGATAAGTCTACTATTAGGGACTTAAATTGCTTTATTGTTTTGAAATGAACAGTGCAGATGCATGGAAAGAAATTGCCAAGAATGATTCACTTGAAATTGAAACCCATACCTAAAATAATAGGCAACCTAAGGTTACAAAAAAATATGTAGGAAAAAATGTCTATATTAATTGGAACCTATACCTAAAATGGGTAACCAAAGGTTGCAACTTTATTCTTATTTATTTCAATTGTTTAAATTGGTAAAACAATAGTCTTTTGACTTTTATAAGAGACTTTGATTAAGAGGAAACTAAATTCAAATGAATCCACACTAACTTATCCTTTGCATATATAAAGGACTACATATAAAATGCCTATGGAATGTTTGTCAGAGCAAAAGAGAAGTGATATATCATAGAATGGCATGGTGAACAAAGATTCACAAAATCAATATATATTAGGTTGTAGAGCATTTGCAAAGGTATCAAGAGGTTTCGAATAAAGTGGGATGTCTTATAGGCCTAAATCATAATCTAATACATCAATTGAAGGTAGAGTTAATGGAATAGTTGAATGATTCAATGTAGAGTCTTTAAAGTTGTTGAAAGCCCTATCTTATTGTTGAAATCATGCCACAAGTAGCTTGGATGGATGCCATTATACAATAGTCTAAGAGAAGTGTGCATTATGGAGATAATAATTTGGTGTTCAATGCTAGTTAACACTATCATCAAATCTCATAAGGTGTAAGAGGGCATGCTTATTTTTGTGAAAGATAAGTTTGAGAGAACTAATTACTAATAAGATTACCTATCATGGTTTCGATTGGCTTAACCAACACACTCTAAGTATGGAAACATCTAAACAACAAACTAAAATGCATGTGTTACCTATGGAAGACTTAGTTTCTTTTTCATAGTTACTTTTGTAAGACTTTTGTTTTAGTTTTCTATTTAGCCAATTTGTTCTAAGCATAGACTATTTGGTCCATGTGGGACCGACTCAAACCATATTTCATCATCCCATTTTTGCAATTTGTTGGTTTGGTTCTGTCCATTGTGCGTTTGGAAATGTTTCATATGTCGTTTCCACTTTTATTTGTTGTGGTTGTTGTAACTATTCTAAGTAACAAGGAGATTTTATATATTGAAATAGTGTGACTCAATTATTTATTATATTGTATCATAAATGTGAGACTTCTAAATTATATTGTACACTATTTTTTATAAGGTTAGCAAGGAAAGGGCCCACAACAAGGAAGGAACAACAACAACAAAAATATATTTATTCTTTTGTATGATAAATGTGTGAGTTTTAAAATATATTGTACAATGTTTATTGCATGTAAAATATAAATTGTTTATATTAAATTATATAATATTTTATAGTATGTAATAATTTATTTTTTTAATTATATATTTTAAATAAGTACAACTATAAAAATTTAAATACTTTTAAAATTATGTGACATTAATGTTAAATTAATAATTTTTAATATTTAATTAATTATTTTAAATATAATTTGTAAATATTTTATTTATGTAAGTAACATTTTACAATTAATATTAGTTTTCATGAGTGTTTGGTTTAATTAATTTTTAAAAAATACATTTCATAAATAAAATTAATTATTTAATGTTCAAATTTATTTTTTAAATATAAATTTATAATAATATTTAAATATAAATAATGATGCTTAAAAATTAAATTATTAGATATAATATTTACATTGAATAAATCAATCATTTTTATTATATTGAGTACTTTGCACAAGTTTTTAAAAGAACATGCCTTTGTAAAATTATGTACAAGAATCATCACTAAAATTCTTTTATTTTTTTCAACTTTTCTTTACTATTTTGATAATTATTTTATTTTTAAAAATAAAATTATTATAAGTCATGTCATACTTTTTTATTTGTAAACATTAATTTTATATATGTTTTTTTTAATAAATTTACATTTAAAAATAAATTCTAATATTAAATAATTTATTTGATTTATATTTTTAAAAATTAATTAAACTAAATATTCATAAAATTTCTGTATTCATTCTAAAGTTCTAATTGAATAAAATATTTATAAATTTTCTTAAAAATAATTAATTAAATATTAATATCACACTAATAGAAATAAAAGCATTTAAATTTTTTACTACTATACATATATTAAATATTTAATTTAAAAAATTAATAATTAAAAATATAATTATTATATTATAAAATATAATATAATTTAACTTAAATAAATTATATTTTAAATTCAATCTTGTACACATATAATTAAGTTTTTTTAATGTCCGACCGTATATATACAGTCCAGTGCCTAAAGAATATGCCCAGGTGTTAGCAGAGGCAGCGGCTATGCAGCCACGAAAATCGATGGAAAAATCAAATGAAAAAAACAAACCCCTTAGAATAGTAGGCACTCAGGTTTTTATAATTGGTATATTTTTTCACTAAATTTAAGAAAGAGAAAAATATTTTTCTCCCAAGCAAAATTTGTCTTGACCAATCAGAAATTAAAATTTTAACATTTAAAAAAACAAAAAATTATACTATTGAACAAACATTGGAAATCTTGTTTAATTTTTTTAAATAGAACAGTTTTCAATGTAAATTAATAAGATAAAGTGAAGTGAAAACATTAGTCTCGCCTATAAATAGGCGGGACTAATAAATAGGCCTCTCCCCGTAATTTAAAAAAAATGCTGTAAAATTTTTTAAAATGCCAAATGAGTGTTTGAAAAAAAACCACTGTAAAGTGTCCTTGGTTAAATGTTTTAGTTTTCTGTGCACGCTATCAAATCACACAGTATGCGGCACTAGTATGGGGGCACCGGCTACGGTGCAACATATTTGCACCGGTCGAGTGCCATGCATCTTATGCTATGTGCATCTTCTCTGACACATGTCAGATTTCCGCACTGTCTGTCATGTCAACTGTCACCATTATCAAAGTGGACTTTTTACGCCAAGACTTGCTCTGTTTTACAAGGAGTTTGTAAGTTTTTTATTGTTTATTATTATTATGTTTTAAGACTTTTTATAACTTTTTATTATTATTACATTTATATTGTGATAAATTTTTAATATGATAAGTTTTTTAATATGATAAGTAAAAAATTAAAGATATATTTTTATTATTATATTTATATTGCAGTAAAATTTTAATTTTTATATAGTTTTAAAATAAATATTTTTTATTTTAGATAAGTAAAAAAATTAAGAAGAAAATTAATTTTAAAAATAAAAATCAAATAAATATTTTAGTGATTCTTGTTATTTTATTTTTGTTTAGTTTAAAATATTTATCAATTAAATAAATTTTGATTTTTTTTTTTTATTTTATATTTTTTATAAAAAATACTATATATATTTTCAAGAATATCAAATTTTCGTAATACTTGTTTATTTATTTTTTATTTTGAGTGATAAAATAATATAAGTATATTGTGATTTTAATAAATATATTTAAAAAGAATTATTTTTTATTTATTAATATAATATATGTTATTAATAGAATATAATCTTTTATGTTTAAAATTGTGTATGTTTGTATTGAATGTAATTTTATAATTACAATAGATGATTAAAAATAATATTATAAGTTCTAGTGATCTAAAAATATTATAAAACCTTAATATTTTATTATTGGAGCTTTCTTATGATGATTTTATTTATTTATTTATTTTCTGACAATTTATTTTAATTGCTAAAAATGGCAATAAAATTGATAAATACTAAATTTTAATTGGTAGAAACAAATTGTTTTAATAACTAGTTTAAGTAGGAAATCCAAAAAGCATTACAATAGTACATATAGCCTACGAGTACTAATAAAATCTTACAAAATTTTAAACGTCATAGATTATATCCAAACCCACTATTTTAAACACATCTAAATTATAAAATTTAATTACTTATTATATATAAGTTATTTTTTTATCATTCATTGTGATTATAAAAGTATATTCAATAAAATCATATTTAATAGATTATATTTGATTGTATTAATAACTTCTATTATATGAAATTATTTATTAATAATATTAGAAGAATTTATTATTTTATTATTCAAAAAATAATAATAAACAACTATCATAAAAATTTGATGTTCTTAACAATATAAAATATATTTTTTTATCAAAATTAACTATCAAATTGCTCAAATCCAGAAATCTATCAGACAATTCCTTTGGTCGGATGGCAAAGGAAACAACAAAATCCATTCTGTGAAGTGGGCATGGTGTCACACTGACAAGACCCGTGGGGGGCTAGGGCTGAAGGATTTAAAAACTCAAGGTATAGCCTTATCCGCCAAATGGATCTTTCAATCCATGGAGGGTGAAGCCCCTTGGAAAGTGCTGATTATAAACAATATTGAAAGGGGAGTTCCCAAAAGGGCAAAAGGCTGGTCTGGCCTCCCCTTTTGTGATCTCCTGCTTGGTGATTTTCATGTGAAGGTTCAAGGCTCTGCGGTTTTCAAGTCTATTTGGAAAGCGTGGGAGCAAGTTAGGCAATTTGTCACTAACAAGGGGTTTCACTCTAATTCTCAACTCCATGGGGAGAGATCCATTTGGTGGAATCTCCAGTTAAATGATAAACCCCTTGCCCTTAACCAAGGGTGCTCTGCCAGAACTTGGGCTAGTAAAGGCATCAAACAATTTATGGATCTGTTTGAAAATGACCATCTTGTACCTTGGGAAGAACTCAAGGTGAATTATGACATTCCAGAATCCAATAAAAGAACTTACAATATGATCAGGCATGCTGCTGCTGATATTCCTGTTATCTGTAATGCTGACTCTCACAGATTCTTAAAATGCAAATGGCCAGGTGGTATTATTACTTCTATGCTTAAGTCCAAAAATATTTATAAGGTTCTTGATTGTAATACTGATATCATGGATCACATTAACAATGTTTGGTACTCTTCATACAATGCTGATGATTTTAAAAAATATTTTGATATTCTTTGGAAAAACCCGGTGGAACCCAAAATTAGATGTTTTAAATGGCTTCTGTTACTGGATAAATTGCCTATAAAAAAGGATTTTTCTAACCATGATACTTGTAATCTCTGTAGAGTTCCTGATTCAAGTAGACACATATTTTTTGATTGCATATTTGCCAAAGAAATATGGAGCATGTTTGGCATTTTTTACCCAACTAATGTTAATATCTTTGAAATTATTGCTGGACACATTAATGGTATTTCAAAAGCGGCTAATTTTTTTTGGAATATTTTATCATCTAACATTCTCTGGCAGCTCTGGAAATGCAGGAACGAAGAAAGGTTTCAAGGTAAGCGCAGGGATCTTACTAAGTTTGTTCGCAAACTCACACATTTTAAAATCTTCATGCAGGTGCAGGTTACATTGTTGATGGAGAAAAAGAAGTTGAAAAGGTTCCTGAAGACTGGTCACGCATCTTTCTATTACTATGAGCTGAAGAACAGATATCTCTGGAGGAGGACCTTAGATGATTTGCACGCTTTTGATGAAGCTTGCGACAAGCTGAAGGAAGAGATCAAGAAATGTTCGAACCCTAGAAGGGATGAGCTTTACTTCCTCTCACAGGTGCAAGCGCACAAAAATTTGGTCTGGATGGAAGGTCCCCTTGGCTGGACTGCCTGGGTTGATACTTATTATGATATTCTGATTTAGTGGGTTCCTGGTTGTTTATGTTGCTACTTTGAAGTTTTGATTTCTGGTGGAGGTGCTTCCTCCCCTGTGATCTTCGGTTAAACTTTGTGATGTAATTTTTTTGACTACCTTATATTTAATAGAAAAAAAATTAAAAAATAATATCCATGTACAAATAAAAATTTAAACTAAACAAAAATAATCAACTATCATAAAAATTTGATGTTATTAAAGATATAAAATATTTTTTTATCAAAACTAAAAATTAATATACATGTACAAATAAAAACTTAATTAAAAAATAAAAATTTAAACTAAACAAAAATAATCTTTAGAATAAGATAAGATGAAAGATAATGTTTCAAAACTAAAAACAAAAATAATATCTTCTGCTAATGATCACCTATCTTTCCCACATTAATTATCACGGGGTCAACCTGCAATGATTTGACTGCTCATCTTAGTTATCGTGCCAAAACAAAGCAGTACGATAATGTGTAATGGCATGGTATGGCATATGAGTGCATGGCACAGTATTTGAGGGTGCAAATATGTTGCACCGTAGCCAGTGCCCTAGTATGGGAGCTTAGGGTACAGGTATCTATGAACATGGGCATCCAGCCATATCGAATGATATGGCTGGATAGCCGTTGCCATCACAGACATCTATGCCATGCAAGCAGCGCTCAGTGTAACTGATAGCATCCAGTTCGTGGGCCCTATTGACGATTAAAGCCCTTGCTGCCTCATAGAGCTTCAATGTGACCGCCCGTGAGGGGTAGTTGAGCTTGGTATCGTATTTTCCCATTTTCTGTAGTTACATTTGAGTTTGAGGTACTAAACTTATAATTGTGTTCGTACTGCCCAAGTTGTGTCGACAAATTTGCACTGCTAGAACTGCTACTACCATAGTCCTTGATGCTCTACCTACTGTACAATTTGAACAATATAGAAGTTGTGCAAAATTCGGCAATATTGTCATCGATCTGAAGGATATGAATTTAAGTCATGGCCACCAAGAAAAACTTGTACGCATATGAAAATGCATCAATCTGTAATCAAGTGGCATCAACCAAAATCTCAAACTTATAAAATAATGAACTGCTAGCGAGGAGGCCTCTGACACGACGAGTAGACATGTCTCGTAAACAGCAACCTAACTCCGGTTGTTGGTGAGTTAAATAATCTCTTTGCAGTCACGGTCCCACCGCAAAAATTTTACAGATTTTGGTTTTTTCAAGTGCGGCGGATGATCCCAATCACTTCAATCATCTTGCATGCATACATCATGCTAGATGGTCATCGATCAGGTTAACCCAAGTTGATGCGTTTCATATAAGAAACACCTTCGATGTAATTATTAAGAATATTTATTAAGGATAATATTGGATATTATTAATTTAATTATTAAGAATAATATTGATAATATGAATTTTTAATCAAATATATTTAAGTAATATTATTAATATTATATTATAAATTAATATTACTATTAACAATATTGATTAAGATTATATCGATTAGTATGATATAATTAAAATATGAAATTAATTAATTAATTACTGATCAATCATTAAATAAGAGATTTATGTCTTTATCATTAGTGCAAAATATAAATAGAGTATATGTATTTAGGAATGTATTGTATCATACATATATCAAGTAGGGCTCATGGCTTTCCACTCGTCCCGAGTTTGCTTGTCGTCAAGCAATGTCAAATTGATCCATATCCGCTTGATTATTCTAGACTATTCGAACTTACTAAAATATAGAGTCAAGCAATGATTATGCACAATGGAAACATGAAGTGTAACTTGGATGTATGAAGACACTGTAAAGCAGAACAAAGTATACACATGATATAATCCTCCCTACAATTATAATTTGAAATAAGCTAGAGTTAGAAAAATGGTTTACAAAATTTACTTCTTCATTATGCTTTTGATTATGAACCCTGCAACCACAAAGTGAACATAAGTACATACATACGTATATATAAGCTTCAAGGAAAACTTGAGTCATGACAAGTTAGTCCAAGCCCATTTCCTTATAGAATACAAAACGTGAATTACTTATGTTGTTGACTATTCAATGACTTAAGGTGGAGTTATTGGGTTATGATAAGCTATGTTAGGAGAATCCCCTACTAAGCCCAAGAGTGTAAATTTCTCCCTCTTGGCCTTGGTGCCATGATTGACTACTACTAAGGTGATCTACTTAGTGGGATGCTTACTTTGGTTGATCAGAACCTCATCCCCGATAATTAATCCAACCTATTATGGTAAGCATGGTGAGGTGATTGTAATAGGGTCCTTGAATTGTCCCATCTAAGCCCAAAAGAAGAACTTTGGTCCTCTTGGTCTTGGTGTCAAGATTGAATCCTACCAAGGTGATCACCTTAAATGGAAGTCATATGCCTTCTTACCAATCCGTCCCCATCTTATCCATGATGAACTAAAGTTTATGCATAGTGAAACCAAACAAGTTAATTGATCATAGTAGGGTTATCCACCTAGTGGATTATGGTTCGGCTCATATCTTTTCTTCACTTCAATCACATCCTCACAATTTTTCCAATATATAGTCTCAAAACTTGAAAATCTCAATTTTAACTTGTACTTGACTACTCAACAAATTGCACAAATTTTAAAAAACTACTTAAATTCACTAACCAATTTTTTTGGTGTGTGTAATGTCCCTTACTTAATGAAAGCCTATATTCATAATATGTTAGAATTGTGTGGGAAAAATCTTATAATTTATGTCTTGCAAACATAATATGCCTTCATGAAAATTATCCAATATATAATGTACCTAACTTCTAAGGAATTTTAAGGTGAGAGAAAAAAACCTTATCTAAACAATTCCTTTCTAAGCCCAAGAGCAGAGCTTTGGCCCTCTTGGCCTTGGTGGCAGTCTCTAGTGCACACACAAGGTGGTCTACTTAGTGGAATGTCTAACTATCTTACCAAGCCTAATCTTGTTGACTAATTATGCTCAATAGGGTAGAAATGGCTAGGGTTAGTAATTCGGGCCTTGACGTAACCAAACTAAGTCCAAGAGAAAGACTTTGTCCCTCTTGGATTTGGTGTCATAACTTGACTCCTACCAAGGTGGTAGTCCTATGTCGTCTCACCTTCTCCTCCCCAACCCAACCTCATTAAGTATTAAAATCCTTAAGTGGGTAATTTCAGCTAGACCAAACCTAGTTCATTCTTAGTAATTTCTTGGTTACTAATTTCGAGAGTAAACTAATATGAAATCATTCACATTTCATTTAATTATATGGATTTTGGATTGTATAATAAGCTTGGTTATCCCTACATACTAATTCTTGATGTTGGTTGTTACTGGATGTCAAAACCTTCCCGTTAAGATGTTATGCCTCGTTTCACCTATAATTTGTAATTAATAAAGTATCATTTCGATAGTATATGTCTCTTGTTTTTCATAATCTTTATAAGATTGTCAAGTCATATTTTATCCTTTAGGATGGCAAGATCATGCTCTGATACCATTTGTAATGTTGATGCAAGGAGGGCTTGGAAGATCTAGGACCTAAGGCACACCTAACCATCCAACCACCTTGCAGAGTAAACACAATGGAAGCACACAATAGAGACAAAAACACCAAGGAGAGAAGGAATGCAAACACTTTATTAATTCATTCAAATATTTGCATACATGCCCGACTGTGAGGCCTTCTAGGTTATGACCAAAAAGATTTATGAAAATTCAAACTCTTTCTTCTACCTTCATCCCACTTCCCTCTACTACTTTTCTGTACCTAAACACCCCTATTTATATATACTTGCCAAAATGGCTTACAAAAGATTCTAGATTATTACAAAAATAGAAGGCTAACCACAAAATAGCCTACACACATCCTAAGAAAAGATCCCAATCATTAAATTTGTGACCCAAATTAAATACATAAGTCGACTCTAACTAAGAACCAAACATAGAAAAACTCAATAAAAGAAGAACCAAGCATTAGTAAATAACAGGTTCCCTCAGCACGGGAAGGAACGCTCAGCCAACACAGGACAACTCAACACATACTAGAACTCAGCCAACACTGGACCACTTGACACATACAGGAACTCGGCCAACACTGGATAGCTCGACACTTGCTGGTAGAATGAAAAAAATGAGAAGGATGAAAAAGAAACCTAGGACACTCCTGCATCACACAAATGGGGTTGAAAGAAATGATTCTCCTGAATCATTGAGATGTCACAATCCGAGCTGAATCCAACTCAGATTGGGAAATCCACGAAGCATCTTCCACTGGTCTATTCTTCCACTTGACCAAATATTCATAGTAATCCTTTCCTCTTGTTCTTTTACCAATCCTCTGATCCACTATCCGTTTAACTTCATCAACAGGCTTCTTAGGATAATCATCTGATCTAATAAATTCATCATCTGACTCATGATACTTATACAAATCAGTAATATTCAATATAGGAGATATATCCATGTCATCAGGTAACTCAAGTTCATAAGCATTACCACTGTCAAACTTTCTCAAAATTTTATAAGGACCAAACTTCTTCATTTTCAGCTTATTGTATGTCCCAATAGGAAATTTTCCCTTCTTCAAATGAACCATTACCTCATCACCAATTTCAAAAACATGATGTCTCCTAGACTTGTCAGTATTTTCCTTATACTTTTGATTATTTTGTTCAAACTTCAACTTCACTTCCTCATGTAAAGACTTCATAAAACCAAAAAATACTTCCCCTTCAACACTTCTTTTTTCTTCACCAACAATGTCCCTTTAATTTGATAGTCCTCTAGGCTGGATTCCAGTAACAATCTCAAAAGGTGTTTTCTTGAACTCCTATTCACATAATTATTATATAAAAACACATCTTGTGCGAATACCATATCCCGATTAGTTAGCTTATCTCCAACTAAACATCTCAACAAATTACCAAAGCTTCTATTCCCAACCTTTTTCTCTCCATCTATTTCTGGATGGAGTGTACAACTAAACCTCAACTCATTATCCATATTCTTCCACAAAGTCCTCCAAAATAACCAATAAATCTGCTATCGACCTGTTAGAGATAATACTTCTTGGTAATCCATGCGATCTAGCAATCTCTTTGAAGAAAATATCAGCAACATGCACAGTACCTAATGTCTTCTTGTATGAAATTTTTCATCTTAGAAAATCTATCCACAACAACAAATATGGAATCATACCCTCTTGTTGTCTTAGGTAATCCTAGAACAAAATCCATACTAATCTCACTCCAAGGTTTCTTAGGAACAAAAATAGGTGTATACAATCCAATATTCTGACTTACTCCTTTTTCAACTTGGAAAATTCCACAACTCCTTACAAAATTTTGAACATCCTTATACATATGTGGCCAATAATACTTTTCCTTAGGAAAACTCAATGTCATATCAATTCCAAAATATCTAGCCAATCCACCACAATGCTTTTCCTTAATCAAATTAATTCTCATGGAACTTCTTGGTATACTCAACTAAATTCCATTAAACAACATACCTTCTTGAATGAAATAATCCTCAAACTTACTAGGTTGTTCTGATAGATTTTGTGTTCTACACTCTCTCCATGCCTTAGAAAAATCATGGTCACTATCATACAACTCCTTCATCTCATCAAAACCAAGAACTGCAACCTTCATCTCAATCAACAAAGAACATCTTCTACTTAGTACATCTACAACTCAGTTAGCGACTCCACTCTTATGCTTGATCACAAATGTGAAACTCTGTAAATATTGAACCCACTTCATATATCTTTTATTCATCTTATGTTGACTTCCCAAATACTACAAATCTTTATGATCAGTATACAACACAAACTCACTTGGTATCAAATAATGTCTCCACTTTTTTAAAGCTTGAAATATAGCATAGAACTCTTGATCATACAAAAAATACTTCTTTTTAGCATCATTCAACTTCTCACTAAAGAAAGAAATAGGTTTATCCTCTTGAATCAACACACCTCCTATTACACTACCACTTGCATCACACTCAACTTGAAATAACTTATCGAAATCAGATAAAGCTAACACAAGTAACTCGACAAACTTTTGTTTCAAAGTCTCAAAACTCCAGTCAACTCCATGTGTCCACTTAAAATCTTTTTTTATCTCCTCTCATAGTCTCAGTCATAGCATTACAAACATAACTTAAATTCTTAATGAACTTTCTATAAAAACTAGCCAAACCATGAAATGATCTTGCTTAACCAATGCACTATCATTTCCCCTAAAAAGTAGACTCTGCCACTAGTGCTCTTTCTATCATAAATATTTCCTGCCTAGTCAGCGTCACTATATACCTTGAGATCAAAATATCCTCCTTTTGTGTACAACATAACAAAACCTTCAGTCCCTTTCAAATATTTGAATATCCATTTAACTACAGACATATGTGTCTCCTTTGGGTTTGCATAAAACCTTGCAACTATACCAACTGAATGTGCAATATTTGGTTGGTTGTGGACAACATAATGTAGTTTACCAATCATAGATCTCGATAAAGTGTCTCATTTACTTCCTTAGTGTGACCATCTTCCTTTGACAATTTACAACCAATAGCCATCGGTGTTCCAACTTTTAGATTCTTTCATATTGAATGTTTTTAGGATCTCCTTTGTATACTTAGATTGTTATGTAGATCCCATTATTAGCTTGTTGAATTTGAAGTCCAATAAGGAATTTAATCTCTCATATCATAGAAATCTCAAATTCCTTTCTCATTTCCTCAGAAAATGATTCAGACATTATCTCATTTACACCAAATATAATGTCATCAACAAATATCTCAGCAATTAGAATTTTATCAGTACTATCACATTTCAAGTATAAAGTGTTTTTATCACTAGTCCTTTCAAATCCAATCTTTATTAAGACTTTAATCTTTCATACCATGCTCGAGGTGCTTGCTTCAATCCATATAAAGCCTTGTGTAGCTTGCAGACCATATCCTTTTTAGAATTTTGAAAAAAATCCTTTAGGTTGTTCAATGTAGACTTTTTCTTCAAGAATTCCATTAAAAAATGTAGACTTAACATCCATTTGATAAACTTTAAATCCTTTATATGTAGCATATGCAAGTAATATTTGTACACCCTCTAATCTAGCAACGGGTGCAAAAGTTTCACCATAGTCAATACCTTCTTCTTGTACATACCCTTTGCAGACTAACCTTTCTTTATTTATAATCACATCTCCTTTTTCATTGAGTTTATTTCTAAAAATCCCTTTTATTCCAATCACATTCTCATCCTTAGGTCTCATTACCAGTGACCATGTGTCTTTATTTTCAATCTGATCAATTTCTTCTTTCATAACATTCATCCAATCTTCATTTCCTAGTGCATCCTTCACTAATCTTGGCTCAAATTAAAAAATTAAACATGTGTTATCTTTCAACTTACTTCTTGTCGTGACTCCTAGATTCTTGTCTCCAATAATTCTTCTCGGTGAGTGGTGTCTTCTCACATATTTTGCAAATACAGGCTTGGTGGATTGTTCATCGGTGTTTTCATCTCTTGGTGGAAGCTCATCTTTCTCATTGGTTCCTTCTTGATACATCTTGGTTGCTTCAACTGAATTACCTTCCTATACATAAGCAAATCTTTTGTAATCCTCAAGTTCCTTTTTTCTATCCTCTTCATTCCTTTTTGCAAATTCATCAATTCTTACATGTGCACTTTCAACAATTTTGTTAGTAGCCTTGATCAAACATAGATATGCTTTTCTCTTTGATAAATAACCAAGAAATATACCTTCATCTCCTTTAGATTCAAACTTTCCATTTCTAAAATCTTTCAGTATATAACACCTACTTCCAAAGATTTTAAAGTAACTTACATTCGATGTGTGACCAAGCTACAGTTCATAAGGTGTCTTTTTGGCTCCTTTCTTCAACTGTACTTGATTGAGTGTGTAGCCAATAGTTCATATGGCTTCTCTTTATAATATTTGTGCAACTTCTTTATCAATTAACATTGTTCTAGCACAATCAACTATAGATCGATTCCTTCTCTCATCTATTCCATTTTTCTATGGATTCTTTGGTGTAGATACTTGTCTTTTAATTCCATGCTCATTGTAGAAGACAATAAATTTATCAAAGATAAATTCACCTCCTTATCTAATCTCAAACACTTTAGTTGTTTTCTTATTTCCTTTTCAACTCTTTCTTTATACGACTTAAACATATGAATGCATCAAATTTTTCTTTTGAAAACATAATAGGCATCATTCTTGAATAATCATCAACAAACAAAATAAAGTATCAATCTCCATAATGTCTTTGAACTAGATCATAGGACCACAAAGGTCGGTGTGTACTAGTTCCAAGATACCATTAGTAGAGTAATATTTACTTGCGAAGCTTTACTTAGTCATCTTACCAATTTGACATTCTTTACACAACTTTATTAGGTTTGCTTAATCTCGGTAGACCTATCACTCTATTCTTTTTACTCACTTTAATCATGTTATCAAAATTCACATGACATAGTCTCTTATTCCATAGCCATACATCTTCAAATTTAGTAAATAAGAAACTCTTTGCAAAAGTATCAAGATAAAATAAATTACCTTTTGATTGTTCACTAGTTGCAATTAGATCTCCATTAGTACCATAAATTTTCACCTTTGTATTCTGAAATTCCAATCAATGGCTAGTATTTTTTAGTTGTGCAACACTCAACAGATTATAGTTCATTCATTTAACCCAATATACAACATTACATTTCATCTTCTCATTTAATACAATAGATCCTTTACCTTTTACAAGGCATGGAGCATCATCACCAAATTTGACAAATCCTCCATCATAGTCTTCTAGATTATCAAACTTGTCAATATAACCAATTATATGATGTGAACATCCAATATCAATAATCAATGGGTTAGGTTTACTTACATGAGAAACAAGTGTTTTTTCATCTTCATATTTTTCTTCATCAGATTGTTCCTTTATTGAAACATAGACAACTTCATATCCATCTTCAGTATCATTAGATTCATCATTGATTACACCATCCTCAGCTAGGTATCAAGACTTCTTACCTTTGTCCTTGTAATCTCTAAATCTTCAGTTTTGGTTGTCTCTTTTGTCATTCTTATCATTTTTTCCATTGTCAGAACATCTAGATGCAAGATGACCAATCTTATTATAGTTAAAACATTTCAAAGGTAGTTTGCCTTTGTACTTTCCTTTACCTCTCGGTAGTCTTATAGTTAGCAGTGTATCTAGATCTTCTTGTTCTTTTTCCTCATTCAAAATACTATCATATTCATTACCATATGAACTACTGTGAATCTTTTTGTCTTTTCTTGATGTACCAATTATTAGAGATGACTTGAATGCATTTTAAATTGTTGGTAGACTATTATCATAATTACTTAGCTCAAATGCAATCAGGTTATTGATTAGGAATTCAAGAGTAACAACATTGTTTGGTATAGATCTCAATTCTTGAATAGAAGATACTCTAATAACATACTTAGAAGAAAGATTTCTCAGAATTTTACTTATTACTTTTTCATTAGTCAAAGTTCCACTAGCACCTTTGATGGCACTCACTACTTCCTTGATTTTTCTTCTATATTGTGTGATGTTCTCTTCATCCTTGTTTCTCATTTCATCAAATTTTTCCCTGAGACTATCAACCTTAGCCTTTTTTACATGTTGATCTCCTCCATATATAAGTGTAATCCTATCTCACATCTCTCTTGAATTAACACAGTCATTAACATAATTGAATTCAGCATCGGAGAGGGAAGAAGAAATCTTTATCATAACCGATTTGTGTTCCTACTTCTCTCTCATTTAATCAAATTTCATAGGTCCAGGAGGTGGTGGAGTGTAGTTATTTGTCAAAAGATTCAGTGTAGATTCTCCAATCCCAGATAGATACAATCGTATCCTATTTTTCCATGTAGAGAAACTTTCATTGTTAAACTTAGGTACTTCTCTCCTATACATATTTGGATCTTTTACTCAAGTCTTTTAAACTTGTGTCTTCAAAGTACTTGGCTCTGATACCAATTTTTGGATCATAGAGAGAGAGGTGAATTAGTAATCCTTGAATCCAAATACCTAAAAACTTTTCTCATATTTAAATCTGTGGAAGCTCGGTAAAACAAACTTCACTATTTACCAACAGCAGGAAATAAACTATAACAATTAGTATATCATTCACACAAATCATGCATCACAAGTAACACCAATATTTAACGTGGAAATCCATCTTTGGGAAAAACCATTGTGGGACTTGTCACCCACTAAGAAAATACTCTTATGAAGTACACTTGATTAAGAGATAATCTGGTTAAAGATTACAATGCACACTGTTAGTTGTGACTTGCTTAAGAGATTTACCTTAGATATATTAGGATCTTCACCCTATTAGGAGTGGCCTTGTTATAGGGCTTCAAAAACTCTTTAGAATGTTACCTTTTTCAAGGATTTTATAATAAGATTGTTAAGTCCACTCTATTAAGATATTTATCTATTACAAATGCTAGTAGGCAATAGTAAATAAATTGACCTTAGATTTGAAACTATCTTTTCTCAATCAGATCCTTTACACACTCTTCAATCTTCACTTCAATTCTTTATTATCCACTAGATTCAACACTTCATCAAATCTTTCTTTTCCACTTAGAATCTCTATGTTCCTTCTTCATTGTATCAGTCGGTGACCCTTTAACTATTTAATTTTTCAACGATATTTTCATACAAATCCATCCTTTATATAGATAATTTTTTCCTCTTAATCTCCTTTATTACTTTTTCCTTTAGTCAATCTTAACCATCCAATTCATTATGCCTTGAATCTGGATCTCAGTAATACGTTCTCTTCACCTAGGAACTTGAACTTTTCTTAAAACTTGTTCCATCTCTTTTTTCCATTTATATCTTGGCGTAGACCTTCACCCTAAATTTTCCTATTCGTAAATCTCTTCTAACTAACTCTCCTTTTCATCATTATCATCTAGATCATCATATCTAATCACTAAATGTCAATTCAATCCTTATTTAATACTTGTTCCTCACTCGGTGTCCTCCATTTCTATTTCAATTAACTTCACTTGGTGCCTAAACCTTTCCTTGTTGTTTGGTGCCTATAGTTCCTTTTCCTTTATCGACTTACTTCCTTTTACCTTTTACATTTATCATGTGACATATTTTTCTCGGTAGCCAAAAAAACTTAACTTACTGACTTGAGAAATCTTCATCACCATGCTTTACCAACTTAACATAATCATATGTTAGGTAAAAAATAATTATATCAACATATTCTAATCATTATCTGATCTGTATCAGTTGCCCATTTAATTTCTTAAAATTCATAACATCTCATTTCTTCTTCTTCTTAAATCATCCACATTATATCAATACTGAATGGATATGGCAACATAATATAAAATGCAAATCAATTGTTTGACATCAATGACAAGACAATAACTAATCTAACCTTTCTACTATCATTTATTCTTCTTATCTTGGTCAGTCTTTGTCATCATCACCATTAGATAATGAATTTTTAACATTACTATCAGTTATGGTAACTATCTCCCTCTTTGCCATTGATGGCAATACTAACAATGTTCATTGCTCAATTGATGATGGTAACACTTCACTATCATTCATATTCTCCCTTTGAGCTTTAGCATTTCCTTTTTTGTACTTGATCTTCTTCTTTAGTCTTTCCTTTGTTGTACTTGATCTTCTTTTATAGTCTTTCTCCCTCTATCAATAGTAGTCTTCTTTACACTTTCCTTTTCTAATTCAATTAGCTTTATTCCATTTTACTCTTTGCAACATCAATGCATCAACAAAATTCTCCCTCTTTGATCTATCAACATTAATCTCATTCATCTCCCTACATTAATTGACTTATTCTCATCTAATCTCATACATTCTCCCTGTTTGACAACAATGCCAAAGACATACGAACTAAAATCATACCTCAATATGTATAAATCTCTCATTATAGTTATAAACCTCTTTGTCACAACTTTAGGCTTCACCTAAAGAGTGAACACTATCATCAACTCACAATATAGATACTCTATTGAGTACTTGATTTGATACATCATGCATCATTCCTTAATGAACATTGGATAGGGGAAGAACCCCTGACATACCTCAGAGATACTCAAAAGAATAATTTGGAAATGGTTTTGTAAATATATCAACTATCATTTCTTTAGAATTCACATACTCCAATGTCACAAGATTATTTTGTACATGCTCTCTCAAGTAGTGATACTTAATAGATATATGCTTTGTTTTCGAATGCATCACCAAATTCTTTGAAATGTTAATAGCATTGGTATTATCACAATAATTTTGTAACTCAATAAATAATTTCTTCATGCATACCTTTCAATAATTGTTTGATCCATACAATGTTTGAACAATTCATACATGTAGCAACATACTCATCTTTAGCAATATATTGTGAAATACAACTCTTTTTTCTTTCTTAACCATGTCACTAGCCTTTCTCCTAAAAAGAAAACTCTATCACTAGTGCTATTTTTGTCATCAATAATTCCATCCCAGTTAGCATCAATATATACCTTGAGATCAAAATCACCTCCTTTTGTGTACAACAGGCCAAAATCTTCAATCCCTTTCAAATATTTGTATATCCTTTTAACTGCATATATATGTACCTCCTTTGGGTTTGCAAAAAACTTTGCAACTATACGAATTGAATGTGCAATATCTGGTTGGCTGTGGACAACATACTATAGTTTACCAATGATAGATTCATAAAATATCTCATTCACTTTCTTAGTGTCATATTCCTTTGACAATTTACAAGCAGTAGCCATTAGTATTCCAACCTGTTTAGATTCTTTCATATTTAATAATTTTAGAATCTCCTTGATATAATTAGATTGTGTTATGTAGATCACATCCTTAAATTCATGTTGAATTTGAAGTCCAATAAATAATTCAATCTCTCCTATCATAGACATCTCAAATTCCTTTCTCATTTCCTCAACAAATGATTCAGACATTATCTCATTTGCACCAAATATAGTGTCATCAACAAATATCTCAGCAATCAAAATTTTATCAATACTATCACATTTCAAGTATAAATTTTTGTTATTACTAGTCCTTTCAAATCCAATATTGATTCAGTATGAATGTAATATTTCATACCATGCTCGAGGTGCTTGCTTCAATCCATATAAAGACTTGTGTAGCCTGCAGACCACATCCTTATTAGAATTCTGAACAAATCCTTTAGGTTGTTCAATGTATATTTCTTCAAGAATTCCATTCGGAAAAGAAGATTTAACATCCATCTAATAAAATTTAAATCCTTTATATGCAACATATGCAAGTAATATCCTTACACCTTCTAATCTAGTAATAGGTGAAAATTTTTCACCATAGTCAATACCTTCTTCTTGTGCATACCCTTTGCAGACTAACCTTTCTTTATTTCTGATCACATCTCCTTTCTCATTGAATTTATTTCTGAAAATTTATTTTTTTTCAATCAAATTGTTATCCTTAGGTCTTGGTACTAGTGACCATATGTTGTTCTTTTCAACCAGATCAATTTATTCTTTCATAGCATTCATCCAATATTCATTTCCTAGTGCATCCTTCACTAATCTTGGCTCAAATTTAGAAATCAAACACGTGTTATCTTTCAACTTAATTCTTGTCATGACTCCTATGTTCTTGTCTCTAATAATTCTACTCGGTGATTGGTGTCTTCTCACATATTTTGCTAATAAAGCCTTGGTAGACTATTCATCAGTGTTTTCATCTCTTGGTGGAGGCTTATCTTGCTCATCAGTTCCTTCTTGATATAGCTTGGTTTCTTCAACTGAATTACCTTCTTGTACATAAATAAATCTTTTGTAATCCTCAAGTTCCTTTTTTATATCCTCTTCATTCCTTTCTACAAATTCATCAATTCTTATATTTGCACTTTCAACAATTTTGTTAGTAGCCTTTATCAAACATTTATATTCTTTTCTCTTTGATGAATAACCAAGAAATATACCTTCATCTCCTTTAGAGTCAAACTTTCCATTTCTAGAATCTTTCAGTATATAACACCTACTTCCAAATATTTTAAAGTAACTTACATTCAGTGTGTGAACAAACCAAAGTTCATAGGGTGTCTTTTTGGTTCCTTTCATCAACTATACTTGATTGAGAGTGTAGAAAGTAGTGCTTATGGCTTCTCTCCAGAATGTTTTTGCAACTTCTTTATTAATTAAGAATATTATAGCACAATCAACTATAGATCTATTCCTTCTCTTAGCTATTCCATTTTTTTGTGGAGTCCTTGGTGAAAATAATATTGGCAAGTTGTCTATCCTAAAGTATATGACTAGATATAGAGTTGTCATTATGGCAACAAAGTCATATAGCAGTTTGGAGTCAACACACTAAGTATAAAGATTTGAATTCAATTAAGTGTTGAAGATTGGAGAGCATACAGAGCACTAGAGACTCAGAGCATCAACACACATGTGTACAGATGAATTATGGTATGCACCCTAGAAGTTAAGGTTGTTAGACATTACTTATGCTAAGTCTAAGAGCACATAAGTAAATCTGCAAAGATGTGAAAGTTACAGTCAGTTCAAGTTGCACAACTAGTGTGTGTTAGCAGAGAATAGAGCATGGAGCCGACAGTGACTATTTTGGTTTGTGATTATTGGTTTCATGTGTTGATTTCATGTGTTGATTTCATGTTTCATGTTTATGTGAATGTTTAATTTAGTACTTAAGCATTTATAATTCAGTATTCAGCTTAAAGTGAAAAGTTAAATTATAGTGAACACTGATTCACCCCCCCTCTCAGTGTTCCCATTCCTAAAAATTGGTATCAGAGCTCCGGTCCTCAGCAAAGAAGTTTAACCACTTGAGGAGATCATGGACAAAGAAGATTTGAAGAAGAATCTTGAAGTAGCTCTTGAAGACCCGAACAACTCAGAAAGAGAAATTGAAAAACTAACAGAAAAAGTCAGTGATGCTCAATTAGTTATCAAGAGACTAAGAAAAGATTTGAAGGGATGCTCTAACAGTGATCTTGAAGAAAAATTCGAGAAGTTGAATGAAGAAAATGCATCCTTAGTGAGTTAGCTTGAAGAACTTGATGACAAACTGATGAAAAATCAAGATGTCTACAATGAACAAGTAAAGGAGAACCTTCAACTCAATGAAGAGTTAAGGGAAGCAAATTTGGAAATCTTGGATCTAAAGAATTGCAAAGCAAGATTGGAGTCTGAATTGAAAGATGCAAAGTGTATGCACCCTAAAATGGTCACCTAGACTTTGGGCCCCATTCTTCATTTTATCAATGTTGGAATTATTTTATCAATTTTCTGAATCAATAATTTTTAATATTTTTAATTCAAATCAATTTATTTGATCAAATTATAATTAATTCAAAAAAATTTAATATATTTCTCAAGTTTTATTTAATTGAGAGAACTTGCTCCCTTTTAATTAAATAAAAATCTCTTTTAATTAAATCATCAAGTCATTTATTTTAAATCTCATTTTAATTAAAAGAATAAATCTCTTTTAAATAAATAATTTTTTTTTTAATTAAATATTGGAACCCACTTTGCTAAAAATAAATAATAAAAAAGAAAAATAATAAAGTAAAGTGCACTTTCCTATGAGATGGAATCTTTTGATTTTGCCTCTTGAGCACATGGATCAACCAAGATTTAATCTCCACCGTTGCTCATTTCTTTTTGCCTCTTAATCTTGACCATCCAAGATTCTTTATAAGGAGACCTCTCCTTCTCATTTTCATATGTGCATTAAGTGAATTGTTATGCTACAGGTTTGAAGAGTGATTTTAATGCCTCCTATCCTAGGAAAACCACTTGTTTTATATGTTTCAACAACATAATCTTCCTTGGGGGCATTACTAGCTCAACTTGATGACACTGGGAAAGAAAGAGCTATATATTACATTAGTCATACTCTTGTTTCATATGAGGTTAACTACACTAGTATTGAGAAAGCTTGCCTTACGGTTGTGTTTGCTTCTCAAAAGTTGCGATATTATATGCTTGCGCACACAATACACCTTATAGAAAAGATATATCCACTCAAGTATTTACTTGGTAAGGCTGCTCTCACAGGTAGACTTGCTAAATGGATGATGATACTTTCAGAATTTGACATAGAGTACATTGAGCGTAAAGCCATAAAAGGACAAGCTATAGCTGATCAATTGGTTGATTTCCCAATTCAAGATAATGCACCTATTCAAGTTGACTTCCTAGATGAGCATCTCATGTACATGACTGAAAAAACGTGGAAGATGTTCTTTGATGGATCTTTTATGCAAAATGGTTCAGGAGCTAGTGTGTTGTTTGTTTCTCCTCATGGGTACACAATTCCTAAGTCTTACAAGTTATTGTTCCCATGTACAAACAACATTGCTGAGTATGAAGCTTTAACAAATGGACTGAAGATGGCCATAGAATGGAGAATCACTAAATTACATATTTATGGGGATTCACAATTGATAATCAACCAAGTTAATGAAGAATATCAAACAAAAGATGACAAACTGGTACCTTACAAGAAAATAGTTGATTCCTTGAGACAATATTTCACATTTGTCATATTTCAGTAGATCCCTAGAGTAGAAAACAAAGCAGTTGATGCTATGGCTAAACTTGCTTCACTCCTTCAGTTAGAGCAGCATGAATCTAGATTTGCATTCCTGGTGGAAGAGCTACATCACCCTATTTATGACTCCCAAGAAATCCATGTTATTTGTACCCTTGTTGGTCGTGAGTCATCCTGTTATGGTGCCATTTACTCATATCTCTGTGATGACATTATCACTGAAACCTTTAACCGGTCTGAACAAAGAAACCTTACCCAAAATGCCTCTCGCCATACCCTTATCTCTGGTGATTTGTATAGGAGGGGTCAAGATGGAACACTTCTTAGATGCTTAGAAAAGGAAGAATCCGATCAAGCGTTAGTTGACATTCACAAGGGCATTTGTGGAGAACATTCCAATGGTCTTTCCATGGCTCGAAGGTTTCGTAGGGCTGGGTACTATTGGCCCACAACGCAGATTGATGCAGTAACTTTTGCAAAGTCACTTGAAAAGTGTCAAAAACATGGCAACCTGATACATGCTCTAGGTAGGGAGCTTATTCCTTCTATATCTCATTGGCCATTTCAGCGTTGGGCCTTTGATCTTGTTAGGTAGATTCATCCCAACTCATTAGGTGGACACAAGTTTATCATCATTGCTACTGATTACTTTATTAAATGGGTAGAAGTTGTCCCACTTTCTATTGCCTTGGGCAAGATAGTTTCTCTATTCATTCTGAAACATATCATCTGTCGATATGGAGTGCCTTCAGAGATAATCAATGATAATGGAGGTCAGTTCAAAAATAAGGACCTTAAACAACTTTGCAAGAAATTCAAGATTAAACAACATTGGTCTTCCATTTACTTCCCTCAAGGAAATGGTCAAGAAGAGGCTTCAAATAAAACCATTCTTAAAATCCTACATAGCACAGTTCATAAGAATGGTAGAGATTGGCATTTACAGATAAATTTGGCTTTATGGGCCTATAGAATGAGTATTCGTACTCCAATTGGGGCTACTCCTTTTGCCCTTACATATGGTGCTGAAGTAGTGTTACCTTTGGAGGTTGAGATTCCTTCACTTAGAGTTTCCCTCAAAGGTCTAGTTACAGATGAAGACTACTACGCCATGAGACTTCAAGAGTTAGAACTTCTAGATGAGAAACGTCAAGCATAATTTGACCACATGAGGGTTTATCAAAAGCACATGTCCAAAGCCTTCAACAAAAAGGTTTGCCCTAGATAATTCCAAGTGGGAGATCTTGTCCTATGTGAAAATCCTAAGAATCAACAGCATAGATATCAAAAGGGTAAATTTGAACCTAATTGGCTTGGTCCTTACATCATTACATCAAATTTTGGGATAGGTGCTTATTTATTATCTACTGAGGAGGGAGAGAAACTCCCTGATTGTATCAATGTATTGCACCTGAAGAAGTTCTATTCATGATGCCCATTCTGTTTGGGGGCATCCTTTGTATATATCTTATTGATCTTGAAAAAATTCTAAAAAATTCATATATGATCCTGAAAAAATCCTAAAAAGCATATAATGTCTTGAAAAAATGATCATCTTAGTGAAAATCTAGTAATAGATGTTTTGATGTATCTCCAAAAAAAATATGTATTGCAAAAAATACAAAAAAAATGAAAAAAATTCAAAAATTCAAAAAAAAGAAAAAGTGCCTTGGTGAAAACCTGGAAACAAGCGTCTTGGTAGCAAAAATACAAAAAAAATAATAAAAAGTCTTGAAAAAAAAAATAAAAAAATAAAATTGCAATAAAATCCAAGTGGTGAAAACCTAGAAATAGGTGCTACTTGAGGCCTTTGCACCTTTGTTTCTTAGAACGCGTCCTCGACACTTAGCCTTTCTCCATCATACCTTGTCCTTATTGCCTTGGTTTGGAATTGGTCTTTGTCTTTGTCTAGGGGGCATAATTGTGTTAGCTTTGGTCTCTTGGATGCGTTTTTCTTTAGGACACCTCGCAAATGGTGTTTTTCAACACCTCCCCAATTGTGTTTTTCAACACACCCCCCGACGTCGAGTGTTTTTTTTTCAACACTTATTGGTTTGGTCTTCCCCAATTTTTTCATGTGATCTTACTTGCTTGCAAGCATTCAATCCTTATCCTTGGAACTCAGTATTAGTTAATACACTTAAATTTTTAAACACAACACTTAATGCTTGAGATATGTCATGATCTTTTCTTTGTGTGCTGATTGTTATTGATTTTTATTGAGTTTCCTTATCTAACAAGTCTCTCCAGGATGCATAGCTAGAGGACTTGGGGCATGGGGCATACTTTTATTTTCTTTCTACTTGTGGGTGTATTCTTGAAGATCTTGAGTGTCTCTTGTTGTTGCCTTGAAACACTTTCGAGATTTGAGGCATTATCCTTGACTGTTTTGCACAACCATTCTTATGGTCATCCTGACCTCTATGCCTTGGTGTGAGCATGGTTTTGCTACATTAAATTGGGTAAGATAACATCATAGTCATCTTGACCTTTATGTCTTTGATGCTTATGTTAGAATCTTTCCACATTCCAATCCGATATAAATCACATTCATATTTTCATAGTTGCGTTTGTGACTAGTGATGAT
Organism: Chamaecyparis obtusa; assembly: GCA_027943335.1. Lineage (NCBI taxonomy): Eukaryota > Viridiplantae > Streptophyta > Pinopsida > Cupressales > Cupressaceae > Chamaecyparis > Chamaecyparis obtusa. The sequence goes on from BSBK01001517.1 coordinate 360,265, forward strand.
TGTGTGATTTTTCGATGTCCATTAATAATGGCCCAATGATGAAAATAAGTTCTTTGACATTCTCTAATGAATGATGAACACAAGATCCTATAGTTTCTCTATTGCAAGTACACCTTTGCATTTTCATGTAGCTTGCATTGTTAGACTTCATGTTAAATTTGCATTTTTAGGCTACATTATGAGTTTGAGAGGGTTTTCCTTCATCTTTCTTTTGGACACTTAATCAGCTGTGATCACATTCCGATCTTCATTTCCTTATCTTCTTTTGTGATCTCAATCAAAATTTTTCATCTTAAATAGTTGATTGATTTTTGAGGCGTTCTCTATCTTGAGGCAGATTCTCTTTCTTCTCTCCATTTCTTTTCACATCTTCCAACCTTCGATCTTCCATTCACTTTCATCCCACTTCTCTTCTTCTAATTCAACCTTGGGGCATAATCTTTCATGATCTACCTTGGTTATGTGATTCTTATATCTTTCATCTTGCATCAAGAACCTTATCTTTAGTTCGATTTGATCAAATTTATCAATTTACTATTTCTCCTCTATCTCATTTCAATTTCGATCACAAGGGGGCAATACCTATCAAACATCAATCTTTGATTCAATTTTATCAATTCAATTCTTGCTTGAGATTCTTATCTCTTATTTGAGACTTGACAATTACCTATTTACAACGGTGTTGGCCTTGTCTTTTTCAATCAGCTTATCTTTATCTTGGCGTGTTCCTAGAATGATCACACATCTGGATTATTTTGTGATCCCAAATCAACCTCACATTTCAATTTTTCTTTGGCCACATGTGTTCCTAGAATGATCACACATCACCCAAAGAGGGGCAAATGTATGCACCCTAAAATGGTCGCCTAGACTTTGGGCTCCATTCTTCATTTTATCAATGTTGGAATTATTTTATAAATTTTCTAAATCAATGATTTTTAATATTTTTAATTCAAATCAATTTATTTGATCAAATTATAATTAATTAAAAAAAAAATAATATATTTCCCAAGTTTTATTTAATTGAGAGAACTTGCTCCCTTTTAATTAAATAAAAATCTCTTTTAATTAAATAAAAATCATTTAATTAAATCATCAAGTCATTTATTTTAAATCTCATTTTAATTAAAAGAATAAATCTCTTTTAAATAAATAAAAAATCTTTTAATTAAATATTGGAACCCACTTTGCTAAAAATAAATAATAAATAATAAAAATAATAAAGTAAAGTGCACTTTCCTATGAGATGGAATCTTTTGATTTTGCCTCTTGAGCACATGGATCAACCAAGATTTAATCTCCACCGTTGCTCATTTCTTTTTGCCTCTTAATCTTGATCGTCCAAGATTCTTTATAAGGAGACCTCTCCTCCTCATTTTCATATGTGCATTTTGTGAATTTTTATGCTACAGGTTTGAAGAGCGATTTTGGAGAAGATTTTGAGCACTTGAGCTTGGATATTGAAACTTCTCTCTTCTTGTCTTCTTCTCTCATTCCCCATGGCAATCCATTAGATTAATCTTACATTTTCCATATTAGATTAGATTCATATTTCATTTCATAGAATAATCTTGCATAAGCATTTCCTTTCATAGATTAATTTGCATTGTTATCATATAGAATAGATCTCATTTTCATTTGCATGCATCTTTGAATCTCTCATTTTATGGTGTACTTGCATGGGCACAAACTAGGTCTAATCCGAGGGCCTCCATTACAAACCCTTGCACTCCATGAATAAAGAGCTATGCGTCACTATTTGAGATCTCATTCTTGAGAGATCTTGGATGTAATGATTCATAGAAGTGTGACAACATTTTAGCACACACAAAGAACCACATTGACAAATTGCACACCAGTTATGATTTGATAGAATCTTAGTTGTATGCAAGAAGAGTCAAAGGAGACACTAGTTGTATTGGATACAATGAAGCACAAAATCATATTGATAAGATGTGAGCAAGAAAGGAGACACAAAAAGAATCTACTGATATTGAGAAGACTGAAGATCAAACCAAAGACAATGGTAGTCCTCCTAAAAATGAGCGCAAGCCTATTGAATGCACTTGTTTTGCATGTAACAAGCATGGACACATTGCAAGAAACTATATAGAGGTGAAGCCTTTTAATGGTTATTGTTATATATGTAATAGATTTGGTCATAGAGCAATAAATTGCAAGACTAGTAAGAAGAACAGGATTCAACATGATCAAACAAATTAGAATCAAACCAATGCAAGTTCTCAAAATGTTACATGTCAGCTATGTAACTATAATGGTCATACAAAAAAACAATGTGGATTGGTGACTCATGTCAATGCACCAAGGAATAATAGACCTCTAGTGATTTGTCACACCTGTAAAAAGGCTGGACATATCTCATAGTTTTGTAGATCAAGGATGCAAGGTCAAGAAAGCCCTAAAAAGGCCGAAGAACCAATTTTGGATCCTGAAGTAGAAGTCAAGTTTGTGAAGGCATTAGAAGATGCGAGCATGATTTGGTTAGATGGAAAGAAGGAAAATGTTGATGGTAATGTATTGGATGCATCCCTAGTGGACGCACCCTCTACATCTGCATGAATGGCCCTCAGGGTCATAGGGGGAGCTAATTTAGCTCTAGACCCCCGCGTGGTTGGTATACTCATCCTCAGAGTATGCACCTTTGGACTTAAGCTATTGGAGTGTATTGGAACCTTTGTGCGAGAACACACATGCTGATTGTTAGCGAAACTCAAGTTTGAAATTTTGAAGTGATAGCCTAGTTTACGTGAGTTGCATTAATGGTGAATTTCTTACTTTAAGTACACAAAAAGATGTTTTTTTACTCATTGCATTCATACTCAAAGCGATTGGAGAGAAGATTAAGCCTTGGAAGTCCTTGTGAAGAGTTGGAGATTAAGTTATCAGTGATTGCAGTGCATTTGATAGGTTGCAAGAAACCCTAACTCATTGCGCCAGTTCGGAAGCTGTGAGAACATCTCAGAGATCCTTTGGAAAGTGAATATCAAGTAAGTCATGGCCACTCCTATTGTTTTTGATGTTGCTGAGAAGAAGCAGTATGTTTTCAAAAGGCACCCATTTAAATCAACCCTAGATGATTTAGAGGGAGCATTTTACCGCATTCCAATGGGTGTCATGCATGTAGAATACATAAGGGCTTACATTCATTGTATGAAGGAACCTGTTGGATTGGATAGATTGAGAGCGCATATGGACACAATGTTGAAACTAGATAAAATGTTCATGGATGAATACATCAAATGGAATGATCACCCCATTGTTGAATATGCCACGACATATGAGTTCTATGAGGAAGAATGGATAAAGATATTGTTGAGCAGAATCCATGATGATTTGTTTTGGATTGGAGATGTACTAATAAGAATCACAGGAGACTTGATTCATGAGATGATAGGTCTCTCGAAGACATACTCTGTCCTTCTTGTGGGTAAGGATGTCAGAAAAATGGTGGAGCAAGTGTGTAAATCTAGAAGTGATAAGTGCAGCATGACCATTGAGCCTATAGAGCAACCAAACATCAAGTTGATATTAATGATATTGGGTTATAGATTTCATCATACCAGTAGGGTGAATAGTGTGTCTATGGGCACTATTCTAGTAGCCATCCATCTTGTGCAAGAAGATGGAGAGTTCACTAATACATTTGGGGTGAAATTGCGATGGCCATTTGCGACGGAAGGCAAATGTCATGCGGTTTTGCCTTTTTTTTTCAAATATAGCCCGACACCATCGCAATTTGCGACGATAATACATTTGTCACTGTCGCAATTGTGACATTGTCGGGATATAAGCGCAAAATTAAAAAGGAACGTTGTCATGTGTGTTTTCAACAGCGCCGTAACCCTCCGCGAAATCACATCAGGATATAAGGGAAAACAAAATAAGAACGTTGTCATTTGTATTTTCAACAGCGCCGTAACCCTCCGCGAAATCACATCGGGATATAAGGGCAAAAAAAACAAGAACGTTGTCATTTGTGTTTTCAACAGCGCCGTAACCCTCCGCGAAATCACAGCTACAATTTCTGAGTACGTTGGGTTTATTTTTCTTTTGTCATTATTATGTAATCTGGTATTCAGCTGTTAGAGAGCTAAAATACCCAGAAATGAGGACATATCTATGTTGAATTTATTGTTAGCGGCTTTGGTTATTTAGAAGTTTAATTTTATTTGTTCATCTTTCAAGCACAAACATTTTGTGGACCGTAACATCTTCATTGTTTCGGGTATGCAGTGAAACAGCCCTAACTTGCAATTGTGATGTTGTTGGGATATAAGGGCAAAAAAAAAAAGGAACGTTGTCATTTGTGTTTTCAACAGCACCGTAACCCTCCGCGAAATCACATCGGGATATAAGGGCAAAAAAAACAAGAACGTTGTCATTTGTGTTTTCAACAGCGCCGAGAGAGATTCCCTCCGCGAAATCACAGCTACAATTTCTGAGTACGTTGGGTTTATTTTTCTTTTGTCATTATTATGTAATCTAGTATTCAGCTGTTAGAGAGCTAAAATACCCAGAAATGAGGACATATCTGTGTTGAATTTATTGTTAGCGGCTTTGGTTATTTAGAAGTTTAATTTTATTTGTTCATCTTTCAAGCACAAACGTTTTGTGGACTGTAATGTCTTCATTGTTTCGGGTATGCAATGAAACAGCCGTAACTTGCGACTACCTTCACGGTACTTGTGTACATTATCATGTTGTCTTTACAGTGACTATCCTCATTCAAGTGGCAATTACACAAGGGACAGTCACTGTGAGATGTCCTCATTTGTGACAAGGACAGTCACACTTAGGACATCTCATAGTGATATTCCCTTGTGTAATTTCCACTTGAATGTATTGCTATTGAACCACATTAATGCTTTTCTTCTTCAACAAATGAGGACAGTCACTGTAAAGACAACATGATAATGTACACAATTACCAAAAAATGATCTTGTTAATTGATGTAACACTTTGTCTTGCTCACTCCCTATCCTTCACTAGGGTCTCTTTAGGCCAATGTTTTGACTTGATAGGGTACTTAACTATCCCTACACTCTTTAGGTATCTCTACCCAAGATCCCACTCCTTCAACTAGTGCACACCAACAAGAAATACAACAAACTCTGCTCAATACCAATCTAGCTACTAGGACACTCCTAGTCTTGTCTTCACAAATTGAAACACATTCAACTAGAACTTTACTCCATGGAGAGGCTGGCCACTAGGACCTCTATTGGTTTCAATATTACTCCTTCACCTATACTTTTCATTAGTACTTCAATCCGGTTCATCAAACCATGCCAATTGCACCCAAAAATAGGCTGCTAGCAATTAGGCCTTTGTCAAGCCTTTTTGTTTATATTAAGCCACCTAAAGGGCTTAGGATTCAGATGCCCTTTATTGAGAACTCCAAGATATCTAAGGTCTTCTCCTCCTAGATTTTTTGTACACCAACTGCTACAGCCATGCCTGAAAACAAGTATTTTGACACAACTTGGACAGTCTGACTAAGAGTTTGTTTTCTTAGCAGCCAAAGAAACTCACCCAATCTTCTAATTTGACTTGGGGCTTCTTTAGATGTGTGTCTACCTCTCCATGAGATTTTAGTTGAAGCAACCAATGCATTCAACTTGTTGTAATCTTCTTGTAATGATTTGTCATCCCTAACTGTGCTCAACTGACTCACCTAGGACATCATTGCAAACATAGAAAATGAGCTTCCTAGGGCCCCTCCTTCCAAAAATATAGTACATGGAGTCTCCTCACCCATTCCAAGAGCCCGTACAAAATTGACAATGGAATGATGAGCTAAGACTCCATTTGTTCAACTTGCCTGGTTCAAACCAATGATAGGGTACTTAACAAAAGAATTAACAAACTAGTTGGAATGCTTCAAAACTCAAAAAAAACACAACACAGAATAAAAAAACAACTTGTACTAACTTTTCCAATAGACACTCCGAGCTATCTAATCCATTAATCAACTGAAAACAAAGAAACAAAAAAACTCAAGAATTCACTAAAACCGTGTTACTCTACAAATCTTCTTAATTCCAAATGTTTTTCCCCCCAACCTTTTGCACAGATCGATGGAGGCCTCTTATAGTTGATCTGATGCCTAATTCAATGGTTTCATATAGTTACATAACCATCTTACTCGAAAATGCTCCCTTACACAAATGTTGTCAATGTTGTGAATGACAACATTGACAACTTGTTACAACCTTTGGGATTTTGGTTCAAAACTTATTGTTCAAACACCATAAGACCCTAACCATGACTTAGTTAGGCTATTTAGACCTCACATAGGCCACTTCTACACTTCTTTGCCCAATTTGACCCCTAAATGCTTCATTCCCACTTTTGCCACAATATTGGTAACTTGGGTACAAATTGGCACTTGCCTTCACAAAGGTCACACATGAGGACATCTCACAGTGATCGATTGTCCCTTGTGTAATTGCCACTTGAATGTATTGCTATTGAACCAAATTAATGCTTTTCTTCTTCAACAAATGAGGACAGTCACTCTAAAGACAACATGATAATGTACACTCACTGTAAGGACAGTCACAAATGAGGACATCTCACAGTGACTGTCCCTTGTGTAATTGCCGCTTGAATGTATTGCTATTGAACCACATTAATGCTTTTCTTCTTCAACAAATTAGGACAGTCACTCTAAAGACAACATGATAATGTACACTCACTGTAAGGATAGTCACAAATGAGGACATCTCACAGTGACTGTCCCTTGTGTAATTGCTGCTTGAATTACACAAGGGATAGTCATTGTGAGATGTCCTCATTTGTGACAACGACAGTCACACATGAGGACATCTCACAGTGATTGTCCCTTGTGTAATTGCCACTTGAATGTATTGCTATTGAACCACATTAATGCTTTTCTTCTTCAACAAATGAGGACAGTCACTCTAAAGACAACATGATAATGTACACTCACTGTAAGGACAGTCACAAATGAGGACATCTCACAGTGACTGTCCCTTGTGTAATTTCTGCTTGAATTACATAAGGGACAGTCATTGTGAGATGTCCTCATTTGTGACAAGGATAGTCACACATGAGGACATCTCACAGTGATTGTCCCTTGTGTAATTGTCACTTGAATGTATTGCTATTGAACCACATTAATGCTTTTCTTCTTCAACAAATGAGGACAGTCACTCTAAAGAAAACATGATAATGTACACTCACTGTAAGGACAGTCACAAATGAGGACATCTCATAGTGACTGTCCCTTGTGTAATTGCCACTTGAATTACACAAGAGACAGTCATTGTGAGATGTCCTCATTTGTGACAAGGACAGTCACACATGAGGACATCTCACAGTGATTGTCTGTAATGTCCCCTTTTTGGCTAACTTGGAAAACAGGAACAATTACTCCACTTCTCAGACTTACTCTATCAGATACTTACAATTAAACTAAGTAATGGAGGTTACTTAAGATATCAACCGCTATTTCAGATTCAATCACAATATGTGTGCAAGATGATATTGATACCAATATGTTTAATAGCACTGTCGGATATAATGATATGAAATATGCTATGAATATGATGTTTCCTATCACTTATAGTGATAGTATAATGATGGTATGTCTGATATAAACAATATCGATATACAATCAATAAGTATTGCTTACAACAATGTATTTGCTGTGTCTGATATGATGATGTAATTATGCAAATGTGTAATATCGCTATGAGTGATATGTTGCTATTTTAGATTCTGAATTATATGCTTGCAACTTCAAATATTGATGCTGTTTCTGACTATCCTTTCTATCTGTGCAATCATGGTGTTGTCTCTGATCTGCAATGATAAACTTGAAACCAAACTGCCAAAGGCAGATGCTCTATTGAGTATATCCAAATATGGATAAGTAAATAAAGTTCTAATGATGCCTTGAGTGACTGATGAGAATGCATTCTTATATTGTCTTTAACAAATGAAGAGATGCTATGAATGAGACGTGTCTTGTTTCTTCCTCCATGTCCCTTTGTTAATCACACCTTTCCATAATCCGACAGTTCACATAATATTATTTCATTATTTTCTGATCATAGATAACTCCTAGATTGACTCAATATCAAATCTTTTTATGAAGGTAATCTTCCCTAATTGGTAGTGCAACCAGTAGTTAACATCCATTGTGTTTGTATTAGTTTGGTCTAACTATCATTAGTATTTAGTCAATCGATATTAACTCTTGCCTTATCCCATATTGTTATGATGATATCCAATCTTTCTACTCTGATATAAGTCGATATCATTTTCTGATAATTGTCCATTTATTGGTTGATTGCTGGTAATGGAGTTTGATCTTCAAATTGACTTCCATTCCTGTTAATACTTAAGGATACATTGTACTTATTATCCATGACTGATGCCTCATTCATCAATAGCTTGTGATATAATCACTGATGCTTTTGTGTTTCTACAAGATGTGGTTTATCTCAGACAATCGATAATCTTTCAATCCTTTAGTCGATATCCTCCTATGTGGTGTCTATTGATATAGATAGTAGAATTCAATCTAGTTTATGTTATTGTCATGATAACATAGGAAGTGATGGTGCATATTTGCTAGCGGGTCTTCATGTTTGATATTGCTTTATCGGATATGTCATTGTCTAAACTTGTGCAATTAATGATTATTTATAATATATGAATGGTTATCCTTCTTGCTTATCAATACATCTTCTGAAACACATAGCGACCTATCCCTTATTCATATCATGTTGATCTTGACTTCATAGTATTTGGTTCATTAATCATCCTCTCATGGTATCGATGTGTAATGACTAGTGATTGTTGTATCACTTCTTCATTCCTCATCGTGATAGATAATGCAGATGTTTAATGTAGATGTATATCGATTACAGATATTCGATATTGCTTTAAACGTTATTATTATTATTATTATTATTAATGTTATTGTTATTATTAAATATTATAATTAATGATGTTAGTAATATTAATAATATTATAATAAATATTATTATAGTGATAACATATTGTTTTATATTGAGAGGTTTATTAATATTATTTATATATTAAAATTATTATATCAATAATTGATTTAATATTATTACTTAATATATTATTATAATATAATATATATAATTTATTAATAATTATTTATTATTAATTTATATTATAATTATAATCATAATTATATTATTTATTAATATTTTAATATTATTTAATTAACATATTACTTATTATGCTAACTATATATTATTATTATCTTTTGATAATAATTATATATTATTGTTATATACCGTTAATAATAGATTATTATATATCATCTAATCATTTTATTATTATACTAAGTTCAATATGTCACGGCTCATGACATTGTCCCTTGTGTAATTGCCACTTGAATGTATTGCTATTGAACCACATTAATGCTTTTCTTCTTCAACAAATGAGGACAGTCACTCTAAAGACAACATGATAATGTACACTCATTGTAAGGACAATCACAAATGAGGACATCTCACAGTGACTGTCCCTTGTGTAATTGCCACTTGAATTACACAAGGGATAGTCATTGTGAGATGTCCTCATTTGTGACAAGGACAGTCACACATGAGGACATCTCACAGTGATTGTCCCTTGTGTAATTGCCACTTGAATGTATTGCTATTCAACCACATTAATGCTTTTCTTCTTCAACAAATGAGGACAGTCACTCTAAAGACACCATGATAATGTACACTCACTGTAAGGACAGTCACAAATGAGGACATCTCATAGTGACTGTCCCTTGTGTAATTGCCACTTGAATGTATTGCTATTCAGCCACATTAATGCTTTTCTTCTTCAACAAATGAGGATAGTCACTCTAAGGACAACATGATAATGTACACTCACTGTAAGTGTACATTATCATGTTGTATTACAAATGGACCTTATGTTGGTCGGGATATAAGTGCAAAAAAAAAAAGGAACGTTGTCATTTGTGTTTTCAACAGCACCGAGAGAGATTCCCTCCGTGAAATCAAGAGGGTTATCATTTGTGTTTTGAACAAAGCGGGTTGTCATTTGTGTTTTGAACAGCACCGAGAGAGATTCCCTCCGCGAAATCAAGCGGGTTGTCATTTGTGTTTTCAACAGCGCCGAGAGAGATTCCCTCCACAAAATCACAGCTACAATTTCTGAGTACGTTGGGTTAATTTTTCTTTTGTCATTATTATTTAATCTGGTATTCAACTGTTAGAGAGCTAAAATACCTAGAAATGAGGACATATCTATGTTGAATTTATTGTTAGCGGCTTTGGTTATTTAGAATTCTTCCCCACAATACTTAATTACACAAGGGACAGTCACTGTGAGATGTCCTCATTTGTGACAAGGACAGTCACACATGAGGACATCTCACAGTGACTGTCCCTTGTGTAATTTCCACTTGAATGTATTGCTATTCAACCACATTTATGGGCCCGTTTGGACCACGACACATAGTAGCATCTACAGAGAAGAATATCCCAGGTGTAACAAGTTGTAAGAATATACCAACAGTTCTAAGAAGTTCCCTAGCACGTAGTAGCATCTACAGAGAAGAATATACAACATGAGGGCAGCCACTGTAAAGACAACATGATAATGTATACTCATTGTATGTGTACATTATCATGTTGTCTTTACAGTGACTGACCTCATTCAAGTGGTAATTACACAAGGGACAGTCACTGTGAGATGTCCTCATTTGTGACAAGGACAGTCACACATGAGGATATCTCACAGTGACTGTCCCTTGTGTAAGCCACTTGAATGTATTGCTATTCAACCACATTTATGGGCCCGTTTGGACCACGGCACACAGTAGCATCTACAGAGAAGAATATCCCAGGTGTAACAAGTTGTAAGAATATACCAACAGTTCTAAGAAGTTCCCTAGCACATAGTAGCATCTTCTAATTGTCTATACCACTTCACAAGGTATTGTTTGCACACATTGTTTTTGGTTCTTTTGATGACCCTTGTTTTGAAATTGCTATTAGGCCTTGTAGCTTATATGTTTTGATTGCTGGAGAGCTTCTAAAGCTAAGCAAGAAGACCATTGCACGAGTTATAGCCGCGCGCTCAGGTTTGAAAATTGTATATTTTTTAATCTAATGTATATTTTAATCCTTTTGCCATGTCATGTAATATGTCTTGCCTTGTAGCTTATATGTTTTGAAATTGCTGTTAGGCCTTGTAGCTTATATGTTTTGATTGCTAGAGAGCTTCTAGAGCTAAGCAAGAAGACCATTGCACTAGTCGTAGTCGTGCGCTCAGGCATGAAAATTGTATATTTTTTAATCTAATGTATATTTTAACTAGAGTTTTAAAATATTAAAGGATTTAACTAGGTCTAAGAAGATTTGTGTACTTTTGACAATTTTGCTTAGTCACTGAAAGTTGTAGACCGAAGTTTTCATAGCCCAATTTTTGCTTCCTGTGAAGAACGATCATGTCAGATAATATAAGTGAAGAACAAAATAGGGAGACAATCGCTAGATTGTGGTCTAACTTGAAAAGAAAAGGTGATGGAAAATGTTATTGTCCCTACAAAATTTGTAAGGGCTTAAACCGTAGAAGATTGCTAATCAAAACAGTTAAGAGACATTGTAGGGAGAATGGTCACATTGAAGGGGGGCATGACTATCATCCACTGGTAAGTTGTTCATTATATCATTTTAACAATTTATATACATATGAAATCACTTGATGATGAGTTGAAGATCATGGTTTATTTATGTTAATCAATTTTATATAGGTTGATCTCCCCAGGGAAGTACATGATATGGAGGAACATGGGGGTGCGAATATCCAAGGTGAAGATAATGATCCCATGGAAGATGATGATCATGCGCCAGAAAACACAATTGAAGATGATGGTATAAATACATTGATCCATGACACATTTAGTCCAAGCGGATCTGATCATGATGATGATGATAGCCTTGATGTACCTCTACTTGAGAAGGCATACGAGCCCCTATACAAAGACTCCCAAACAACTCTTCTCTTTGCTATATTGTTGTTGTTGAACTTGAAGGTTATGAATGGTTTATCCAACATAACAATGTCACGTATGTTAAGGTATGTCATATATGTCTTTATAGTTAACAAAGGGTGAATAATGTACCACTAATATTGTTTATATTAACAACTTATATTTTTTGCTGTAGATTGATAGGTGAGTTTTTGTTACCACCATCAAATATTCTACCTCGCTCATATCGAGAATTATCTGCTATTATGAAAGATATTGGAATGGAGTATCAAGCAATACATGCTTGTCCCAATGATCATATTATATATTATAAAGAACATGAATTTGCAACACAATGCCCTGTATGTCATACGAGTAGATATCGAACAGATCGAATAACAAAAAAGGTGCCTCACAAGGTTCTTCGTTACATCTCCATTATTCCATGGATGCGACAATTATTCAGGTGTACTAGCTTGGCACAATTTATGGATTACCATGCACGCAATAGAAGTCGAGATGACATTATTCGAATCCCTGCGGATGGTTCGGCATTTATGCACATAGAGGAAAAGTGGCAACACTTCAAAGAAGAACCTCGTAATCTCAGGCTTTCATTGGCAGTGGATGGTGTCAATCCATTTGGAGAGATGAGATCTGTTTGCTCGGTGTGGCCTGTTTTTGTTATCAACAATAACATTCCTCCGTGGATGTCAATAAAGAGGGAGCACATTATGTTGGCAATGATTGTTCCAGGTATTTTATCATTTGATAGTTATTAATTTACATGTACTTACAAATCTTACAGTAAAATGGTCACAATAATTATGTAATGTTACTGTTCATTCAAGTAGGTAAATATCAAGTTAAAGATATGAATGTATATATTGAGCCTCTTATTGACGAGTTGGTGGAGTTATGGAACGGTGTCACTATGTATGACGTGTCTAGACCAATAGGACAAAGACAATTTCAATTCCATGCAATACTTGTATGGATAATACATGATGCCCCAGGGCTAACACATTTTTGTGGTATGTTATAGTGAATTCAAGTTGCGCATGATAATTCTAATTATAAAAATCAACATATTTAATAATCCAATTATATCATTATCTTGTAGGTCTTCAAACAAAGGGAAAATTTGCATGTCCAGTTTGTGGTCCAAAGATGAAATCTCGTCATTCAAAAAGTTTAGGAAAGCATGTGTTTGATGAGTACAGACACTTCCTCCATAGGAATCATAAGTATCGAAGTATGGAAAAACATCTTTTCAATGGGAAAGAAGAGACTACATCAAAGCCACGAAGAATGACACCTCGCCTATGGAAGTTGGAATATAATAGAATTAATCGTCGAGGTAATGTCGTTCCACTTAATGGTTTATGTTTGTAATTTATATATTTCTATTGTGATTTTTGTTTACTAATTATGTAATTGATGATCGTGAAGGTCGTCAAGGCACTACTGACAACCTTCCAAAGGGACTAAAAAGCTATCCCAGACAATTTAGTAGGTTGCCCTACTACGAGGACCTACAAATTGTGCATTTGTTTGATCTTATGCATGTTGGAAAGAATATAACAGAGACATTGTGGAAAATACTGGATGGAAGGCGTGACAAAGAAAAAATTGTCAAAATTTGTAATGACATTCATGAATCCAATCATGCACTAAAGAATTTCATTCACTCAAATAGCAATAGAGATCAGATTAATATAAGTGCCCTTCCTTGGTTATTAACGGAGCAGCAAAGTGATGCCATAAAAGAAGTCATACGAAAAATTTGATTTCCCACAGGATTTGCTGGGAACATAAGCAATCTCATATCAAAGAAAAGTGAATTTGGGCCAGGGCTCAAAACGCATGATTGGCATACTTTCATCAAGGTAAGTTATGTTCTTCTGTATTTACAATATATTCATAAACTACGTGTACTATTCATTATGTTATGTTAGAAAATAATGAAATGATTGGTTTATAATTACTGCAGTACGTCCTACCTCTATCTCTCCCAGAGCACTTCAACAATAACATCAAACAAGTGATATATGATCTTAGAAAATACATGAGGTAAGCAGTAATATCTATTCAATTTGTTGTATATATTTATTATATTCGCGATTTGTTTTTCTTGCTATGTAATCTATTGTATATTATTTTGTAAAGTCTTGTATTTATATATTTTTTGTGACTTGAATCTCTTAATGTAGGTGGTTGTCATCTAAAGAAATCCATAAAGAAGATATAAACTATTGGAAGAGAAGAATTCCTCATTTATTGTGTGAAATGCAAAAGTGTCTACCTCCAACTTTTTTCAATGCACAAGAACACTACCTCATACACCAAGTTGAGGAGATTGAATTGTGTAGACTTGCACACACTAGGTCAATGTGGATGGTTGAGAGGCACTTGAAATCTTTGAAGGCTTTGGTTTGACAAAGAGCACATCCTGAGGGTTCTATGGTAGAGGGATACATGGTATACCAGACTATGGTGTACATTACTGAATATCTTCCTAAGTTTTCTTCAAATATCCATGTAGATCGCATTTGGGATCTCGACCCTTTTAAAAAATTCAAAGGGGAGTACTTGATGGGGAAAGGTAGATTGAGGAAAGTGACAGGTAATAAATTATAAGATGTTATTCTAATAAATTATTTCTTAATCTTCAAAATAAATCGGTTGTAAGTCGTCTATTTTTTTTTTGTACAGTTGCTCGAGAGTGGGATGCACTACATTTGTATATTGCAAAGAATCTTGATTGGATGACGGTATGGATTGAACGATGTCAACATTCTGGTCACACATTAACATGGGAAGGTGTATCTTCATTGGTTAAAGAAGCTCATCGTAATGGAGATTCTAATGTTACGCAAAGGGAAATAGATTTAGCATATGGTTTAAGAGATTTCCAGGTACGTACAAAATTATTAATCACTCGTATGTTTATCAACTCAGGATATAATAATTTTGACATGTTTCACATATTATTGTAGGTTAAACACCACAAGGGTATGTTCTGTAATGGTCAAAAATTTCACGTCAAAGTGTTGGATGACACGAAGAAAACTTGTGATTCTGGAATAACTGCAGTCTTTCAAGTGACTAATATTTCATCTAGAAATGACTTAGATCCTCAAGAGTCTAAAAATCAATACTATGGCATTTTGGATGATATACTTGAGTGCGACTTTAGTTCCTTCAAATTAGTACTCTTCGTTGTCAAATGGTACAGGCTACGACTTAATCCAAATGATCCTAATAGAACTGTTATTGAACATGATAATGGATTTACAATGGTTAATACAAGGTCGTTTGAGCCAGTTGGGGATGAGCCCTATGTTCTTCCAAGCCAATGTGAGCAGGTATTTTACTCAGAGGTTTCACATAAACCGGGTTGGTCATTTGTTGTTAGACATGAACCGAGAGGAAGGCCAATAAAGTATAATGCGATGGAAGAAGAAGATACCGAAGAAGTAGAAGATGATGTAGATGATGATCATGATCGACAATTATTGGATGATGTTCCTGAGACAAATTTTCATGAAGAAGAAGAAGAAGATGATGCTGCTACTGATGATGATGATGAAGATGATGTTGATGTTGATGATGATGATGTTGATGATGACGACAACGACGACAACGACGACGATGAGGACGATGATGATGACGACGATGATGAGGATGATGATGATGATGATGATGATGATGATGAGGATGATGATTATGAAATTTAAAGGTATGCCATCAATCCTTAATGTATTTAATATTCATTTCTTGATAGAAATATATTTGTCTTAAATGGTTACATAGTTTATTCATTATCTATTTAAAAGCTATAAGTGTTATAATGTGTACGTTTTAATGTTTTTAATTTTTATGTGATGCTTATGATGGATGTGATTATGATTATGATGTGATTATGCTCACGATAATTGAATTACATTTGCAGGAAATTGAACCCCTTTCAAGAGCATCCCGCACAGTCTCATGGATCGACAGGTATAAGTCAATACACCTTATAGAAAGTCTATTTAATACACTTATCAATAGTAAGATTGATGTCTTCTAAGATCTCTCCCATTTGCAGGTACCAGCAAATAGGTATTTGTCAGAAGTGTCTTCCTCGAGTGAGGGAAATATAGGAATAGAAGAGGAAAGTGAGACATGCAGTTTATCTAGAATAGGGAGATTAACTAGAGGTCAAAGGACTAGAAGGAAATTCAATAAACACATGAAATTTTTCCTTGCTCAAGGGGGGTCATGTTCTTATGATGATGAGATGAAAGGCGACATCGAGGTGCCCTTGAGGTACCAACATCTACAGAAACATTGGGTACCCAAGGAACTTCCTCCAATAAACACTGATTTTTGTGTTAATGAGAGGATATATCGCATAGCACCATCATCATTACATGGTTTGGGCCTATTTTCTATGGATGGCATAAAGGTGTCTTACAACAAAGTTTCTGAATTGATGGAGTATGTTGGACCATGTTATGATTACAAAAGTTGGATGCATATTGTTCAATATAAAAAAAGTATGCGTAGGTATGCACTCTCGGCAAATTATATACAACAGCAAGACAATAATCAAAGTAAAAGTGTGGCTATATACATTGATGGAAGGCCAAAAGCAACAGGGAATATTACGGGTTTTATAAATAGTACACGACCTGGGTCAACTATAAAGCAACCCAATTGCATATTTGAGGCGCGCGAGGGAAATCGTGTATTCATCTGTGCGATAAAATCAATACGTGCAGGGGAAGAGCTGCTTATTGATTACAATTTGAACCGCATAGATACAAACGAGGCTACTATCATGGGGGTGGTACATACTATTAAACCAACTTCTAATCAATGACTCCAACATACCATTTAGTTATTAAATTTTTGGCTAACATTTTTATACTTGATCTTTGACACAGGGGCACAATATGGAGCAACCGCCCGAAGGTGATGGTGACGATATTCCTAGCTCATCTACACATGAGCAGGTAAAACTCATTGTAATTGTGCAAACTAGATAGAAGCAAAATGTTATTTTTTTTAATGTTATTTTCTTCATTGTTTTGGAGTAATTTTGATAATACTAATACTATTGTTGTCACAGAGGGCCGGTGGTCGGAGAGAGGGAAAGCAACCTACAGTCCCTCAGGAGTACCCCCTTGTGGACCCTTTTTTTATTGATTTAGCAGAGACCGATGACCCGATCGGTTCCATTAAAAAGCTGCTAAAGAAAATTGGGAAAGAACTTCTACGTTTGGTATCCATACATCCTCAGACTCAGGAAATAAAAGACAGGGCAGCTGAGTTGTTGCGCACTTCTAAAAACTTTAAAGTAAGTATTAATGAAATTTTTAATTATTACAAGAGTTCAATAATGGTTTTTATGTTATGCTCTTTTATGACATTAATTAAAATATGGATGCATTGTCTTTACAGAGTTATTTGCGTAATTTTGAACCCCATTCCCATGATGAGGCCGGTATTACAAGTGGTTCAGGTAGATCACATGTTCCATTCCCCACTTGTGTTTTCCACTGAATATATATAGGAATGATCATAATCATTGACAATACATGCTCGAACAATCTTTTTTTTTAATGCTCTAACAATCTTGTCCATGCTAGTCCACGCGTTCTATATTTATGCATGCTCTAACAATTTTATTCTTCAGCTCCTTTCCATGATGATATGACAACGCCGCCTCCATCCAGGACAGCCACAAATGTCTTGCCGACTGCCATGTCAACAACACACAGCCTAAATGCACCAATTGTTGCACCATCTACTGGTACACAAATCCCTCTTTTTCTCTCTTTTGTTATGTGTTTAAGTGTTATGTGTTTACGATGTAGATCCCTTGATTGTGTTTGTGCCATGGGTGCTCTGCACCAATTTATTTCCCTTGAAGTATTATTTCTTGGAGGCATTTGATAATGGTTTTCATTTTTTGCAATAGGAGATGCAACAAGTCCCGATGCAACATCATTTCCTGGATGTTCCCGTGTTCCTAGTACGGGAACGGTGAAGGATTGCGTATTGATCATCAACGATGATGAAGGCGTTCCCTTAAAAGTATCCAAACTTCTAGGTACTTTAAAGTTATTATTATTCTATAGTGATATAATAGTAATTTAGTTTTTGATCACTCTTCATCGACTAATGATCCCATGATTATTTTGTAGGGAATGATATTTTTTGGCGAAAACTTGGTGACGAGTGTTTGCGGATATTCGGGCCCACCATACGTACATGGTGGAACATCATATCCTAACTAAAACCCCAAACCACTATTTTGATTTCATATCATTGCTAGAATAGTTTTCCTTTTCATCAATTTCTTGAACTATATTAAAGGTAGCTTCTCTTCATTTATGAGTCTAACATGTTTTTTTTTACTTAAAAGGTGGAATAACCAAGATAAAAAGTTGAAGGATGATCTTGTACATAGTATGACCTAGCTTTTTGGACCTCGTGCATTCGAGAGAAACAAGCTCCTTGAAAGAGCTGGTTTATGTTTGAAGTATATTAGGGACCAGTACAGGAAATATTTAGAGGTTAACCCAAGGCACGAGTGTCCGCCCTGTGTTCTTGAGGCTGAGTGGCAGGGTTTGATTTTGGATGGAAAGTATAAAGCCGACATGAAAAAAGGAATTACGCCAGTAGAGAGTAGAGCAAGGTATGTGATACTTTTGAGAATGTAATTATGTACTAATTAACCTCTAAATTTTTCCTATACTGGTCTCTAACATATTTCAAACTTTTCATAGATTGCCTGACACATCAAAGGCAACAAAGGCAAGATTAGAAAAGCACGGGACACACAAGCTCGGCTCTGGTGGTTTTTCCAAACTTCAAGCACGAGTTGTAAGTATTAGTAAATGAAAACTTGTATCAATTTTTTTATATATTGCAAGGAAATTTTTTTTGATCAAACAATGCAAGTAAAATTCACCATACCAAGAAAAAATGTAAGGGTCAGAGTTCAATAGATGCCTCACAGAAGAGGACAAGAGAATTGGCTTCCAAAAAGGCTATAGAGCTGTGGCTGAACGGCTACAAGCTGAAATTAGTGTGCAAGGTTCAAATAATGATGCATCTGAGCCACAGGTAAATAAGCTAAATGAAATTTATTTCAAATTGAATACTTTACCAATTAGTCTATTTGATGTTAAGTTCTAATATAAAGTGAGTATATCTTTTTTAAGAAAGCAATGATAACAATGTGTAGGATATTGGAATGCAGCCTGACAATCCTTCTACACAATCTATGCATAATGAAGGTTCGCATGATGTGCATCCTAGTGGTGGAGGTATACATTTGCTATTAAAATTTTTATATGTAATTACAATTGGTGTTTGGATTAATGTAACATTTTGTATAGCAACTGTAGAGGATCGAGGGGTCGGTGCTCATGAGCATGTTGAGGTTGAGTCTAGACAAAATGATGTGGCCAGATCAGGTAATTAAAGAGCGCCACAGTTATGTTCTTTAAAATAATTAAATACTTGTAACAATTATAATTAAATATTTTAAATTTA
Source organism: Chamaecyparis obtusa (assembly GCA_027943335.1). Lineage (NCBI taxonomy): Eukaryota > Viridiplantae > Streptophyta > Pinopsida > Cupressales > Cupressaceae > Chamaecyparis > Chamaecyparis obtusa. The sequence continues at coordinate 379,841 of BSBK01001517.1, forward strand.
ACTCTTTTATTTGTTATTGTAGAGGACCCCCCTTTGCAGCAGCATAGGAATTTGAGATCATCAAGAACAAAGAACAAAACAACTGATGAGGGGGGTATTGATGATAACACTGATGCTCCTCTTAGAGCTTACATATAAAAAAAAATTAGAAAGAGAAAAAAGAAATGATTGTCATCTAAATACCTTAATTGATAATGACTGAATTTTATGTCTCAATGAATTTAATTATGTGCTAATGAATGTTCATGAATTATGTGTTTATTTTCATATTGATGAATGTTGTGTGTTAACGAATCTAATGTGTTAATGAATGTTATCATGTGATATTGATTGAATGTTACATTTTATTAATAATTGAAAGAATGAATGAATGTTAGATGTTAACGGGGAATGTAGAGTGATGTTAGGGGGAGGGGGGTGGGGCCAAATGAGCTTCCACCTTCACGTGGTTGGCCCTGTTTAGTAGAGAATATTAAACTATATTCTCGAAACAAAGTGAAGCTCAATAAGATACTAAATGAGTCAAAATGGTTATCAAGGTCCTCTATCCATAAGATACTTGCAGTCAAAATGGTTATTAATAAGATACTTGTAGTCAAAATGGTTATCTACGTCCTCTATCCATTCCATAAGTTCTTCACCATTAAAACTTCCTCCATAACAAGGAATGTGCTCTAGGTTAGTCATGAAGCCTAGCATGGACTCTCTGTCAGATAGAGCCACTATTTCAGAGCCTTTTTTGTGCATTTCCTTCAAGCACTGTACAGTGTACGGATGTGAAAGGGAGGGCAGACCAGTGTGGAAGTTAGAGTATTTATATCTTATGCTTTGAGAGTTTATTTGGTAGATTCAAGACACCTTATATCAAAGTTATTCCTTTTTCTTATCTGTTGTTCTGTCAAACCCTCATTTTTTGGGTTATTGCATTCAAATGGCCTTAACTTGCAAATAAACCATAGGATATCCTCTGTTCTTTGTAAAATGCAAGTTAAGGGGGTTTATTTTCATATTTTAAAAGCTTTGGAACAGGATACTAAGCCAGAGAATTTCAAGAGCAAGCCCTAGGTCAAGAATCTCAATGTTCTTGACTAGGAGTTGATGGATTATGCAAGATCAGAGGGTAGCGGCAAGTAAAGGACCTCAAACCTTGTTGAATCTAGATCTTTAGAGCATGGTGGACATCTTCAAACTCTGATCTTGGTTTCATGCACCCATTTTCAATGCCTTGTTTTGGAACCCACACCCAAAGGCATGCATTAGGTCTGTGGACTCAATAAGGACATTGATATGCTGGAGTGGAGTCAAGGTCTGGGAGTTGGAGGATTGTTAGAACATCAAAAAGGGTACTCAAAAAACATATAAGTTCATAAGGTCCTTTGTCAAATTGAAGAGTTATTGCTGCAGAACAGGTTTTGGAGACCTACTAGAGTCACTAGGTCTATTTGGACCCGTTTGGACCACGACACACAGTAGCATCTACAGAGAAGAAGTTTGGTATGCAATGGTCTTGAAACCTCCTAAGAAATTCTTGGTATGCATTTGTGTGGTGCAAAAGCTTCGTTGAAAGAGAAAAAGAAGAAAAGAATAGAAATGATTTTTTTTCTTTTTATGTCATATACTGTAACCAGCTACTTATAACTTGCAAAAATTATTATAACCATTTGAAATTGAAACTTAGTTTAATGTGAAACTGAGAACTACTTTATTAGAGCTTTCTATGATTTAGATTCAGACATCAAGAACATTTTTTGCCTAATATTGTGATTAATGTGTATTTATTAATATCTCATACTGACAAACAATTGATAATTGTAGGGAAAACGTCATTGGGGGTCTTTGAGGATCCACCAGAAGCCAAGGAGAAAATGTATTCAAATGCTAAAGATGGTGTAACAGTCCTTACAGCTGTTGAACCTTGCTGTGTAGATCATCTCCGATTCTCCAAGTTCAACAGTACTGTGGTATTCCTTTGGATACTTCTAATGGTAAATTTTAGACATCAAGTTCTTTTCGTATGAAACTACTACATTTGTAATCTGTAGTTTTAAACTTTTAGTTTATAAATGTTCATCAGCTTTAGTTCGTATGCTTCCATTTCAAGTATGATTAATGAAGTTACCTTTATCACAGGATGAAAGTGAGCAGTCAGCATACTGGTACGGAGCTGGCAGCATTGATACGGTGACTAGGGCATCGTTTAATGGTGGTATTGTGTTTTCCCATATTTAGGGCATCGACCTTTTAAAGCATTGCCTTCATCTTTCTTAAGTCTGAGTTTTAAGTTTGTTTATCTCTCTCGGCGCTGTTGAAAATACAAATGACAATTACGTTCTTGTTTGTTTTTCCCTTATATCCCGATGTGATTTCGCGGAGGGTTACGACGCTGTTGAAAACAAAAATGAAAACACAAATCCCTTGTGTAATTGCCACTTGAAGGAGGACAGTCACTGTAAAGACAACATGATAATGTACACTTACAGCCCGTGTACATTATCATGTTGTCTTTAGAGTGACTATCCTCATTTGTTGAAGAAGAAAAGCATTAATGTGGCTGAATAGCAATACATTCAAGTGGCAATCACACAAGGGACAGTCACTGTGAGATGTCCTCATTTGTGACTGTCCTTACAGTGAGTGTACATTATCATGTTGTCTTTAGAGTGACTGTCCTCATTTGTTGAAGAAGAAAAGCATTAATGTGGTTCAATAGCAATACATTCAAGTGGCAATTACACAAGGGACAATCGATCACTGTGAGATGTCCTCATGTGTGACTATCCTTGTCACAAATGAGGACATCTCACAATGACTGTCCCTTGTGTAATTCAAGTGGCAATTACACAAGGGACAATCACTGTGAGATGTCCTCATTTGTGACTGTCCTTACAATGAGTGTACATTATCATGTTGTCTTTAGAGTGACTGTCCTCATTTGTTGAAGAAGAAAAGCATTAATGTGGTTCAATAGAAATACATTCAAGTGGCAATTACACAAGGGACAATCGATCACTGTGAGATGTCCTCATGTGTGACTATCCTTGTCACAAATGAGGACATCTCACAATGACTGTCCCTTCTGTAATTGCCACTTGAATGAGGATAGTCACTGTAAAGACAACATGATAATGTACACATACAATGAGTGTACATTATCATGTTGTCTTTACAGTGGCTGCCCTCATGTTGTATATTCTTCTCTGTAGATGCTACTATGTGCTAGGGAACTTCTTAGAACTGTTGGTATATTCTTACAACTTGTTACACCTGGGATATTCTTCTCTGTAGATGCTATTGTGTGCCATGGTCCAAACAGGCCCATAAATGTGGTTGAATAGCAATACATTCAAGTGGAAATTACACAAGGGATAGTCACTGTGAGATGTCCTCATGTGTGACTGTCCTTGTCACAAATGAGGACATCTCACAGTGACTGTCCCTTGTGTAATTGCCACTTGAAGGAAAAAAGCATTAATGTGGTTCAATAGCAATGTATTCAAGTGGCAATTACACAAGGGATAATCACTCTGAGATTTCCTCATTTGTGACTATCCTTACAGTGAGTGTACATTATCATGTTGTCTTTACAGTGACTGTCCTCATTTGTTGAAGGAAAAAAGCATTAATGTGGCTCAATAGTGATGCAGAGTAGTCAGGGCTTTTAGAATATACAAATATACATCCTTAACTCTCATTCCACCAAGGAAGAAGGAATTCCAATGGTTGAAACGTGAGTTAAGGTCTTTACATCAGTCATACCCTGAAAATGAGGGTTTGTAAACAATGCACAAAAAATTTGAAATAACTTAGATATAAAACAAAGAGAATCAATCAAACCAACTTCCAAAGCATCAGATGTCTCTATTACAACTTCCAGGCAAATTTTATCATCCAACCACCATCCGTACAGCCGTACAGAGTTCGTTTTTCACCAGAAATGCACTAAAACAGGGTTATTTTTATTTTTTATGAAAGCAAAATGATTACAATACTGGTTCTCTGTCTGTCTTTGACCATTTGAAGCCTAAAATAGGCTCTCCAAACATTGGTTCAACCATCTAGGTGGTTAGAACAGTTTATCCAACAAATGTCAACTTTGCTAAGCAACTTTTAAAGTTGCATTACAACTTTGCAAACAACTTTGCCGAGAAGGTTAAAAATGTGTTGTGAAACTTTAGGAACCTTATTAAAGTTATTTTGGACCTTCAAACTTCTTAACAACATCTAAAAGACACCTAATAAACACTTACTATGCTCATTTCATCCAAGGACTCAAAAGATGCCCAAGGTTTATAAGTCACCAAGGGGTCTTGTGTCCAACAAGTGGATGTTTATAAGGAGATAAAATCAATCCTTAATATTTATTACAAACCAAGAAAACATCTAAAACTCCTATTCTAATTTATTGTCATTCAAAAAGACTCTGATTTGTCATTCAAAAAGACTCTGATTTGTCAATCAAAAGGACCTTTCACCAGTCAATCCTTCAAAGCTCCAAGGTGAAAATCTTATGTTCCAATTGATAGGATTTGACTCCTTGGCTTCATGGCAACTTCCTTCAATCATGGTGTCTTTGGCTTGCATTAGGGATGCCCCTACATCAAATAGCAATGCATTCAAGTGGTAATTACACAAGGGACAATACATGCCCATTAAAGTTGGTGTTTTGTTATCCAACATGACAATGGAGACAACATACTCTGTGTCAATTTTACTGATCAAATTTCCCTCCACCAGGCAAAGCAACAATCTGGGTATGATAAGGTGAAATTTTGTAGTCCTTTTGGGTATGATAACAGTTCCAGTTTCCAATAAGATGGTTCATTTTTATAATCTAGCTTCAATTTCTCTTGTGAAAATCTTTTTTTCATTTTATGGGTGGTAAAATATAATTATTATGCTAGAGGTGTGTACTTATGGATGATAATGAAACAAAATGATAAGATTTAAGACTCTTGTTTTTTTTTTAAATAGCAATTTAAGTTTCCTTCTATTATAAATTACTGTTTTTCTATTTTTTAATGTATCTTTCCAAATCTTTTATATCAATTTTATTTATGAAATATAAATATATTAATAATGTTTTAGTGTTTTTAGGATTAGTTTATATCAATTCTATGTATCATCATTCGTCATTCAATTGTCAGTATTATTAATTTAGACTGTACAATTGTAGAACTACTCGAATATGGGTTGGATGGATACTCAAGCAGGGGAACCCTCCTCAAATATCTCAAGCAGTGAACTTGGAAAAATGTGTCCTGAAGGAACCCTTTCCATCAGAGAGATAAAAGTACAAACAAGTAAAAGAAGCAGGCTCTGCAAATATGTTTTTGAGAAGAAAAATGATAGATTATTCGAGTATGGTTCATGAGGTATATCTAAAAAGACATTTTTTTTCTTATTATAATAAAAGAGGAAGTTGTGAATGTCAAAGTTGAGTGAAACAAAAATTATTTTCATCAAATTTTATTAGGCTTGCTTTTGGGAATAGTTTCTTACAATATTGCTATTAAGATTTTTATTGTGTAGTTTTTAGATTAGGTTTATAAAATTATATTTCATGAGTAGTGATTCATATTAATCAATTAATGATACTTTTGGAAGGTATTTTCAATGTGTCAAATTTTGATATTTTTACAAGAATTAGATTGTGTAATTTTTTTAATTAAAGTCATTGACTCATATTTCATAAATAATAGTTCTCATGAATCCATCTCTTATAAGATTGAATAGTCTATTTAGGAAGTATTTCTGATAGTATGTCAAATTATGATATTACTATTACCATTAGATTGCATGGCTTTGAAGTCAACCTCGTTGACCCATATTCTTCTCTGTAGATGCTACTATGTGCTAGGGAACTTCTTAGAACTGTTGGTATATTCTTACAACTTGTTACACCTGGGATATTCTTCTCTGTAGATGCTACTATGTGCCGCGGTCCAAACGGGCCCATAAATGTGGTTGAATAGCAATACATTCAAGTGGCAATTACACAAGGGATAGTCACTGTGAGATGTCCTCATGTGTGACTGTCCTTGTCACAAATGAGGACATCTCACAGTGACTGTCCCTTGTGTAATTTCCACTTGAATGAGGACAGTCACTGTAAAGACAACATGATAATGTACACATACAATGAGTGTACATTATCATGTTGTCTTTACAGTGGCTTCCCTCATGTTGTATATTCTTCTCTGTAGATGCTACTATGTGCTAGGGAACTTCTTAGAACTGTTGGTATATTCTTACAACTTGTTACACCTAGGATATTCTTCTCTGTAGATGCTACTGTGTGCTGGGGTCCAAACGGGCCCATAAATGTGGTTGAATAGCAATACATTCAAGTGGCAATTACACAAGGGACAGTCACTTTGAGATGTCCTCATGTGTGACTGTCCTTGTCACAAATGAGGACATCTCACAGTGACTGTCCCTTGTGTAATTTCCACTTGAATGAGGACAGTCACTGTAAAGACAACATGATAATGTACACAAGTACCGTGAAGGTAGTTGCAAGTTACGGCTGTTTCATTGCATACCCGAAACAATGAAGATGTTACGGTCCACAAAATGTTTGTGCTTGAAAGATGAACAAATAAAATTAAACTTCTAAATAACCAAAGCCGCTAACAATAAATTCGACACAGATATGTCCTCATTTCTGGGTATTTTAGCTCTGTAACAGCTGAATACCAGATTACATAATAATGACAAAAGAAAAATAAACCCAACGTACTCAGAAATTGTAGCTGTGATTTCACGGAGGGAATCTCTCTCGGCACTGTTAAAAATACAAATGACAACGTTTCTCTACATTATCATGTTGCCTTTACAGTGACTGTCCCTTGTGTAATTGCCACTTGAAGGAGGACAGTCACTGTAAAGACAACATGATAATGTACACTTACAGCTTGTGTACATTATCATGTTGTCTTTAGAGTGACTATCCTCATTTGTTGAAGAAGAAAAGCATTAATGTGGCTGAATAGAAATACATTCAAGTGGCAATCACACAAGGGACAGTCACTGTGAGATGTCCTCATTTGTGACTGTCCTTATAGTGAGTGTACATTATCATGTTGTCTTTAGAGTGACTGTCTTCATTTGTTGAAGAAGAAAAGCATTAATGTGGTTCAATAGCAATACATTCAAGTGGCAATTACACAAGGGACAATCGATCACTTTGAGATGTCCTCATGTGTGACTATCCTTGTCACAAATGAGGACATCTCACAATGACTGTCCCTTGTGTAATTCAAGTGGCAATTACACAAGGGACAGTCACTGTGAGATGTCCTCATTTGTGACTGTCCTTACAATGAGTGTACATTATCATGTTGTCTTTAGAGTGACTGTCCTCATTTGTTGAAGAAGAAAAGCATTAATGTGGTTCAATAGCAATACATTCAAGTGGCAATTACACAAGGGAAAATCGATCACTGTGAGATGTCCTCATGTGTGACTATCCTTGTCACAAATGAGGACATCTCACAATGACTGTCCCTTCTGTAATTGCCACTTGAATGAGGACAGTCACTGTAAAGACAACATGATAATGTACACATACAATGAGTGTACATTATCATGTTGTCTTTATAGTGGCTGCCGTCATGTTGTATATTCTTCTCTGTAGATGCTACTATGTGCTAGGGAACTTCTTAGAACTGTTGGTATATTCTTACAACTTGTTACACCTGGGATATTCTTCTCTGTAGATGCTACTGTGTGCTGTGGTCCAAACGGGCCCATAAATGTGGTTGAATAGCAATACATTCAAGTGGCAATTACACAAGGGATAGTCACTGTGAGATGTCCTCATGTGTGACTGTCCTTGTCACAAATGAGGACATCTCACAGTGACTGTCCCTTGTGTAATTGCCACTTGAATGAGGACAGTCACTGTAAAGACAACATGATAATGTACACAAGTACCGTGAAGGTAGTTGCAAGTTACGGCTGTTTCATTGCATACCCGAAACAATGAAGATGTTACGGTCCACAAAATGTTTGTGCTTGAAAGATGAACAAATAAAATTAAACTTCTAAATAACCAAAGCCGCTAACAATAAATTCAACACAGATATGTCCTCATTTCTGGGTATTTTAGCTCTGTAATAGCTGAATACCAGATTACATAATAATGACAAAAGAAAAATAAACCCAACGTACTCAGAAATTGTAGCTGTGATTTCGCGGAGGGAATCTCTCTCGGCACTGTTGAAAATACAAATGACAACGTTTCTCTACATTATCATGTTGCCTTTACAGTGACTGTCCCTTGTGTAATTGCCACTTGAAGGAGGACAGTCACTATAAAGACAACATGATAATGTACACTTACAGCCCGTGTACATTATCATGTTGTCTTTAGAGTGACTATCCTCATTTGTTGAAGAAGAAAAGCATTAATGTGGCTGAATAGCAATACATTCAAGTGGCAATTACACAAGGGACAGTCACTGTGAGATGTCCTCATTTGTGACTATCCTTACAGTGAGTGTACATTATCATGTTGTCTTTAAAGTGACTATCCTCATTTGTTGAAGGAAAAAAGCATTAATGTGGTTCATTAGCAATGTATTCCCAGCATCTGTACCTGCATCTCTCTTATATACTACAAGTTACTTGCCATCAAAAATTGCAGTTCCCTCACGTGACATTGATGGTGAAGTGTTCTTTTCAAAACCATCATCTGTGGTTACCAATGCTCCTGTTTTAGGCAATAAGTTTGTTGCATTCCATGAGCCATTGGTCAAGTTTCTTCTACGAGCTTCTGATGCCTCAAAATCTAAGCAGCGCCTACGCATGCCTCGTTGTGGTTGATTATCATTCTGTACATGAATTATAATGAGTAATCAATTTTGGGCCTTGGAATCTTGTATGTAACATGCACAGGCATTTCATGGCTAAATGAATCTATTTAAAAGCATCAACTTTTCTTACATGATGCTGGATACATAAGTAGAACAAGCGTATATCAAATTGGAAGCAATCAGAACTCCACAATGACATATTATTTAGAGTACTCTTTAGTTTAAGTAATAATGCATATATTGACACTGTAAAGACAACATGATAATGTACACTCACTGTAAAGACAACATGATAATGTACACTCACTATAAGGACAGTCACAAATGAGGACATCTCACAGTGACTGTCCCTAGTGTAATTGCCACTTGAATGTATTGCTATTCAGCCACATTAATGCTTTTCTTCTTCAACAAATGAGGATAGTCACTGTAAAGACAACATGATAATGTACACTCAATAGTGAGTGTACATTATCATGTTGTCTTTATAGTGACTATCCTCATTTGTTGAAGAAGAAAAGCATTAATGTGGCTAAATAGCAATACATTCAAGTGGCAATTACACTAGGGACAGTCACTGTGAGATGTCCTCATTTGTGACTGTCCTTACAGTGAGTGTACATTATCATGTTGTCTTTACAGTGGCTGTCCTCATTTGTTGAAAGAAAAAAGCATTAATGTGGTTCATTAGCAATGTATTAAATTAACTTTTTTTTTTAATCCACCCACGGGCGTCGCAATTGCGACGGCAACCCGTCGCAATGCGATGCAGGCGCCCGTCGCAATTGCTTGGGAGGTCCGTCGCGATTGCGATGGCCCTCCGAAGCCATGCGACGGGGGGGTGACGGCCATGCCGCTAACAAATCTTAGTCACATTGCGACGGGATATGTGTCGCAATTGCGATGGCTACCCATAGACGTCGCAATTTGCGACTAAAAAATAGCGACATCTATGGGTGTTGCTATTGCGACACATAGCTGTCGCAATTGCGACACATAGCCGTCGCAAAATGCCCCCAAATGTATTAGTGGTTCAACTTGTGTGAGATCTTGTGTGCACAATTGACAGACAATATCAAAGCTATCAAACATGACAAGACTAAGGTATTTAGGTTTGGGTCCCTAATCATCTATATATACCTTCATATAGCTGGTAAAGTGTCAGACTTGTATCTAGACAAGTCCATTCCTACCATGCCACAGATATCAAACAAAGCATGCACTGAAAGCACACTTAGAGATTTCATTACCTTGGAATTGAATACCTTTAGAGCAAGGATGCAGATGAGGTACATAATTCTTGAGAGAATTGTAGAGAAGTATAAGGATACAATATGCTTCATGGTGGAGATTGATACTACTTGTATGGAAGCTGTGGAACCTAGAACTAAGTGGATTCATCCACTTGGCTATGAGGTTGAAGAACAAGTTCTTGAAGCTTATGAATAGGTACTGCTATCAACACCTAAGGATAACAATGAAGCTAGATGGGGAACCTATGAAGAAAAGACTAGAGAAATTGATGCTAAGTTGAACAGTGCTGCAACAAAAAGAAAGGTTGCAAAGGTCACATCAGAGATATTAAGAATTCATGGTGTACCACAAGCATACCTTGATAGAGAAAGGGATGAGAAGATTTCCCTAGAATTGAAAGGTGCAGTAGTAGCAGAAGAAGATCCTACGTTGAAAAAGATAAAAATTGAAAAACATGATAGTCAGAAGGATAAAGAAGACAATATTCCTTCTATGCCCAAAGCTACTCCTCCAAAGTATAAACCAATGGTCAAGAGGAAGAAAGAAGTTAGCATTGATCATCCATCCTCATGAGATACAAGGAGAAGAAGGAACATTCAAGAACCTCCTAAGGTAGGATTCAGGCCTAGCCTTAAAGTTTTGAGCACTAGAATTATTGATGAGGCAAGAATTGATCAAGTTGGGAAACATTATGAATCATATAGTGAGATTGATAAGTCAGAAATTCATGGAATGATTATCAAGCATATGATAAAGTTCAAGAAAATAGTTCTTGAATTGAAATCAAAAATTCTTGATAATGTACGGGACATTTTAGAACACCAGAAGAGACAAGCAAATGAGGAAGATAAAAAAATAAGAGAAATTTTTTTAGAAGATACACTGCCTGTATGTTCTAAAGATGAAGAAGCACTTATATTGAATCTGGTGAAGCTGCACCTAAGAACAAAGATGAGAACTCTTCATATAATGAATAAGGACTATGATCTGATAATGAAGGAGACATAAAAAACATTTGAGAAAGTGTTGTTGGAACAATACATCAAACCACCTCCTACACCCATCACTCATGCACCCAGCAAGGAAGATAAAGTGGCTGAGCCCACTAATGTACCAATGACAGGTCCTCAGGACTTAGCGCCCATAGCAGGAACTCAAAAAAAAAAAGATTAATCTTCGCCCATGACAAGATCATCCAAAGACAACACAATTATCATAGATAATGTGGAAATAGCCATGGTGGCTACTGATAAGGACTTGGAAAAGTTTGAGGAAGCATTTGTCAGCATTGAGGAAGCATAAATCTTATGCAGCAATACCCCTCCCACTTAGCAAGAAGAAGTAATCATAGAAGACATTTCTGGTGAGAAAGAAGTAGAAAAGAAAGATGAATCTTCTATTGATTTGGTCAAGATGAAGCAAGAGGTGATGGACAGGACTCCCATCACTCGCTCCTCAACATTTTTGTCAAGTTTCACACCTGACACTAGTAGTTTGGACTCCTAGAAGGAAGAAGACCTGATTAAGTTCAACATCCTAGTGATGGAGAAGGCTAAGGAGAAACAAGTAATGAGAAATCCTCTCTTGGTGGAATCAGTAAATATTTTGAATAGTTTGTTGCCAGAGGATAAGAAGATAGTAAAATTTCATTTGGTGGATGATGTGAGCACAATCATATCACAGTTCAAAGTCAATTTCTCAAGCCTAGAAGAATCTACGGCCATAGTGGTAGAGGAGAAGTACTTAAAGAAGAGACTAGATGAATTGATGAATAATTTTGCACTAGAATTGAACTCTCTTAAGTATAGTCAGGTATCATTAAAGGAGTTTGTAGATTAAGGAAAGAAAGTCATTGTAGAATCCATGGATTAGGATAAGTTCATTGATGCACATCTGAAGAAGATCAAAGATGCAGAGGCAATGATTGAGAAGGTGAAGATTTTAGTGTTAGATACTTCCACTGATGTAAATATGTGTAACAATGTCTATCAAGGTCAGTTAGACATAATTGAGAAGGTAGAGAAAGAAATTTAGAAGATAAGGTCTGGACAGACTCAGTTGAGGAATGCTCTTGCACCCTCACTAGACATTCTCAGTCAAAACATAAAGGAGATTAATGCGACCATGATAAAATATGATCAATGTCCGAGCACAAAATTGGAGAAGATGGAGAAGCTTCAATATGCATTATGTGCCCATCTACAAATAGTCAATTCTCTAATAACCTTTTGGAAGAAGGAGATCCAGAAACTCAAGATTGCATATCTGGATGTTTTCCATCAGTAAGTGTATATAGAAATTTTTTTTGATGCACCTTTGTCATTAATGTCAAAGGGGGAGTTGTATAGAATGTGGAGTATACATATGTATAGGGAGATATAAGAGTATGTAAATGTATAGAAGACAAAATGTTTTTGTGTAAAGGAACAGTTAGAAACTTGGCCACATTCCTTTGTTGCCATCAATGACAAAGGGGGAGATTGTTGGAAAGTTGTCTATCCTAAAGTATATGACTAGATATAGAGTTTTCATTATGGAAACAAAGTCATATAGTAGTTTGGAGTCAACATACTAAGTATAAAGATCTAAATTCAGTTAAGTGTTGAAGAGTGGACAACATACAGAGCAGCAAAGACTCAGAGCATCAGCGCACATGTCTACAGATGAATTATGGTATGCACCCTAGAAGTTCAAGTTGTTAGACATTACTTATGCTAATTCTAAGAGTGCATAAGTAAATATGCAAAGATGTGAAAGTTACAGTCAGTTCAAGTTGCACAGCCAGTGTGTGCCAGCAAAGAATAGAGCATGGAGCTGACAGTGACTATTTTGGTTTGCGATTATATTTTAATGTTGTAAGGGCTATTCGCCCATTGTATTTGTGTTTTTGACATATGTATATGTATAATTGTAAGAATGCTTAAGCCAATTCATTTGGAAGTGTTGTTTGTAATTAGTTATAGGGCCGACCTAATTGGTTTGTTTATATGAGCGTATAAATATGAAATGCGCCCATTGTATTTGGTATGGAAGTTGTATGAAAGTGATGTGAAGTAGAGAAAAGGTATGCAAAGAGAGCATATGATGTATTAGAGCTTTTCTAGAGGTTAAAGCATCAATGCACCAAAGGAACTGATCTGAAAAGCAGTGTCACAACAACAGTTCACCTGCAGATATAGTGTGTATTTGATCTCAGAAGGTTGCAACCTTCATCATTTGAGTAGTGAGCTCTAGGACAGTGAGTCCATTCCCCTAACAGGGATCATTGTAAAAGACTCCTAATAGGGTTTGACCCTTAACAAGGTCTACTGTACTTAAAGCATTGTAAAGCTACTCCTAATAGGGTAAAGGATCTTCTAACAAGCATCACAAAACACTAGTGCATAATATTAGTGGGTATCAAGTCCCACCAGGGTTTTTACCTATTTGGGTTTCCCCATAACCATATTGGTGTCATGTGTTGATTTCATGTTTCATGTTTATGTGAATGTTCAATTCAGTACTTAAACATTTATAATTTAGTATTCAGATTAAAGTGAAAAGTTAACTTACAGTGAACATTGATTCACCCCCCTCTCACTGTTCCCATTCCTAACAGATACTTGTCTTTTAATTCTGTACTTATTACAGAAGACAGTAAATTCAATAGAGGTAAATTTCTTCTATCTGATCTCAAACTCTTTAGTTGTTTTCCTAATTCCTTTCAACTCTTTCTTTATACCACTTAAACATTTGAAATACATCATATTTTCCTTTTAAAAATATAACATACATCATTCTTGAATAATCATCAACAAACAAAATAAAGTACCAATCTCTATAATAGCTTTGAACTCTCATAGGACCACAAAGGTCATTGTGTACACTAGCTCTAAGATACCATGAGTAGAGTAAGATTTACTTGAGAAGCCTGACTTAGTTGTCTTACCAATTTGACATTCTTTACACATAGCTTTATCAGGTTTTCTTAATCTCGATAGACTTCTGACTCTATTATTTTTACTCACTTTAATCATGTTATCAAAATTCAGATGACATGGTCTGTTATGCCATAGCTATACATCTTCAACATTAGTAAATAAGAAACTTTGCAAAATTATCAAGATAAAATAAATTACCTTTTGATTGTTCACCATTTCCAATTAGATCTCCATTAGTACCATCGCACACATTCCTAGAAGGCTCAACTTTTTTTAAAGCTGGGAGAGTTTTTCAATGATAAATAAGACTCTTGAAGATGTTCAAACCTCTTAAGGAGGGAATAAATTTAAATAAGTTTATTTAAAATAAAGACAAAAACCTAAAAAAATTGGTTAGGGTTGGAGATTGATAAAGAGCAGGAGGTAGCATTTGATCCATTCAACACTCATTTTCATAGCAAAAAAGTGGATTTTGAGCTCCAAGTAGGAGTTTAGCAATAGTTCAAACCTTTTGAGAATGAAAACTTTGAGGAGATTGAATATTTGTAGTTGTGTGAGATCATCCATGGGTATTCTATTTGGGTAGATGGTCGTTATTATCTTGTTTGAGAATAAATTAAGTGGATCAGATACTTGCAGAGGATATTTGAAGGATCAATTAGTAGATCTAGATATTTTTGGGCATATACATCCATCATCATCAATCACCCAAGTCTTGCATACCTTTCATAGGGTAAATTATAGCAATTATTTTCTAGGTGTGGGGTTTTTGAGATCATTTCAAGGTATTTTGGGAGTTTTAAATCTTGCGGTTACATATCAAATTAAATGGACAACCCCTATTCATGAAATATAGACTTTCTTGTGTTTTGGTGGGATAGGTGAAGAATTGTTAGATCTGTACCAAACTTATACGGGTATGTATATGGAATTTTGAGACAATAAAAAGTTCATTAAGTTGTTACTTTTTTGTACCTTTGTTTTGTATGAGAATGTTTAGTTTTTTTTGTTGTACTTATTTTTTCACTTTCATATATCATCAAAAGACCTTAAAATAGAAAAATAAAACAAACCCAAAAAATTAGAATAACGCAAAAAACTTAAAAAAATTTGAAAAAAAAAGACTTTGGCAAGGAACCAGATCAGGGGGTGGGTACTACAAGAAACCAATCCTCCTCAATGGAAGATTATAATAATAATTCAATTATCAATAAATATTGCAATAACACAAGAAATGATGGAAATACAAGGCACTTTATGTAACTTTCAAATTTGAGAATTTAGAAAAAGCAATAGTATATCAAATCTAAAAAATGAAACCCTTAAGAAGTATAAAAGTGTTATCTCTACTTGAGCATTAAAGATTGTCATTAGTATCAAAGATTATCAGCTGGTTACCTATTCTATCTAGTCAATAAATGGAAGTACTACAAGCTATACATGCTTGTCGGTTAACTACATAAGCCTTCACACCGAGTTATCTCAAGGCAGTCTTGAGAACAAAAGATAACAGTTCTAACCAAGCACCAGAGCAATTTTACTGAGCATCAGTGTACATCAATACTGAGCATCAGTAAACACTGAGTAGACTAGATACCGAGCACTAGTATAACTACTGAGTAGTATTGATAGTGTTTATCGAGTAATCCAGGAAACACCATAGTAATTAGTTTTGGTACATCTATCTATGCAGACGGTTACAACATAATCATAAAACATTTTACCAAGATCGAGGATCATTTATTGTAGATATAATCATTAATTGTGATGATGATCTCTATGTAATTGTTAGATCTAGGTTATTTTTTTACACCATAGATCTTAGGTTATCTTACTTAAGATGATGTAAACCTAATTAGGTCATGATGTTAATTGGAAAAATAAAATCATAGCAGTATGCTATATATCTATATTTTTTATGACAATTTTGAGTAAGAGAAAAGAGTAAGCATGATAAGGATGATATGTTTGGTATGAACAAGCAAAAGAGATCTTGAAGCAAGAAGCCAACTTTGAGACATCAGTTATTAGATAGAGAAGAGAAGAATACTGAGACATTTAGATTAGGCAGAATCAGACAAGGCTATTGAGCACTTCAGAGATAAGATTTTTACATATTAAGGTGATATTTATTTAGTATTACATAGATCTATTTCAAACAAGGTTAATTTGTCATTTGTTGATACATCCTTTTATTTTCTAATCATTGTAACAGAGTTAGCAAAAATCTCTTGATAGAGTAGACCTAACAGTCTTTTGTAAATCTCTTAACCAAGTATACACTCAAGTAGTGTTGTTGAAATCCTATAACTAAGTAGATCTAGCTGATCTAATTTGTTACTCCTAACAGTGTAAGATCACTAGAAGTGATCACAACTTGTAGCCCTAACAAGAAAACTTTATTATCTACAGTAGTGAAGTATTTGTGGGTGTCATCCCCACCATAGTTTTACCTTCTAACAAGGGTTTCTTCGTAACCAAAATACTTGTGTTATGTGACTGAATTGTTGTTTGATTTCATGCAATTTACATTTACAAGTTAATTGAATGTATGGATTCAGTTGGGTAGACTAGTATACTATTGTTTGTAGTTTGAGTTTCAAGTTGAAAGTTTTTGTGGGCACTAATTCACCCCTCCCCTCTCAGTACCCTATCTCTCCATTCCAACAATTGGTATCAAAGCTCAGATCTCTTATTGGACAGTTTAATCATTGAAGAGTAAAGATCTAACCATGGAGAGATATAAGTTGGATAAAAAAATAGAGAATCAAAAGATCCAGATGTAGATGTTCATAGAGCAATATAAACAAGATAAGGATGCAATGAAGAAGTTACTGGCTCAAAGAAAGAACCTAGATATTCTGGAAAATGAGACCAGTTACCATGAAGAAGAGATTGATGACTTATTTGATAACATTGGATCTAGTTTAGGAAGTATTTCTGATGGTTCTGAAAGTGCAATCTCTGAGTTGTTGGAGAAAAATCTACATTTGACTGAACAAGTAAAAGCCCTATAGATTGGTCAGGAGACTCAGATGGTGAGAATGATAGACGTAATGAACAATACCAAAGAAGCAGAACAATAAATGAATCTAGCTATTGAAGACTGAAGATAGATGACTGAACAACTTCAAGCAAAAGAAACTGTGATATTGAGACTCACCCAACATCATTTTGAAATATCAAATCAGATGATTATTGTAAACCAGGAGATCAACCGACTTAATGGTGAGCAGTCAAGAAAACTTGAAGATATTGGAGTACTCAGGGAAAATAATGAAAAAATGAGGAATGAAGTAAAAATAATGCAACAACCTAACGAGATGTGGAAAAAGGCTGAAGACAATTCTAAAAAGATTGATGAGTTTTTGATTAATCATAGAAGATATGGAAGAAAATATGGATTGGGATATATTGAGAAAGGAGAATCATCTAGGAAAGCTAAACAAATGAACAACAATCAAAATCAGAGACCTAAGATAATGACATGCTATCACTATGGAAAACTAGGACATACTTCAAATGTTTGCAAGAGTAAAGCTCAAGGAAAACTAATATCCACTCCTAAGTTTAATGGTTACTGTTATTATTGTGGTAAATTTGGACATCAAGCATATGAGAGAAAATCAAAATTGAATAAGAATCCTAACAATCCTACCATGGAGAAACTATGTTACACTTGCAACAAACATGGACACACTTCACAAGAGTGTAAGGAAAAGATGAAGCAAGTATGGACTTCGAAACAAAAGAACAATCCTTATCAACTGAAGAGACAAATTAGTGCATAAACTTGGGATTAGAATACATGGGTTAACTACACAGTATGTGGAAGGTATGGACACATTGCATCAAATTGTATGAGGAAGAGATGGGTTGGAAAATCTCAAAGCTGGACAAGAACTGGTATGGCATGTTTGCACTATCATAAAGTTGGTCACCTAAGCAACGATTGTAGAGACTGAGCACTAGAAGAAGGACATGTATTTGAGAGTGGCAAAACTATTGTAGATATCATGAGGATTAGAAATACTATGTGGAGAAAGGAATCTAATGAGAATGCTGAGTCAAGCAATATAGTCAATGAAACCTCATCCACTGGATTGGGTGACATCGGTACCTCCACCTAAGGTGAAATAGGTATGTATGGAATTGATATTCCAAATTGATCTTATCTTACATATAGTTCCTTATGTTTGATATACACATACACAATCTGCATGAATTAAGATAAATTATGGTTTATAAATTTTGAGCTAACAAAGTCATACAGTCGGTATAAGTAAGATTGAGTAGAGAGTTACTCATCGGTGACTATTATGCAAGGTTAACTAAGTATCAGTATCAACCGAGTGGAAAGTTTTGTGGTAACTGAGTTGTTGATATTTTGTGACAATCACCGAGTTGACATTTGTCATCAAGCTAGAAGTAGGTCAAGCATTAATGACAAGTATTTTGGGTGGGAATTCAAAAAAAGGCTATAAATATATGGAAGAGTTAGTTCATTCTTCACAAGTGATTTTGAAGAGTGATAATATTTAGAGCAAATTTGAGATGAGAATTTTTAGAAGCATTCGAGTTAGTTTCAGATCAAATTGAGTGCATTCTTCATCATTTCTTAGTAAGTACAACTTCTACCGAGCACATTCAATGTATTTTTCCAAAACCCTAAATTTATTATAATGGCATCCGCATCCAAGGAAAATGAATCTAAGACTGCAGAAGAGGAAGTGAAACTAATTGTGATGAACCTAAGTACAAACTTCATCTGGAAGTTGCATCTAAGATTGATTCAATGGGAGCTTTCTCAAGCATCCACCTAGGGTTTTGTTAGTTGAAGACATCAGATCTTACATCCACTACAAAATAGGAGAAATCATAGATTTCAAGACAGTTGTAGCTTATCATAAGCTTTGCAATGAGGATGGAAAGCTGAAACCAAAATTCAAATAGGTCGATAAGATTGGTCTTACAAATACCCTAAATTTCTTGAAAACCTTTAAAAATGAATGGATAAGGGTTGTACTCAGTCGGTATCATGATGGGATATTTTGGTTGGATGAACCGGTCAAGGTCACAAAGGAAATGATTCACAGAGTTACCGAATATCCAACAACCAACAAGGCCAAGGATTTTCATAGTGCTTCAAGGGTCAACATTAAAAACAATATAGGTGCAACATGGGATGGCCAAGCACTAAAAATTGGTACAATTGAGGACCAAGAGGTTAAGTTTGCAGCACATGTCATTAGCTATAAGATTCATCAGTCGAGTAGACTGAACAGTGTACCATGTGGAGTTGTTGACATTGCATATAAAATGGTAAAGAAGAGTTTTTAGTTAGACCTCACCGAGCCTCTTCTGAAGTAGATTGAAGAAAATATGAAGACTATCCAGTCAACAAAGTCAAATACTTGTAAGTTCAGATCACTTCTACTGTGCATATTTTTCTATTTACAATGATTTTTCCCTTCTATCGGTAATGTAGATTGGTCTACCGACAAACCGATCATTGTGCAAATTTTTGATATGATGAATGACTTGGGAAACAATTTAAACTAAGTTTTTTATGATTATTTTGAGAAGTTTAAGACTATAATGAATTTGCAAAGAAGAATTCCTAGTAAATTAGTCGAAGAATATAAGATGGATATTTGTTTTCTTATGGACACCAACCACACAATGATAAAGGTTGTGGAGCCTAGGATTAAATGGCTAGCCCCCATGGGTTATGAAATGAATATTGATTTTTCTTCAAAATCAATCAAGGCTCTGCTGGCTACACCTAAAGACAAAAAGGTAGAGAGGTTTGTAACATTTGAGGAGGCCAAATCAAGGACAAAAATAGGCTTGGTTATCGATAAGCTAATGAAGAAATCAAGAAAAATGATGAATAAACTTGTAGAGAAGTTTGGTGATGACTCTAGATCATTGGATAGTACGCCGGTTCAAGCTGTAACCAAAGTTTAGTTGATGTTAACTGAAAAACCACATGATAGTGAAGAAACTGAGTCTAATAAAGTGACAGATTGTACATCGATTTCCCCTACTCTAACTCCAAAAAAGGAGTTATAAGTACAATCAAGAGCACAAACAAGGTCAAAAATGGTAGCCTCACCACCACTGAAGAAAGGAGTTGTGAAGTTTACAAAACTCAAGGTTGCATCACTGACAAAGAAATATACAAAGAGAGGTAATAAATCTACTACTGATGCACCATAAAAAAGGAGAAAATTGACAAGAGGTAAGGAAGATTTAAAAGATGAATAAAATGATAACAATCAATTTAAAGTTGTTAGTAATAAAGATAGAACAATTGTTGAAGTTGCTGAGGATATCATTGAGAATGGTGAACTCATTGATCTTGAAATCAGTCAGTTTGAGCACATGTCAATTGAGGATCAGAACACATTAGAAGAGGTAGTCATCCAGATGATGCTTATTCAAATGAGTTCCACTTGAATTTTCCAAGCAGTTACCTAAGGCATTAGAGGAAAGAATAAATAAAAAATGGTCCTATGCCTTAGACACTGAGAAGAAAATGAGGGAACAATCCCTAGTTTTGGTAATTCCTAATTTCTCTATCACTGAGATTAAGGAATACATGACAAGATACTTTAGGAGATTTAGAGTAAAATGTCGAGCACTGTAGATACTAGATGAGAATCTAGCAGATATAGATGAGTCAAGTCAACTCATCTAGACCTCAATAGTCATAGCCCGAGAGCAAGCTGAAAAGATGGTATTTATCAATTTGTCTAAGAAGAGACAAATAAAAAGGTAAAGGAATCCATATTGAAGATGCAAACTTGGAACTAAACCAAGAACAATTTGATATATCAAATACCGAGGTACTTGATACCACATATGCCATTGAAGACTTAAATATTTTACAGGATGCACTGGATCAGGTTGAGATCCAAATTGTAGATAACAAGGCACTAGATGTACTCATTGAGGACATCACAAATGGTGATCTTGATGACCGAGATGATGATGAGGATGCAAATGTTGTAGGAGGCACAACACAAGAAGAAGGCATTTTTACTGAGCATGCAATCACATCATTACCAGGTGATTTTCCTATTTTGATGGAAATGGTTGATATAATCTCTAAGGAGAAACCTAAAGGCTCAATCCCTGAGCAACCAATGGATATATTAGGAGATCAAGGTACTGGAACGCTAACAGAAATAAATAAGCCTAACAAAAAAGAGGCAAAAGAGGAAGATACAAAGGGCCAAGATGACCCAAAAGAAACTGAGGCTACCCCACTTGACACAACATCAAAAGCTTCATCCTAGTCAACCAACACACAGGTTATCGAGGACCAAAAAAAGGAAGATAATGTGTCAATCGAGAAAGATACACATAAGGTTGAGGATAAAGCAATGGTTCAATTAGTAAAGAGATCACCTCAAGAACTAGAGAAGAAGAAGAAGAATAAGAAACAAGGAAAAGGGCTAGTAACACTTGATGAAATCATTGTTATACCTGAGGAACCTAAGCCCTAAAGAACTTAGAAAATATGGGGAGTTGTATACATGGAAGGCAACACAAGAAAAGATAAGAATGGAATGCAAGACCAAGGAGATATTGTAAAATGTAAGAGACATCTTACAACAGGTCATACTAGAGGTGCAGATTAATGAGGACAGACCCATAATGGACCAACTCACTACCCTTGCATATGAAATCAATACCCCTAACATTGAAGCAGAGAAAAGAATTGAAGAAAGGGCAGAGTCAAAGATTCAAGAAAAACTTGCAGAGAAAATTAGCCAGGAAGTGGCAATAAACAAGGTGACATTATCTGAGGTAATAACCAATATACAATCTATTACTTAGTTAATTAGTTAGATATTGATCAAGCTTTGTACTATGGAGACCTTCACTGCTAAGATCAGTGAAAAAATTAAATAGTTGGATACCAAAATCCAAGCCAATGCAAAATCAGCCTTAATTGAGCCAAATGCTTTTGCTAAGCATATACTGAAGGTTCAAGAACTTAGGTGGTTAAGAGCAAATCTAAGGAAGTAGGAAGAAAGGATAAGTGACCAGGTCACTAAGCTACAAACCGAGTTGTTTCCTTATTTAAATTTTTTTGAGAAACACATTGTCAAAGTGCAAACACTTGTTGCAACACCAGAGATTTTTGTGTTGGACAACATCTTTGACATGCATACACAAGTTGGTCTTGAGCACATTGCTCTAACCAACTTGAAAGAGGAATGGGAAAACCTCTTGGATTATTTGAAGAAAACCCACCAGCATATTTTTTGATAAACTGTAAGTAGATACTTTTGAGTTTTGGCATTAATATCAAAAAGAGGGAAAACTAATGTATGTGCCAAACTATGTGAGAATATGATAAGTGTACTACATACTACCAGGAGCATGCACCAAGGGGGAGAAATTTTGAAATTTTGAAATTTTTATTAAGTATTGGCATACCTAACAGTCTTTTGTAAATCTCTTAACTAAGTACACACTCAAGTAGTGTTGTTGAAATCCTATAACTAGGTAGATCTAGCTGATCTAATTTGTTACTCCTAATAGGGTAAGATCATCAGACATGATCACAACTTGTAGCCCTAACAGGCAAAATTTATTATTTGTAGTAGTGAAGTATTTGTGGGTGTCATCCCCACCGCAGTTTTACCTTCTAACAAGGGTTTTGACGTAACCAGAATACTTGTGTTATGTGACTGAATTTTTGTTTGATTTCATGCAATTTACATTTACAAGTTAATTGAATGAATGGATTTAGTTGGGTAGACTAGTATACTAGTTTTTGTAGATTGATTTTCAAGTTGAAAGTTTTTGTGGGCACTAATTCACCCCTCCCCTCTCAGTACCCTATATCTCCATTCCAACAAAAAGGGCATGTAGGGTAGGAAATACTTAAGGGCATAATAAACACAAACCTCAAGTAAAAAAAAATGAAAGAAGAATGATCAAGAACACAAAACCTTAGTAAATAAAAAAAATGATATATATAGATGATCTAAAACCCTGAAAGAAATGAAGGTATGAACCTTAAGGTAAAACCTTAGTGGTTGTAAGATTGGAAATATTCACTAAAGATGTAAAGGAACGTAAATTTTCCTGAGGATCATTGAGGTCATTTAAATAATATTTCTACATGCAAATCAACTTAGGTAAATATATGTGTGCTAATTTAAAAAACATTGTGTAAGGGAATGTAGTATTTATCTCTTCAAACCATAAAGATGAATTTTTTAGAAAGTAAATTCCACCAAGATAACTGAGAGGGGGGGTGAATGAGTTATCTGATAAAAACAACTTTTGTTAACCTTATTATATTTGAAACATTTTGCAATCATTAAAAATTGGACAAGATCATTTAAGTGAGAAATCGAGGCAAAAATCAATACAATTTAATGCAATTAAATCAAATCAAGTTAAAATCAAAGATAAATTACAATCAAGCTTTAATTCAATTTAATTAAAAATCAAAAGTCATAAATTCAACTTAAATCAAATGAAATCAATTAATAGTGCAATTAATCTAATTGATTGCATAGTTCATTTAAATCAAATCAAACCATTTAAGGGGTACACATGGCTAAAGATAATAATTAAATTCAATTAATTAAATCCTATTTTCCCTCAACCACCAAATGGGAGGAAAATTCAATCAACTAATAGGATTTAAAGATTGAGCTCACATGGATCAAGCCTAAATCAAATCTCAATCACTCACTTGGAGAATGCATCTTGTCCACTCATTTTGTCTTCTTGTCCCAAGCTTTGAGGACAAAATATTTAAATGGTCTCCAAAGGTGGAACCATGGACTCAACTCAAACTCAACCTTGATCAACTCAACTACACCCCCTACCCTTGCCAAAATCTATAAAATCAAGGTATAAATCAATCATTAATCATCCACAAATCTGAGAATAGGATCAAACCTCTTGCAATTTAGAGCTAGAAAGGCAAATTTAGAGTTAACTAGGCTTAATTTCAATTTGAAATTGAACTATTTAGCTTTTTTTATCATTCATTCTCATTTTAGGACTATCACTAATGGAATCTTACTAAGAGCTTTGCATTAGCATCCCTAAATAGAGATTCATATAGTGCTTAATTGTTCTTTATTTGTTAGTATAGCTTATTCTTTGTGGTAATTTAGTTATTTTATTCATTTATTTGCAATACTAACCCTATGAAGGTACTTTTTCTAGTACATAAAATGGCACCCACCGTGGGGCATTAGGCCTCATAAATTTATAAATACGGAGAAGTAAATTTTTTTTGCAAATCTTGTTTTACTCTCTATTTTACAAATTAAACAACGCTTTTGATATTTTGTCTACCACTTTTACCAGTTTCTCTAGCACTTTTGAGGTCTAAAACAATGCTTCTATGGAAAAGTATTGTGCCTTTACATGGAGTTTCAATGCTTTCAATTCCTTCTATTTCTGTAAAAAATTATGTTTTTGCGCTTTTAATCATTTCTGTTGTGCTTTTAATCATTTCTATTGCACTTTTAATCATTTATGTTGCGATTTTAGTCATTTCTGCTATGCTTTCAATTTTTTAAAAAAATTAAATTCTAATAGTAAATAATGTTTTCTCTATATTTTTCTGATGCCATGACATAAAAAAGTTTGGAAAACGGAGGCCGGAATCTACAGTGAGGATAAAAATAGCACAAAAGGTTGAAAATAGAGAAAAATCTTCATTTTAAAATTTTTTTGGGAGGATTCCAAGAAGCAAGGTAAAGAGTATAAAAGATCTATGCATATAATTAATTTGTACGATTCTAAATTTGTCTCTTTAAATTGGATATTTGGTCCTTAAGTTCATCATTTTAATCAATTTAAGGAAAGAAATAAAGTTCAAATTGCTTGAATTTCTTCACTTTGTTGTTTTGTGTTGGACTAACAATTTCCAAAGGGATACAAAGGAGCTGGAACAATCACCACTAGGTGAGTTAAAATCATGAAAATAAAATAAAAATGTCCCTAGCCTTTGCTATCTTTGAAATAAGGTAAGCCTTTATTCTTTAGTGGGATACAATTTATTTTTCCACAATAATCTGACCCAGTATAAAATGAAATGCATTCATCCTTAATGGGGTGAATGACAAAAGGATATTAGGTCTCGAACTTCCTTTAGTAGTCCTTCGGTATTGCGCAAAACTCTGACATACCGGTGGTGGGAAGCCCCTTATTTTTGGGGGATGAAACTTGATATTTTTTTGAATAGAATCCATACTAAATCCTTGATAAATTAGCAAACCTACCTCATTAGAGCCATTTAAAAGCCAAATTTGACCTTAGGTAGATTTCTTGGAAGAATTTCTTATGATAATTGATAAAATTATTGTGTTGTGCTTGAAGGTCTTTGATTACAAAAAGAAAACATCCATTAAGATCCAAAAATCAATTAACAATAAAGATTCAAAAGAATATTCTATTCACAAGAATTCAAGAAATGGAAAAAGAAATGGAAACATTATCCAACCAATTCTCATTAAGAACATTGTTTCCTTACCTCAATGATCAAGAAAAACATCATGAATGCCATATCTTTGATAATTCAAAATTTGATAAAAAATAATATCATGAAAACCCTATATTTGATCAACAATATCCTAATGATAAACCAATATTTGATGAAGAACCTATTTCAAAATACCAAGAGAATCTCATCTTTGATCAAGGAAATCAAGAGGAATTAGTCCCATCTCAACAATATTCATCATATGACAACTCTTTGAGAAACAAAAATACATCCAAATATCCTTGGGATAGATCATTTACTCCTTTGGGAATTTCATATGAATCAACTTTGGAAAAACTCCTTGAAAATGATCTCATCACGTTGCCTCAAATTACTTCATGTGGTTTTATCTTTTTGAGTAACTATTGTACATATCATAGACATAATGAGCATGAAACTTCAGATTGCATGGAGTTGAAACATAAAATCCAAAATCTTATTGATGACTTAATTGAAATTGAAGATCCTAATGACTCATCTAATGAAGATACTACTCTCAAGAAAGATCAAACATATGAACACATGTCTAGTAGTGGTCCTCTTATAGCTTTCACCTATTCCACCATTCCTCCATTTCATCTAGAAGCAAAGCTATCCTATATTCCTCCATCAAACAAAGATCCAAACATTTTTCATAATGACTATGTATACCCTCAAGAGCTACCTCTAAAAGAGATCCTAGCTAACCTACATCTTTCTACAAAATTCTTTCATGCTTCAAAGGTTATAGACTCCCAGCCTTCATGTGCTACAATTCCTATTGTACCTATTTCAAATGAACATCCATCATCCCTTCAAGAATCCCTCGTGTGGATCCAAACTCCTACATTGTCCTTAGAAGTGGCTCCATATCAAGAGACTAATCAAAATTGCAAAGAAACAAGTCTTATGAAGGATCAAGATCAAGATAATATCCCTCTTAATCCTATAGTTGACCAAAGTCCCATACCCCAAGAATCCCATGATGAACCCTTCACACCCTTCCATTTCTTTCAAGAAGATATACTTCCATCTCAAGCACCCCATATTCTTTCACTTCCTATACCATATCCATCTCCTAAGAAAGATCAAGGTATTCCTTCCATCTCTAATGAACTTATTGAAAATGAAAAGCAAAGTACTCTTCCTAGGCTATCAGAAGATCCTTGTCAAGATCAAAGTACCCCAACATCCACTTTTCATAAGCCTCCATATCTACCTCAAAATTATCCCATTCTTCCTAATCCATTGCATAAGAATAAATACCCTCAAGCTTCAACTACTCATATCAAAGTCAATCCTATGAAAGCTACTCATAAACCTATTGGTATAAAGATAAATCTGGAAGATGAAAGCCTTGGCCATGCAACTCAAAATAAATATGTTGATATCTCTCCCACATCTCATTTACCTCCATTTGCGCATAAGCATATTCCTTCTACATCCTCCAAATCCATCCTTGGTCCCTATATTCCAAAGTTTAAACCTTCATATCTTCCATCTATATTAGGTCCCTATATCCCTCCATCAACCTTTCCTACCATCCCTATCCCACTATTCCCTTACCTTACCATGTATCAAGATCAAAAAAGATATACATACTTGAGAAACCAAGCACCCATCCATGTCACTCCTCCATATCATAACATCCATATGAACCAGCCATACTAACCTTATTCATCCACCAATCCCAAGTCTTTTGGAAGCAATTTGAATGTGCAATATGAAAATTAAAAAACCAAGAATCCATTTATGTATGAAGAGCACCATGTCCAATCTAATCGACATGTGAATGAAATAAAAAATAAAATTCAAGAGACCACAAAGGTCCATCAAGCAAAAAGAAAAATAAAAGAAAATGTGGGTTCCTAAATCCCTCATTGAAGAAATGCATTCTAAAGCATCCTAAAGGAAAGAAAAATCAAAGAAAGTGTGGATTCCCAAGTCACTTTTGAAGGACTTACACACGAAAGAGAAATCAAAGTTGACATTTAAGCTTCCAAAGGCTTCCACTTCATATTCTCCCAAACACATTCCATCTCATCCATCCATTTTGAGTCCTTGTGTCCCAAGATCCCTATCCTCTCTTACATCAAAATCCTAAGCTATTTCACCCATTTTTCCTCCATTATTCCACTACCCTTCAAGGTGTGTATCAATGTTGATCTTGATAATACTTCTTATCCTCCTATTCATTATCCTTCCATTCCATTTTTTATGTCCACATATGGAAAGACTTATTATCCTCTTACTCATTATCCTTCCATTTCCCTTATCCAATCTAATCGCATAAATCTTTAGCCACCCTCTACCTTATCCACCATATCACATTTCTACCACCCTATCAACATCTTTGAGCATAGCTTTCAGTGACCTTGGCCCATCATATCATACCTTTCAAGGAGTATACAAAGAGCATGAGGCTTGAGTCTATTCAAAAAGAGAAAATTGAAAAAAAGAAGAATAGAAATGAAAACTAAATCCATCCTATGGTGAAAACCACTTCTTGTGGCATCTTGGACAAGTACCATGATGAAAACTTGGCAAATAGACCTCATGTGTAATTCCTCTCTCTTGCACTCTACACTTTGGGGAAACTTCCATCCATCATATCCTCCATCTTTCTACCATTTATCTCACTTACATCCATATTATATCTTTCACCATTGATCTTGACAAGGTTGAACATATCCATGTGCATTAAGTATCTTGACATGATTTATCCTATCCATCAACCTATTCACTTGTTGCATTCATGCTACCCTATCATGATCTTTCTTATCTTAAAGCCACCTTCATTATTCCTAAGAAGCCTTCCCATAATCCAAAAAATTCACTCATAGACTTCACCACCCCTTTATCATGATTGTGTGATTCTATCCACATTGATCCCTTGATCTTTATCCAAATGAAGAATAAAAGAAATTAAAAAAATGTTAGAAAAAGTCTCTTGATATGTCCACTCCTTTGGACCATTGTCATGACACTAGATCATTATTCCATATGCTATCCAACACCACATCATTGGACTATATTAAGATATTATTTTTCCCTAGCTTGGATAATCTTGAGGAGGTGGTCCTATGGGTAACACACTTGCTTCATCCATCATTACCTATTCATTGGTGAATCATCAGTTTGTAAATCCATCTTTTATGTCCTATACCTTGCTAGACATTGGGGAAAAATTCAATGTGATCTTGTTTAAGAACTATTAATCTCTAAAAATCATTAAAAAATATCAAAATCTCTAAAATTCAAAAATATCAAAAATTCGTAAAAATCAAAAAACATAAAAAATCTTTTAAAAAGCCAAAAAAACCTTTAAAACAAAATCTAAACATTGAAAATCTTAAGTAAACACTCAAAAGTTGCATTGCCCAACAAAGCATGATCTTTGCTAAATCAATCCAGGGGCACTAATCCAAGTTCAATGAGCTTATGAAAATAGACACAAGTTGGCTCAAAATCATTGTATCAAAATTGAAAAATTGCTACACTTGAACTTATTGATGAATATTACATTTCAAACATACAAACACTTGATTTAAACAACAAAATTTGAAAAATCAGATCAAAATCCAAAAAGCTTAATCATATCAAACATCCCTAATTCAACAAATCAAATCTAAATCTAAAAAGCTTAAACATAACTAAGGATCAAAGTGGATGAAGATTTTGAAATATGGTTCTACAAACAAAGCAAAAATATTCAAAGTATTACTTGAGTTTTGGAATCATGTCTTTTAGCAAATTGATGAAGTTTGACTAGATGAACAATGATGAAGACACGATATTTTATTGGTTTCTGCTTGAGTGCTGGCCATGTTGATTCATAACAATATGTGAATCCGTCTAATGACATGATCATCAAAGAATCAACGAGGACATTTTCATATGAAAGGGATCAATTATTTGTTTGTTTACTTGCAATTTCTAAAATCTGAGGAAAGAGGTATTCATATCATCATGGTTGAACTAGTGATGATTGTACTAATTCGGATTCGAAAAATTGCTCAATGATGAAAATAAGCTTCCAAATTATGAATTATGATAGCTAGTTGCATCCGTATAGATTAATTTCATATTAGCTCACATGTGGATCCTTTTTCTCAAAATATGTAAGGAAAGCTAAAAGGGGGTGGAGTTATTATCATCAAAGGACCATATCACGATACATCAATATCTATATCAAAACAAATCTATTGAAATATACATCATCAAATCTCCATCAACATATAATCAAAGTCTTGACTAACATCATCAACGTCTGAAGTATCCATCATCAAAAATCATGTTCAATCTAATCATCAAAGGTACATCAATGTCATCAACATATATCATCAAAATGATTCATGCTTCATCAAGGACATCATCAATAATCAATCATGTTGATCAACTAGGGGAAACCTAATCTTGTTCATCACCTTCTCTTCTATCAATCCATATTTTAAATCATGATAATATCCAATCAACCCCGTATCATCAAAAAATCTATCTAATTATATGAAATCAAATATCAATCAGTCAAATCATCCAATTGATCATCTAATGTCAATTAAGTTAACCTCTCATCTATTTTCTCATCTTGAGCACATCAAATCTCCTAACTCTATATCGTGAGGAAGGAAAATCATCATTTTGTCTCTCTAGATTTTGAGAGCGAAATATCAACCCATCAACTTATTCTATCAGATTGACATCAACATCAACCAAGTGATTCTTACTGACATCAAATGATACCAAACCATCATAAACTTATCTAGAGCATCAACAACATTTTATCAATCAAATCTTTTCTCATCAAGTTCTCTCATGACTAGGGCATATCCAAATTTCTATATCAGGAAACAAATCAAAATTTCTCAATCTCAACCAAATCAGCCAAAATCATTTTGATTCATTTCTCAAGGGGGCATGCAATCACATCATCATTTCAAATTAGAGACATAATATTTTAACAATTTTTTTTTTGCTAACAATCAAGTGGGGCATCAAAATAGAAAAGAGAACATCATATCAATGAGCCATCATCAAAAAAAATATCAAAAACTTCATTTGGAACTTCACCAATCCTATCATCAGTATTTTCATTTTCATCAACATTGAGATCGAGCATCAATTTCATCAGGATCTTCAAAATTAATCAAAATTGTGTCAATTCCATCATTAGAATCTACATCTTCTATCATATCAAATCAAACATTAGTTGATCAAGACTTCATATCAAGAATGATCAGGACATTCTTTGAATCGACATGCTTCACATGTCAACTCAAAGAGGGGCATTTGTAATCATTGAAAATTGGACAAGATCATTTAAGTGAGAAATCAAGGCAAAAATCAATACAATTTAATGCAATTAAATCAAATCAAGTTAAAATCAAAGATAAATTACAATCAAGCTTTAATTCAATTTAATTAAAAATCAAAAGTCATAAACTCAACTTAAATCAAATGAAATCAATTAATTGTGTAATTAATCTAATTAGTTGCATAGTTCATTTAAATCAAATCAACCCATTTAAGGGGTACACATGGCTAAAGATAATAATTAAATTCAATTAATTAAATCCTATTTTCCCTCAACCACCAAATGGGAGTAAAATTCAATCATCCAATAGGATTTAAAGATTGAGCTCACATGGATCAACCCTAAATCGAATCTCAATCACTCACTTAGAGAATGAATCTTGTCCACTCATTTTGTCTTCTTGTCCCAAGCTTAGAGGAAAAAATATTTAAATAGTCTCCAAAGGTGGAACCATGGACTCAACTCAAACTCAACCTTGATCAACTCAACTAAACCCCCTACCCTTGCCAAAATCCATAAAAGAAAGGAATAAATCAATCATTAATCATCCATAAATATGAGAATAGCATCAAACCTCTTGCAATTTAGAGCTAGAAAGGCAAACTTAGAGTTAACTAGGATTAATTTCAATTTGGAATTGAACTATTTAGCTTTGATTATCATTCATTCTCATTTTAGGACTGTCACTAATGGAAGCTTGCTGAGAGCTTTACATTAGCATCCCTAAATAAAGATCCATAGAGTGCTTAATTGTTCTTTATTTGTTAGAATAGATTATTCTTTGTGGTAATTTAGTTATTGTATTCATTTATTTACAATACTAACCCTATGAAGGTACTTTTTTGATGCAAGGCAGGGTTCATTCAAGGCCAAACAATGGCACACCCTAATGATCTAGCCTGCTCAACAACATGCGGAAGTTAAAACAACATAAGTGAGAGAGAGAATGCAGAGTATTTCAAATGTATTCATCAAATAGAACCATACATGCCAGGCTGTAAGGCCTTCTCGGTTACAGCCTGATATTACTATGAATTACAAGAGTCCTCAAACATACAAGGATTTGTTAGAAATCTTTCTAGCTTATCTCTTCTGTCTTCTATCTAAAACTACCTCCCTAAACTCTAACCAAACAACTACATTTATACAAGAGTCTATCGAACTGAGTCAGCCTTTAGATCCATAATCAATGGAAGGAACGATCATTAAATCTGTGACCCAAAATAAATGCACAAGTCAGCCTCAACAAAAATCAAAATAAACTACTCGGTAAACAAGGATGATTGAGCAACAAACAAGCATCGCTGAGCACCAGTGAAACAACTGACCACCCAGGAAATGACCGACCATCCTCGGTAACCAAAGGAAACTGACCAACTACCGACCAACTTGGTCAAAGAAGGAATTGAGCAACACAGACAAAACTCCAAATTCTTTTGGTGACACAAGATTGCCAAGGACCCGAGATGCTCCTGCATCAGACACCTGGGGTTAATTTGAAATGATTCTCTGAATCAGTTGGTAGGTATGATCTAAGTTGCATCCAACTTAGAATGTGAAATCCATGAACTATCTTCCATTGGTCTATTCTTCCACTTTACCAAATATTCCATATACTATTTTCCTCTTGTACTCTTGCCAACTCTTTGATTCAGAATCTGCTCAATTTCTTCATTTTGCTTCTTAGGATATTCTATCAGTACTATCATTTCTTCATCAGGTTCATGATACTCATACAAATCAGCAATATTGAAAATAGGTGATATGCCCATGTCATCAGGTAATTCAATCTCATATGTATTTC
This sequence comes from Chamaecyparis obtusa, assembly GCA_027943335.1. Lineage (NCBI taxonomy): Eukaryota > Viridiplantae > Streptophyta > Pinopsida > Cupressales > Cupressaceae > Chamaecyparis > Chamaecyparis obtusa. The sequence continues at coordinate 412,461 of BSBK01001517.1, forward strand.
CACTAACAAATTTCCTCAAAATTTGCAAGGTCCAAACTTCTTCATCTTCAGCTTTCCATATGCTCCAACAGGAAATCAACCTTTCTTCAAATGAGCCATCACTTCATCACCAACATCAAAAGTTTTATGTCTCCTTGATCTATCAGCTTTGTCTTTGTATTTATGATTACTGTCTTCTAGCTACAGTTTCACATCTTCATGTACTCAACAAATTTTACTCCTTCAGCTCTCCTCTTACTTTCATTAGCATTGTCTCTCAAATTAGATATACCTCTCAGTTGTATGCCATTCACAATCTCAAATGGTGTTTTTCCAGTACTCCTATTCACTGAATTATTGTATGCAAACTCTGCTTGTGCCAACACAGAATCCCAATTACTTGATGTGTCCCCAACTAAACATCTCAAAAGATTTCCCAAACTTTTGTTCACAACTTCAGTCTATCCATCAGTTTGTGGGTGAAATGTAGAACTATATTTCAACTCAGTGCCAAATTTCTTCCAAAGGGTCTTCCAAAAGTATCCAAAAAATTTACTATCTCGGTCAGAGATAATACTCCTTGGTAATCCATGCAATCTGACAATTTCCTTAAAGAAAAGATCTGCTATATGTACTGCATCTGATGTCTTTCTACAAGGTATAAAATGTACCATCTTAGAAAATCTATCCACCACAATAAATATAGAATCATTACCTCTTACTGTCTTCAGTAAGCCAAGAACAAAATCCATATTGATGTTAATCCAAGGTTTCTCAGGTACCACAATCAGTGTATACAATCCAGTATTCTGACTTACTCCTTTTGCAACTTGACAAACTCCACAACTTTTCACAAATTTCTGAACATCTTTATACAACTGTGGCCAATAGTATTTCTCCTTAAGCAAATTCCATGTTTTATCAATACCAAAATGTCTAGCCAAACCACTACTATGTTTCTCTTTTATCAGATTAGTTCTCATTACTCCTCTCGGTATAAATAACTGAATACCTTTAAACAACATACCTTCCTGAATAAAATATTCATACCATTTAGTATCTTGTTGATCTTGAATAGGTTCTCTGCACTTTCTCCACAACTCAAAAAAATTAGGGTCATTTTCATACAAATCTTTCATCTCATCAAAATGAAGAACTTCAATTTTCATCTCGGTCATCAAAGATCTTCTTCTACTCAATGCATCAACAACTTAGTTAGTGACTCCACTCTTATGCTTTATCACAAATGTGTAACTCTGCAAATACTCAACACATTTCATGTCTCCGATTCAACTTATTCTGACTTCCCAAATACTGTAAAACCTTATGATCAGTATACAACACAAATTCACTTGGTATCAAATAATGTCTCCATTTCTTCAGTGCTTAAAGAATAGTATAGTATTCCTGATCATACACAAAATATTTCCTTCTAGCATCATTCAAATTTTCACTAAAGAAAGCAACAGGTTTACCTTCTTGACTCAACACAACTCCAATTGCACTTCCACTTGCATCATATTCCACTTGAAATACCTTACTAAAATTAGGTAATGCCAAAATAGGTAATTTGGAAATCTTCTGCTTCAGAGTCTCAAAAATTCTATTAGCTCCATGTGTCCACTTGAATTCCCTTTTGTCTCCTCTCATAGTCTCAGTCATAGGATTAAAAATTGAACTAAAATTCCTTATGAACTTTCGGTAAAAACTTGCCAATCCATGAAATGATCTTACCTCACTAACATTCACAAGTGTAGGCCAATTCAAAATAGCTTCAAAATTTTTAGGATCCATCTTCAAACCATCAAATGAGACCACAAATCCCAAATACACAATCTCCTCTTTCATGAATGAACACTTTTTTAGATTTATCAGTAACTTTTCCTCTTTCAATCTCTGCAAAACTTGTCTAACATGCAACAAATTTTCTTCTCTGGTCTTACTAAATATCAAAATATCATCAAGATATACAATCACAAATTTACTCAAGAATTTCTTCAAAACTTCATTCATCAACCTCATAAAAGTACTCGATGCATTAGTTAAACCAAAAGCCAACCATTCATACAAACCTTCTTTTGTCTTGAAAGTAGTCTTCCATAAATCACCTTCTCTGATTCTGATCTAATGATATCCACTTTTCAAATCAATCTTTTTGAAATACTTTTCTCTAGTCAAACTGTCCATTATGTCATCCATTCTAGGTATAGGAAACCTATACTTTAATGTTATCTTATTGATTGCTTTGGAATCAATACACATTCTCCATTCTCCATTTTTCTTAGGTGCCAATACAACAGGTACTACACAAGGACTCAAAATTTCTTTGAACAAACCTTTCTCCAGCAACTCTTGAATCTATCGGTTCAATTCCTGATTCTCGGTAGGTGTTAATCGATGAGGTTCCTTATTTGGTAAACTATCTCTAGGGATTAGATCCATACAATGATCAATGCCTCTTTTCAGTGGAAAACTATTAGGTACATTATCATAAATGATTTCACTATACTCAGTGAGTAACTTATCAATCTCCTCAGGAACACTATCCTCTATTTTCTTACTTGGTTTGTTAGGAATCATAGTAAAACATATATCATTCCTTTTTAAATCTATCACAAAATTTCTTCCTTCCATCAAGAAAACTTTCACAGATGTGAAAACATTACTAATAGGTTTTTCCATCAATGGTAACAAGATTTGTTTCTTTCCATTAGCCACAATAGTAGACTTATGCAATCTTCCATCATATATTGCATGTCTATCATATTGCCAAGGTCTACCCAACAAAATATGACAATAATCCATAGGCATGATATCACACAACACCTTATCAAAGTACTTTCCAATTTTCAAATTCACATAACATTGTTCACTTACCAAGAGTGTATGCTCATCCATGAAATCTGATAGGGCTTTAGATGTTCTAGCCTTTCCAACTACAATTTTGTGACCATTTCCTCAAATGCCAGATTCTCTGAGCTACCACTATCAATGATTACCTTCCAAACTTTATCAGAAACTCTACATCTATTCTTGAAAAAACTTCTCCTTACTAGATCTTCCTTTTTTCTTTCATTCCATAGTGCTCTCCTTACCATCAATTTATTTTTCTTCTCAGGTTCATTCGATGACTCTTCTTGCACCAAAGCATTTCTATTGCTACCAACCTTCTTACTTGCATGTATACATTCAAAAGATCTATGTCCTTCTTCTCCACAATTGTAACAAGTTCCTCAGAAACTTCCTCTACTATAACCACCTCGATAGTTACTGCCTCTTCCTCTAGATGAACTTTCACCTTTCCACTCGGTCTTCCCTTTGTCCAGATTTGTCATTTCAGGTTCAGATCTACCATTTTCACCATTAGATTTGCCTCTTCCTTTAGGGAATCTACCACCTCTTTTTCTCTATCTCTATTCATGTCTTTTGTTCAATTTATCCTTGGATTTCAAAGAAAATTGATAAGCCTCTTCAATGCTTTCCATCTTAACCAAGCTGATCTCCTCTTGCATGGAAAATCTCAAACCATTCAGGTATCTAGCAATTCTTTCCACATCATCTTCTTCATGTCTAGATCTGATATCTAATCTATAGAATTCCTCAGTATACTCCTTTACCGAGCTATCTTTCTACTTCAAACTTTGCATTGTCAAACTAGGTTAATCTGATAATCACAGGGTAAGAATATACCTTTCAACTTATTCACCATCTTCTTCCATACCTTGATTTTGTCTTTGCCTTTCCTTTTTCTATCCAGCTCCAGATGTTCTTACCATAAGGATGCATGAATTTTCAACTTAGTGCTTGCAATCTTCACCTTCTTCTCTTCAAGAATGTTCTCATATTAAAAATATTTTTCCATCTCAGTGATCCAGTCCACCAATTCATCAGAATCCAATTTTCCACCATACTCACGAGGATTGAAATGTGGTGTCAACTTCAAACTTCTCAAATCCTTCAAAAATATTTCTTCACCTTGATCCATCATAGGTGCAGGTTCAGCATTCGCCTGTTCTTCCTCAACTTCATCATCACTAACATCTTCTAGATGTCTGCCTCTTCTTTGGGCTGTTTCAACTCCTTCTAACCTAGTAGCAATCTGCCTTAGCATGTCTACCAATCTTAGATTTGCATCTTGCCTCCCATGAACCATCTTGACAACCCTCTATAATTGAAGGTCAGATCATAATCTGCTACCCCACAAAAATCAACTAGGGCTTCAAGAGGAACCTAAAAACCTAGATTAAGATCTCACCTCACTTTGATACCACCTGATGTAAGGCAAGGTTCATGAGGGGCCAAAGAATGGCACCACCTAATGATCCAGCTTGCTTAACAACATGTAGAAGCTAAAACAACACAAGTGAGAGAGAGAATGCAAAGTATTTCAAATGTATTCATCAAATAGAACCATACATGTCAGGTTCTAGGGCCTTCTTAGTTATGGCCTGATATTATAATGAATTATAGAAGTCCTCAAACATGTGAGGATCTATCAGAAATCTTTCCAACTTATCTCTTCTATCTTCTATCCAAAACTGCATCCCTAAACTCTAACCAAACAACTAGATTATACAAGAGTCTACTAAACTGATTCAACCTTTAGATCCATAATCAATTGAAGGAATTGTTCAGATTTAGGACCACACGCTTCCCAATGATGGATTACAACATTAAATCTATTACCCAAAATAAATGTACAAGTCAGCCTCAACAAAAATCAAAATAAACTACTCGGTAAACAAGGATGACTGAGCAACATACAAGCATCACCAAGTGCCAGTGAAACAACTAACCGCCCAAGAAATGATCAACCATCCTCGGTAACCAAAGGAAACTGACCAACTCAGTCAAAGTAGGAATCGAGAAACATAAACAAAACTCCAAATTCTTTTGGTGACACAGGATTGCCAAGGACTTGAGATGCTCCTACATCATTTTTCTAGTACACACCTATGATCAACATAAACAGTAACCATATAAATATAGTTGTACACAATGACACCAGATATGTTAACTAGGGAACCTCTTGATCAGAGAGTAAAACCGGGTGGGGAAGGTACCCACAAAAATGTACTACTATGAAAATTCCTTGTGAGAGGATGGACTCTATTAGGAGCCTTATGAAATACATTCAGTACATATCAGTCCCTATTAGGAGACCTTGAATCCCTAAGAGAAGATTCTAACCTTGTTAGGAGTTAAGGAATACATAATGACCCATTGTCCAAAAAGCTTCAAGGAAAATATCACTAAACACACTATCCAACTGATCTCTGTATTATCTAAACATAATAATACCAATAATTACTGATCTCAACAAATTCTCTTCTTTCCTTTGACTTTTCCAAAACTACACCAAATACTTCACCATATCTCAGTATCAGATCCGCTCACTTCACATCACATAACAATCACCTATTCACATTATTTCATCTTCACTTCTTTTATTTCAAATGTCAATCAAGAAAAAAACTCCTTCCTTTATACCATGCACAATATCTCATAATTGAGTCGGCTAATCAAGCTTAACCAATTACAAAATATAAAACATTATACATTACATAACATTTCCAAAATCACATAAAACTATCAGCTTGCAAACTTAATAAATCTTCACACATGTGACCTCTGACTATGATGACTTGTCCAAGTCACCTCCATAATGTCTTCAACCTCTTTATAACTTTTCATGTCTAGATTCTATCCTTGTTAGGAGATATTATCAAATTATCACAAGTTGCTTCTCAAGAACACTGATAGAAAATAGTTTCCACTACATTATTCATAACTAACACAAATACTTGAATTTAAGTATGTGCTCTTAACCATGATATCAAGACACCATAAGGAACATGTTCTCAACTCCACATAACCTTATCTAAAATTTTCCATTTGCGCTAATTAAAAATCTATCATCTACTCTGTTAATCTCTAGTATAATCAGTGTGTTGACATTAATGACAAACACAGTCATCAATACAACATGAAACTACTCAAAAAATGCTAGAATACTTCCCCATGGGATATATTTAGCATTCATGCTAACAATCTCCCCCATTGGCATTGATGACAATATAGATGAAAAATATCCAAGTTCCATGAATACCAAAATGCAACACTGTTGTTATAGCTTTAAACTTTTCAAATCCTCTTCATCAATGATCAGATGTATCCTTCTCCATAATACTTCAATTTTCAAATCCTCTTCATCAATCATCAAATGTTATTCATATATCCTTCTCCCACATTGACATCAATGACAAAGTAAGCAACACTATGTCAGTGCAATACAAGCCCAAAAATTTCCAAAGAAACTATTTTAAAAAAATATTTCTTTTCCCAAGAGTCCTTCATGACTCATCTCAATAACACAAATACTCCCCCATAGAGGAAGCATCAACATATAGTCCAAAAAGATAGAGCTTTGTGCCACTGGACTGATGCAATGTTCTTCATTGCTACTCAAAAGTAGGCTGAGACATAACCCCAAGCATACCTTTCAAATACTCAAATGTATCTTTAGATAAAGGCTTTGTAAATATATTTGCAATATGTTCCTTTGTGCTGACATACTCAAGTCTGACTTTTTTCTCTGCAAATTTTTCTCTTACAATATGATACTTGAGCTCTATATGCTTTGTTTTAGAATGTAACACAAGATTCTTAGACATACTTACTGTACTTGTGTTATAGCAGCATATGATAATAGGCTCATTGAACTTGATTCCAATATCCTTCAAAATTTGTTTCATCCATATTATCTGATTACAACTATTTGTTGATGCTACATATTTTGCTTCTACTATACACTATGAGATACAATTTTGTTTCTCTCTTAGCCAAGAAACCAATCTTCCTCCAAGAAAAAATGCTCCACCACTTGTACTCTTTTTTTGATCCACACTACCTCCCCAATCTACATTTGTATATGTACATAGGGTAATGTCATTTATTTATCATGCCACAACCCATAATTAGTTGTACCTTTCAAATATCTGAATATACTTTTTATTGCTGCATAATGTGATTCTTTAGGATCAACTTGAAATCTTGCAACAATTCCAACTGTATGTGTTGTATCTGTTCTTATATGAGTTAAATATTGCAAACCTCCAATTGTAGATTTGCACTTCCTTTGTTCAACTATAAGGCTCTCATCTTTGTTAGATAGCTTATGACCAGTTACCATAGGTGTACCAACATGCTTACAATTTTCCAAACCAAATATCTGCAATAAGTCTTTCAGATACTTAGTCTGAGATAAGAAAATACTGTTACTGTTTTGGACAATTTGTAAACCCAAGAAAAATTTCATTTCTCCAATCATGCTCATCTCAAATTCTATCTTTATTTCATCAAAAAATTTATCACCCCCTTCATCTTCTCCTCCAAAGATTATATCATCAACAAAAATAAATACAATCAATAAACCATTCTCTATCTCTTCTAGATACAAATTACTGTCTGTAGTTCATTTATCAAATCCCAATTTTACCAAATATTTGTCCAACCTTGCATACCAAGTTCTAGGTGCTTGTTTTAGTCCATATAGTGCTTTGTTCAATTTAAAAACCATGTCTCCTCCTTGAGTCAAAGGAAAATTATCTAGCTGCTCAATGTAGACTTCTTCTTCCAATTCACCATTCAAAAATGTTGACTTCACATCCATCAGATACACTTTGAATTTCTTATAAGTTGCATAGGCCAAAAACATTCTTATTGCTTTAATTCTTATAATAGCTGAAAATATTTCTTCATAATCAATACCTTCTTGCTATGAGTAACCTTTGTATACCAATCTTTCTTTTTTTCTTACAACATCACCTTGTTCATTCATCTTGTTTCTTTATAAGTTGCATAGGCCAAAAACATTCTTATTGCTTTAATTCTTGTAATAGGTGAAAATATTTCTTCATAATCAATACCTTCTTGCTATGAGTAACCTTTGTATACCAATCTTTCTTTTTTTCTTACAACATCACCTTGTTCATTCATCTTGTTTCTAAAAACCCATTTAGTTCCTATAACATTTTTGTCGTTAGGTCTAGGGACCAATTCCCAAGTATTATTCTTTTGAATATGATCTAAGTATTCCTTCATTTATTGAATCCAACTATTATCTTTACAAGCTTCATCAGTAGTCTTAGGTTCAATTTGAGAAATCAAACATAATTCTTCTTGTACCTTATTTCTTTTTATTTAACTCTATCTTTTCTCCCAATAATCTGATCAGCAGGATGATTCATCATCAAATTCTTATTAGGTGTTATTGTCTCAATTCTCACTTCAACTCTAGGTTCTAATCTCGGTTCTTCTCTTGGTTCCTCAACATGAATCTCATTATGCAAATCATTGTCAATTTCATAAAACAAATCAACATTTTCTTGATCAATTTACAGATAAGCTTCTTCATTTGAATCATAATCAAGTATTCTTTCCTGAATTCTAAACTTCTCATCCACTTTAACATTTGTGCTCTCAACAATAGTCTTAGTTCTCTTATTAAAACATCTATAAGATTTATTTTTTAATGAATAAACAAGGAACATACCTTCATCACTTCTTGGATCAAAATTACCAATGTCATCATCTATCTTAATATAACACTTACTTCTAAAATATTTTACTGGTGGTGCATGTCCAAACCATAATTCATAATGAATCTTGTCTGTATCTACTCTGATTTGTACTCTATTTTTCTATACACTGTTGTATTCATTGTTTCTCTCTAGAATGTCTTTGCTACATCATTCTCAAACAACATAGCTCTTGCTGCCTCAGTTACTGATCTATTTCTTCTTTCATCAATACCTTTTTCTTAGGTGTTTTAGGGGCTGAAAGCTATCTCTTAATGCCATTTACTTCACAAAAAGTATTAAATTCTTTTGAAGTAAATTATCCACCTCTATTAGATCCTAAAAATTTAATATTCATTCATGTTTCATTCTCAACATTGTTTTTAAGCAATCAAAACTTATCAAATGCTTCAAACTTTTATTTAAGAAATTCTACCCACATCATTCTAGTAAAATCATCAACAAGAATAATAAAATAACTTTCACCATAGAATCCTCTTGTTCTTGTGGGACCACTCAGATCTGTATGAACAATATCCAAATTTTTTGTTGTGGTGAACTTCTTACTAGGAAAAGAACTTTTCTATTTTCCCATAACACATTCCTTGCATACCATGTTAGTAGATTTCACAATTTTAGGCAAATCTCTTACTGCAATTGTGGTACTTACTTTCACAATGTTATCAAAGTTTATGTGACAAAACCTTTTGCGCCATAACTAGTTGTCATCAACTTTAGCAATCAAACATGTCATCTCAGTAGGATTCAACTGAAATACATTACCTATGGATCTTTCTCCTGTTCCAATCATCTTACCATTCTTAGCCTTGATCAAACAAGTCTTTTCAGTAAACCAAACTCGATATCCCTTGTCAACTAGCTATCCAACACTTAAAAAATAATGTTTCAATCCATCCACAAAGTAAAGATCATCAATGTTAGTCTTTCCATCAAGATTAATAGATCCTATTCCTTTTATTTAGCAAGGTGCATTGTTTCCAATTCTAACAATTCCTCCATCATAATTATTAAAATTTATAAACTTTTTCATATCACTAGTCATATGATGTGAAAAACCACTATCTATGATGAATCAATTTTCTTTTCAACTTGAGATACTAAAGATTTTTATTCTTTAACTTTAGTTTTATGGTTTTCTTCTTTTATTGCAACAAATCATATATCATCACTTTCGTTATCACTTTCACTTAAGAATTTCTCAATGCTAGCTTAAAATTATTCATCATAAGCATAATAGCATTCTTTAGGTCTTCTAGGGTTAAAATTATTCTTATATTTTTCACTCTCTTAGGACACTTAGATGTAAAATGAACAGATTATTGACATGTCCAACATTTAAATATTTTCTTACCTTCTTGTTCTATTTTCACAAGCAAGGTAATTCCTTCTTTAATCTTTCTATCTTCTTTCATCTTAGATCTGCTGCTACTACTAGCATAATCTCCACTGACCCTTACACTTCTTGACAAGGTAGGGAAAACACTAAGTGCGCTAAATGTAGTTTCAATTTTGGGCAAATCTCCAAATTGTCTCAAGCCTATCTATGTTGCTTCTAATCTTCCAAGAAGAGTTTCACTGGTGAATTTATCAGTACAAGGCATGACTTGTTCAATCATTTGCACTGTCTTCTTAAACACTGAGGTTGGAGTTTCTAAGATCTTACATATAATTTCATCTTCAGTCTTATTTCCTTCACAAGCTCTAATACCTGCAACAATCTTTGATATTTTACCAATATAACTTCTAACAGATTCATCTTCCATCATCTTCTCTTCTTGAAAAAAACATATCCAATTTTGTAATATGATTCTCTTAGCATGTTTATCACCTTCAAAAGTAGATTCCAAAGCTAACCAAATTTCATGAGATGTCTTTAGAGTTTTTATCTGATTGTACTCATTCTTATGAAGAGCTGAAAAAGTGCTTCTCTGGCAAGTACGTTACACATGAAAAGATCTCTTTCTTTCTGATGCAAAGTGGGTAGTAGGAAGTTTCAAACAATGAAACAATGATAAGGTAATATGCCCTATACACCCAAAATTTAAGGGAAAAGTGCTCTACACCTATCAAAAGTATAGAAAGGACAAGGTATAAGGTTATCACAACCACAAAACCCCAAGGGAAACCTACTCACTAGGTTTCACCAAATCCCAAACACCAATTACCAAGATTGGCTATGAAGCACTCTAACCCAATTTATCAACAATTCCCCATGAAATGTCTCAGAGGACTAGGGGTGACCTATACTCAAGGATCTATTCTATTTAGGTCCTGAATTAATAGTTCCAATGGTTCTTTCACTCACTAGCAACCCATATGACATAGTTTCTTCACAAAATCAAGTTTAGGCTTGTAGCCCTTCATCGAAGTGATTTTGATTCTATACCAAAATACTTCCATACAACATACTAAAAAAATTGGAGATTCTGATACCCTTTTGGGCCTAAGGGATCATATCCAAGCACCAAGGTGTGGAACTAAAAGGAAGATAGGAAAGTATCCAGTCTAGGCAAAATAATTAGGCCTGTAAATGTACTACAAGTGCTATTTCCCTTAGTTAAATGCCCAAACCAAAAATGGGAACATGTGAGGGCATACATAAGGGCCTTATATTCTTAATTATAGGTCTTGGTGAATCCCCAATCATTAATTGTGATTATTGTACTCAGTCGCTTGAGGGTGCACACATAGAGATGTACACCTAGGGCATCATGGAAAATCCATCTCCCTGCAAGTTACCACTCCCAACCTGCATATTCTCAAAGTGCATAAAGAAAAATTGAATTCCACCAAGAGGAATTAGATTCCCATGGTGGAATTGAGTAGAACACTCAATCTCAATTGAAACCATGATTTTAAGCCTACAAACCAGACAATGAGATTGCAAATTTAATAACTTTCAAACTATGATTGATCAACACATGAGACCAAATAGAAATGAAAGAAGGTTCACAAGGTAAAATTTTAGGTTCATAATTTCATGTCCTTCTATCCATAACAATCCATATAGATCGCATGTCCTTGGGATTTGCAGAGAAATGGTTATATTTTATTGATTCTAAATGCCAAAATTACATGCTTGGCCTACCACCCGCATGAAAGGGATTTTATAGGCACTCCCAATGGTTACATAACATATTTTAACTAATTAGCCAATTGGGAGTTGGTTTACAAGTCCTTGACAAAAGTTGTCAAGTTTGCTCAAAAGTTGCTTGACAACTTTTGAGCACTTTTGTATATTTTACAATTTTGCAAATTTGATGACCAAACTTGGTCTTAATCTTATTTTAGTGATCCCTAGTGGATCTAAACAAGGAAAAACATGAAAAAAACTTAAGCATAGGGTTTTGGATCATCATTGACCAATAGTTAACCAAGGGCTCATAGGATGCCAATCTTGGAACTATGGTCTTACAAAGAAGTCCAATGATTAACCCATTGTCCTAATATAACTAGAGGCCTCTAAGGACCTTAATGGAAACCCTAGGTTCCATAAGAACACTTGGTTCATTCAGGGTGCTCCTGCACCATACTCCCCATGAGATTTGAACTCAAGTTCCTAGTTGAGGTTAACTGGTCAACAGTGGTGCCATGTTGATGGATCTATGCCTCTATCATCTAGATAGGATCTATTGGAGGGAGGCCTTTCCATTTCACTAAGTACTGCATGTACTTATTCTTCCTTTTCTTCTTCAACACTTTAGATTCCATAATTTTATCTAACTCCATTTTCTTGCTTGGTGGGAGATCTATCACATAGTCTCCATCATCTTCATCATGTGGACGCTACACATTAGAAACATCTACAACACATTTGTAAGGGGTGAGGTCTGTAACATTAAATATAGGATAAATCAGTAAGGTAGGGGGCAAGGAAATTTCATATGCATTTTCACCCATCTTGTTGAGGATGGTGCATGGTCCAATTTTCTTCATGTGTAGCTTTGAGTATCTACCTTTAGGGAGTCTCTCCTTCCTTAGGTATGCCCATACTTTGTCTCCAACCTTGAAATGAACTTCTCTCCTTCTTTATCAGCCTGTACTTTATATTTCATGGTGGACTATTGGAGTGCCTCTTTTACTTCTGTCTGCACTTTAGAGATCATTTTGGCCAATTCCTCTCCTTGTCCACTAACTCTGAAATTAGAGGGTAACTCCACAAAATCTAATGGACCCTTGGGATGAAGTCCATATACTGTTTGTAATGGTGTCTTTCTAGTAGACCTGTTCATTGAATCATTAAAGGAAAAATCTACTTGAGGTAAGATCATATCCTAGCTTTGGGAGTATTATTTTGTAAGGAATCTTAGGAGATTGCCAAGAGACCTTTTTACCACCTTCATTTTCCCATCTATTTGTGGGTGGTATGCTGAACTATAAGTTGGGTTGGTGCCCAATTTCTTGAAGAGTGTCCTCCAAAAGTGACCTTGAAACTTTACATCTTTGTCAAAGACTATTGTTTGTGGAAGACCATGGATTCTAACTACTTCTTTGAAGAATAGGTGTGCTATATGGGAAGCATCATTTATTCTCTTGCAAGAAACAAAATGCACCATTTTACTAAATCTGTCTACAATGACAAAAACACTATCATATCCCTATTTTGTTCTTGGCAAACCCATTACAAAGTCCATTGAAATTGATTCTCATGGCCTAGAGGAAATTGGTAGGGGTTGGTACAGTCCTTGGTTAGTGCATACCCCTTTTTCTTGTTTGCAAATAGTACAAGATTCTACAACCTTCTTGATTTCATTCCCCATTCTTGGCCAAAAATAACTTCTTTTCACTAAATCAGTGGTTTTATCTATCCCAAAATAACCAGCTAAGCTACCACAATGTTTCTCTTTGATGATATTTGTTCTCATGGAACATTTAGGAATGAACAATTGGGATCCTTTAAACAAGAGTCCATTCTGAATTAGAAAATTAGAAAAATTAGTATGGTATTTGCCCACCATTTTAGTGCATACCTAAAAAATTTCTCCAAATTATGGATCATCAGCATATAAGTGTTCTAGGGATTCAATCCTTACACTTTGAAGTTGTACTTCTTCAACCAATCCAACTCTTCTACTTAGGGCATCAACCACTTTGTTTGCCACTCCCTTTTTGTGCTTTATATTGAAGGTATAGGCCTACAACTGCTCTATCCATTTGATGTGTTTGAATCCAATCTTTTTCTAACTGTTTAAAAAACTTAGTGTATGGTTATTAGTATAAACAATGAATTCTTTAGGAAGTAAGTGGTGTCTCCATTTTTTTAGGGCTTGTACCATTGCATAAAGTTCTAAATCATATGTAGAATATCTTTTCTTTGCATCATTCAATTTTTATGAGAAAAATGCTATAGCCTTACCTTCTTGGCTCAAGACTACACCTATAGCCAAGTTTCTTGCATCTGTTTCAATAGTGAAGACCTTATTGAAGTTAGGGAGCACTAGGATTGGGTATTGGGCCACTCTATTCTTGAGATATTGGAATGCATCTGTAGCTTCTTTAGTCCATTCAAATCTTTTCTTTTTTCCACCTTTTATAGTATCCAACATAGGAGCACACACATGGCTACAGTTTTTAATAAAATTTCTATAAAAAGTTTCAAGTCCATGAAAGCTTCTAACATCACCTTGGTTCTTTGGTGTAGGCCAGTTGAAAATTGCCACAACCTTTTTTGGATCCATTTTGAGGGTGCCTTGGGAGATGAAAAATCCTAGGAAGACAAGTTCCTTCTTCATGAACATACACTTTTCCAAGTTAATCACTAACTTGTGCTAATGAAGTCTCCTCAAGACCTGCTCAACATGATCAAGATGTTCTTCCCTACTATGATTGTAAATAAGAATGTCATCCAAATATATGACTAAAAAATTACTAATAAAATCAATGAAAATATCATTAATGAGCCTCGTGAATGTACTGGGAGAATTGCTCAAGCCAAATGGCATAACAAGCCACTCAAAAAAACCTTCAGTTGTTTTAAATGTTGTCTTCCATTCATCTCCTAGCTTTATCCTAATTTGGTCATAGCCTGATTTTAAATCAATTTTTGTAAAGTAACAAGCAATGCCAAGTTGATCAAGCAAATCTTCCATTATTGGGATGGGAAACCTATATCTTATAGTTATTTTTTTTAAGGCTCTGTTGTCAGTACATAGCCTCCATTTTCCATCCTTTTTAGGGGCTAATATTGATGGGACAACACAAGGACTGAGACTTTTTTGAATTAGTCCCTCCTCTAACAGTTCAGTGACTTGCCTTGCAATCTCTACATGCTGAACTTGTGTCATTTTTTATGGGGCCTTGTTAGGCAAGGAGGAACCAAGTATTAAGTCTATTTGGTGATTGATATCTCTTAAGGGAGGGAGGCTTGTGGGCAGGTCACTACCAGTGACACCACTATATTTTTCAAGCAATTTATTGACTTCATCTGGTATAGGATCATTTTTATCAGACCCTATATTATCCTTGGGTTTGGAGATTAGGACAAAGGCTTTAGTTTTAGGTTCCTTCAACACTTTCAATATTTCTTTTCTAGCCATGATGATGACAGTAGGTTCTTTCTATGTTTTATTGTCAGGCAAGGGCTTCATGGTGAAGGTTTTTCCATCTTTGGTGATGGAGTAGGTATTCTTCCTACAATGATGTGTAGCATCTACATCATATTTCCAAGGCCTACCTAGGAGAATGTGGGAGGCATCCATTTCAACAACATCACAAAGAAATTTATCTTCAAAGTTTGCAATTGAAAATTCTATCCATGCTTGTTCAGTCACTAAGGTTTGTTGACCTTTAGTTAGCCAAGAGATATGGTAGGGAAAGGGATGTGGCTTCTTAGGAAGATTTATTTTTTGAACCATTTCACTAGATACCAAGTTTTCAGTTGAACCAGAATCTATGAGAAAATTACATACCTTTCCATGGCATTTGATCTTTATCCTGAAGAGGCTTTTTCTTTGTGGAGGTTCTTGGTTTTGTGGTACTTGAAGGAAGACTTGTCTCATCATCAAACATAATCCTTCCTCTAGTTCTAAGTCCCTTGCATCTACATTGTCTTCTTGTTTCTCCTCTTGAATGAGTTGTCCTCTTCTTTCACCTTGATTGTTATTGTTTCTCTTCTTAGGGAACCTTCCTGCATGGTGTCCTAACTGATTGCAGTAGTAATGCTTTAGGGGTCCATTTCCTCTTCCTGTGTTTTTTCTCCCCCTATTGAAGGGTCTCCTCCCTCTATAGTTTCCTCTAGAGTTTGAATCACTATTTTCTTTGTCTCCTTGGTCAGGGTTCCTGCTACTGTTGCCACTATTATGTCCTCTATTCCAAGAGGTTCCTCTTCCTCTAAAGTTCTTCCAACTATCATTGTTATTTCCCTTACCAAATTCTTGTTTTGTCATCCACTTCTCATCTACCTTGAGTGTCTTTTGATAGCACTTGTTTACTATGGTAGGGAAATGTAGGCTAAGTTCCTCTTGAATGGATACCTTAAGACTATTCATATACCTTGCTAGCTTTTCTTCTTCATCTTCTGCCACATTTGTCTTCATACATCATTTTAGGAATTCCTCGGTGTATGAGCCTACATCCATGTCTTTTTGCTTTAGAATTTTCTTCCTCCTATGGAGTTATACCCCATAGTCCTTAGGTACATATGTCTTCTTAATTAGGGCTATCATCTTGTTCCATGAAGTAATCATGCTTCTTCCATTCTTCACCCTCTTTGTTTGGATGAAGTTCCACCAAGTTAGCGTTGATCCCTTCAACTTGGATTTTTCCATCTTCACTCTTTACTTCTCAGGGATGTCTTCATAGTCAAAGAAGCTTGTTAAGGCCTCTATCCAATCCAAGGCCAGATCTGCATTCATCTTACCACTAAAAACTAGTAAGTCCATCTTTTCTTCCATGGTCCTCCTTCCCATGGATTTTAAGGAATTTATGAAGGGTCTTTGGTTTCCAAGGATATCCTGATTAGGGGTGTCTTCTTCCTCTTCACTCCCTTGTTCATTACTAGACTCATTGTCTTTACCCTTGTCTACCTTGTTGTCAAGTTCTTGGAGCCTCTTGGTTAGGGTTGCATTTGCTGCCCTCTATTCTCTCACCATCTTTTCTAGTTCACTGTTTATAACCCTTGCATGGATTTCTTCATCCTCAAGATTAGACATAGCTTTGATACCACTTGATGCAAAGTGGACATCATGAAGTTTTAAACAATGAGATAATGATAAGGCAATATGCCCTATACACCCAAAACTTAAGGGAAAAGTGCTCTACACCTATCACAAGTGTAGCAAGGACAAGGTATAAGGTTATTACAACCCCAAAACCCCAAGGGCAACCTACTCACTAAGTTTCACCAAATCCCAAACACCAATTACCAAGATTGGCTATGAAGCACTCTAACCCAATTTATCAACAATTACCCATGAAATGTCTCACAGGACTAGGGGTGACCTATACTCAAGGATCTAGTCTATTTAGGTCCTCAATTGATAGTTCCAATGGTTCTTTCACTCACTAACAACCCATATGACATAGTTGCTTCACAAAACCAAGTTTAGGCTTGTAGCCCTTCCTCAAAATGATTTTGATTCTATACCAAAATACTTCCATACAACATACTAAAAAAATTGGAGATTTTGATACCCTTTTGGGCCTAAGAGATCATATCCAAGCACTAAGGTGTGGAACTAAAAGGAAGATAGGAAAGTAAAAGTCTAGGCACAACAATTAGGCCTAATTAGGCCTACAAATGCACTACAAGTGCTATTTCCCTTAGTCAAATGCCCAAACCAAAAAAGGGATCATGTGAGGGCATACATAAGGGCCTTATATTCTTAATTAGAGGTCTTGGTGAATACACAATCATTAATTGTGATGACTGTACTCAGTCGCTTGAAGGTGCACACATAGAGATGTACACCTAGGGCATCATGGCAGATCCATCTCCCTGCAAGTTACCACTCCCAACCTGCATATTCTCAAAGTACATAAACAAAACTTGAATTCCACCAAGGGGCTTTAGATTCCCATGGTGGAATCGAGTAGAACACTCAATCTCAATTGAAACCATGATTTTAAGCCTACAAACTAGGCAGTGAGATTACAAATTTAATAACTTTCAAAATATGATTGATCAACACATTAGACCAAATGAAAATGAAATAAGGTTCACAAGGTAAAATTTTGGATTCAGAATTTCATGTCCTTCTATCCATACCAATCTGTATAGATCACCTATCCTTGGGATTTGCAGAGAAATGGTTATATTTTATTGATTCTAAATGCCAAAATTACATGCTTGGCCTACCACCTGCTTGAAAGGGATTTTATAGGAACTCCAAATGGTTACATAACATATTTGAACTAATTAGCCATTTGGGAGTTGGTTTACAAGTCCTTGACAAAAGTTGTCAAGTTTGCTCAAAAGTTGCTTGACAACTTTTGAGCACTTTTGTATATTTAACAATTTTGCAAATTTGATGACCAAACTCGGTCTTAATCTTATTTTAGTGATCCCTAGTGGATCCAAAAATGAAAAAAAAAAAAACCTAAGCCTAGGGTTTTGGATCATCATTGACCAATAGTTAACTAATGGCTCATAGGACGCCAATCTTGGAACTATGGTCTTACAAAGAAGTCCAATGATTAACCCATTGTCCTAACATAACTAGAGGCCTCTAAGTACCTTAATGGAAACCCTAGGTTCCATAAGAATAGTTGGTTCATTTAGGGTGCTCCTGCACCACTTTCTCAGTGCAATCTTCAATTTTATCTTCCTCAATGATAGTCTTTTCATTCTTTGTAATCAACCAATGTCTTGGTCCTAAACATAGTAGATGTGTCTTCATCTTTTCTTTCCAATTGTCATAGTTAACTCCATCAAACTTAGGACTTTCTTTTCTGAAATGACTCACCATGGATCTCCTTAAGCTATTAAAATTTTCTTTCAAGGACCTGCTGCTCTGATACCAATTGTTAGAAAGTAAAGTCCACCAAGATGACTGAGAGGGGTGTGAATCAGTTATCTTATAAAGTTTAATTTTTTAAACCTTATTATATCTAAAACATGTGATCAACATAAACAAAAAAAACCATAGAAAGATAATCATACAAGATGACACCAGATATGTTAACTAGGGAACCTCTTGATCAAAGAGTAAACCCCGGTGGGGATGGTACCCACAAAAATGTACTACTATGAAAATTCCTTGTGAGAGGATGGACTCTGTTAGGAGCCTTATGAAATACATTCAATACATATTAGTCCCTTTTAGGATAATTTGAATTCCTAAGAGAAGATTCTAACCCTCTTAGGAGTTAAGGAGGATAGAAGAACCCACTGTCCAAACAGCTTCAAGGGAAAGATCACTATACACACTGTCCAACTGATCTCTATATTACCTAAATAGAATAATACCAATAATTAATGATATCAACAACTTCCCTTCTCTCCTTTGATTATGTTGATTCATCTAGGTCACCTCCATAATGTCTTCAACTGATGTATAGCTTTGCATGTCTAGATTCTATCCCTGTTAGGAGATATAATTTGATTATCACAAGCCGCTTATCAAGAACACTGATAGAATATAGTTTCCACTAGATTACTCATAACTAAAACAAATAATTTGATTTACATATGTGATCTTAACCATGATATCAAGATACCATAGGGAAAATGTCCTCAACTCTTCATAACCTTATCTGAAATTCTCCATGTGTGATAATTCAAACTCTATCTGCTACTTTGCTAATCTCTAGTATAATCAATGTTTTGACATCAATGGAAAACATAGTCATTAGTGCAACATGAAACTACTTCGGTCATGCTAGAATACTCCCCCATAGGATATGTTCAACATTCATACTAACAAAATTTATCTTGATGTTGCATTGTATTTAGGCATATAATATATATATATATATATATATATATATATATATATATATATATATATATATATATATATATATATATATATATATATATATATATATATATATATATATATATAGTCTTGCTACTTTGTGCAAATTTGTAGCTCATAGGACTCAATTATGTGGCTTTAGATTTATTTTGTATGACACAAGCTTAATATTTTCCTCTAGAATTTTTTCTATTACTTATTAGATATAAACCAATTGCATAGTATGTATGTCTATTGAACAAGATGAATAACTAAGAGGGGGGTGAATCAAATCTTCATAAACACTTTATAAAACTTTTTCTGTGTCACTAAACTCACAAATCATACAAATGATAATGATTGTTATATCTATATTAATTTTATTTCTATCGGTAACTAGATCAAGAAATTATAATAGATGTAAACATGAAAGCACATAAGCATGAACACAAAGAACACCATAATTTATGTGGAAACTCAAATTGGGAAAAACCACAGAGAAGTTAATTCTCATGAAATGAATCATTGGTTAATGTGACATCGATTAAGGTAATTTTTATAAAGGATTTATTGGTTGTTCCAACTGATGGTTCAAGACAACCTAAGGATTCTCCTTCTTCTATGATTGGTCATCTTGAGTTAGTGTCCAATTAACAAGACTCAATCTCAAGACTAAAGTCTTCTACTCTTTGGGCTCTACAAAACCCAGGCGGGTAAACCTTTAGTGCAACATTTTGGATAAAACATATGGTTAGGGTTAGATATTGCATAATTATGTAGATATTATTTCTAATATAATGCAATAGACAAGACACTAATTTTATTATAGACTCAACTCAGCTCTTTTTTAATACCCTTTAGCTACACTTTGAAAACCCTAAATAAACTATCTCTTGAAATGAACAACAAAAGTAAATTTGATTTTTGAAACATTAGCTATGACTGAGAAAGACAACAGACATGTATGGACCAATGTTGAGTCTAGGGTAACAAATTCAAATGATAAATCAAATTAAATCCCTACAAATACCTAAGGTACTTATCATTGGGATTACAACATATCAATCCCTTAAACTAACATATCCCTCTTACACTAGTTGGGAACTCTTACTTAGGTATCCATATCATATACACTAGCTACTATTTTCTACACATAGCATTTTAACTCCCTCCTTGAAGTAGAGAAGATAAATGAACAATACAAATCACAGTAAGGAATGCAAAGTTGAATTCAAAGAAACCCTTAGTTTATTGAATTCAAGTAACTAATGTACATTCAATGGAGACAGTTCCATGCCATTTACAATATGATGCACAACATGAAACATGTGTATTCATAGAAGGAAGATGTGATTACATGAAACCCTTCTCCCAAAAAATAGGATATGCCTACATACATATTATGTTTCCTAGAAATTTTTTTAGCCCCCCCTCTTTTTTATGCTTCGGCCTTGGAATCCCTTTTATAACACAAGGGATGCAACAAGCTACATGATGAAAAAAAATTCCAAAAAATAATCTTCAACCACCAGTGGTTATTTGTAGAGGATTTATTTCATCTTCAATGATGGTCCACCCATTTTTTCTTTTATCATGGTTGTTGGGTTGGCATGTCACTAGCCAATAAGCCCAAGTGACTTAGTGTCCCTAGGAGGTCTTTGAGAATTTCCTCTATCACACCTGGGGGGTCAGTTTAGCAACACAATAGCACATGCATGATGTGAAAACTCATGTGACGAAGGGGACACCCTCAATAGATAATTCTCATCCTCTTTCCTTTAAGGGAGGAAGGATTTTGATGAGTCTCAAGAGTCGTTGCATGTCCAAGAGTCTGCTTGTGTTTATTTCACAATAAATTACTCCCACTTAACACAACCCCTCTTGTTGACACAGGGGACACTAAAGAAAAATATTTCTTTTGTATATCTCTTTAGCCATCCCATAGCCTTTGGACAACTCTATAGACACAAACAATTCATGGATTATATCTTTGTAGACCTCTTGCAACAACACCAATAACAATTGTACTAAACTCTTGGTGGAGACTCTCATCCTAATTATATAACCTAATGAAGTGTAGAACTCAAAAATTTATTTGTAAGCTCAAATGCATAACTTTAGGGGGTGTTTATCTTCATCTTTTTAATTCTCTTATTCTATCTCCTATAATTTCACTTCATGACTGTGACCTGTCATTACTTATTGATGTAACATCCCTGAGAAAATCCTACAGCTATGATCATGGTCCTATTTGAATAATGATCGCAAGAAAGCTAGAATCTGACATCTAAATTCCTTTCATAGCTAAGTGCATTGATCACTCCTCCTGCTAATTGGAAAACCCCTATAGTTCATCCTACAAATGTCATTTTGTTCCTTGGGATTCTCATCTTTTCATTCTTCTTCAAGAATACATGTGCAAACATATTTGAATTTGTTTATTTGACATTATCCTTCTCATGTGGCAATATGTTTCTTCTTTAGAGAGGTTCTACCATGTGCGAACTGTTCCTAGACTACTTATTTATACATCTTGTCATTTCCTTGGCATACCAATTAGTTTCCTTTATAATCCATGTGAATGTGGGGATTTGGATATTCCTCTTAAAACATATTTCATTCCTTTCCAATGCATGCAAGTTGGAGTGCATTATGTTATCATAGAACCATACGGTAGGCCTTTTCACAGAACCTCATTGTCTTTGCACATTTTCAAATTGGGAATTTAAGGCTAAAACATCTATCTTAATAGTGGCTCTTTTTGGGGATAAATAGATTCTCAAGTTATTTCAAGAAACTAGAAGACTCTAGGGAGAAGACCACACAAAATAAACACACACACTATTCACATAAAGTACATACAAATAATAAGGATAATTACCCTTTAGAAAGGTGGCCTAGGGACACCAAATAAGTTAAACCGATGTTCTCTAATCCCATACCTTTGACCATCATTGAGATTTTCCATACCAAGACTATCACCAAATTAAAAGAATTCAATATCATGACATGCATCTTCATTGTTTTCTTGTTCTTTGCATGGTGGATTATGGAAAACATTACCTTCTTCATACAAGATTGGTCCTATGGTCACTCTAAACCATGCATAGTTACACCTAGTAGAACATTATCTTTTATCGACATGCAATGTTATGACTTGCATTTTTTCCATTTTAACTAAGTAAATATGAAGCATTCATAATACACTACACTAACATCTTCATTCTTATTTCTATAACATCCCTACAAGTGGGTTTTTTCTTTTTATCTAAGGACATCTTTTCCAACCCTTCAACATTATTTCCTGCAAGAAAAATGAAGCTCTCATACTTAGACTCAATATGCATATCATTACCTTTGCAAGAGGCTAATTCAGATTCTTTTCAATGTGGGGTCTTATTATTTATTTCAATTCTTATTGCGAGCCCATTTTCTTCATTACTCATATCCATGTCACATATAAAAGTTTTCAGTTCCATCTCTTGTAGGTAAATGTCTCATGTTTCTTCATCATGTGGCATGTCCCATAGGAAACTTCCAAAATAAGGAATTATCATATCCAATGATGTGACCTCATATTCATCCTTCAAATAGGCTAAATTAACCTTGGGTTCCAAAGTATAATTACTCATATATCTACCAAAACCTCTTGCCAAGTCTTCATCCTATTAATAATGATTGCTAGAAGCACTTGTTCATCCTGAAAGTCCTTTCATCATTTAAAAAAATGCATATACATGTTCATCATATAGTTTTTTATGGATATTACAATTTTTATACTCAGTATTACTCAACAATGCTTCCATGAGTTGTTGATCACTTCAAAATTAAGCCTCATTATTGAAGTATCTGCCTGAATCATACACAACTTGTAGGAATGGATATTGCTTCTTAAACATCATTGTAGCTTTGGGTGTCAAAAAAAATCTCAGTTGTGTCAAACACTTCCATGTTTATTCTATGTTGAACCTCTGAGGCAACTGGAGTTACACGTTCCTCACCAAAAGTAGTATTTAGATCCCTCTACATAAAGTCAAGACTATGGTATTTGATCCCATATAAGAACACAACATTCACCAAATTTTGGTCACAATCACTTAAAGAATGCTTCTACAATTATATCTTGTTTAAACTACTATAATTATTATCACAAGAGACCACACTAGTTTCTTTGTATGGTAGTGTATCAACCTTATATGCATCAGAAGCTTCACCTTCTAACACTTCTTTTTTATCACCATATTCCCACTCCAATGTCTTTGTTTCTTTTGGATTTTCAACATAAGGTTGTTTTTTATTCTATTCATTTATATCATGCCTCATACTCTTTACATCATTATTGTACTAAAAAACTATTGTGAGTGACTTCATCAAATTGACCTACACAAAAGTATTCTACAACTGGGAATGCCACTTCAGTTGTACCACTATTTATCATCTAATTATTAATACGAAGATTACATAATTTTTTACCATCATACATTTATGGAATAATATACTCAAGGACCTCTTCTTGATCAACCAAATGGAGTTCATTTCTAGCTATCCCAAGACATTCCTTATTCTTAGGTAATACCCTAATCCTAGGTCTCAAACTCCTAATCATCCCATATTTGGAAACCATCTCTATATTCTTTGCAATCTAGAAAGCCTCATATAAATTTGTTGGATCTTCATTTCTTATTATATAGCTCAATTTTTACCAAAAGCCCCCAAATAAATAACTAATTCCATAGAATCCTGGGGTTTCAAATCTAATGGATCCTCTTTAATAGTCTAGTAAATCTAAAGTTGAATTTAGGGACTGATTCTTCTTTCTTAAAGCGGATATCCATAAATTCACTAATAATGCAAGACTCACCAAATTGCTCATTAAAGATCAACACTTTCTCTACCCATGAACTAATACATTTTGGTAGTAGGTCATAAAACCATTCTCTAGACTCATCTTTGAATGAATGGACAAATAACTTTAAGGATACATCTTGATGGTCTATTTCATAGTCCTTAAGAAAATATACAAACCTTTGCAAGTGTATTGAGATAGATTCCCCTTTTTACCTAGTGAATTTGGGTAACTTATCTGTATTCTCTAGTGATATAACATTAGGATAGCCATGGATATCTCTAAAATTCAAAGGTTGATAGTTTTTCATTTTGATACCCTTCAAATAATAAGTCTCTAAGATAATCACAAATACTTACCTAAGCATGTGATTTTATCAAGAGCATACAACCTAACTTCCTAGATTATTTTACAATATACTTAAAGTACACAGGAAGCTAGTCATTGTATCTTCCTTTCCTTAATTAAAAATATACACCCAAAAAGAAGGGTAAACAACCTTAATCATATATATGCTTGTAAATGTAAAATTAAAAAGATTGGGTTATTTTAGATTCACAAGAGTACCTGGAAGATTTATAATTTGTGTCTACAACATGTGCTTGTAGTGATAAAAGTAAACTAAAATTACCTTGTTCATCTTTTCTATTTCATTCCTTCAAAGTGGTCACCTCCTTTTGAGGAATCCTTTAAATATAAAAGAGACATTTAAAGGTATCTTCAAATCTAGGTCTATCCCCCTAGCAAGGTCAATCAAAACTCTTTATGTGAGCTGCATAGGATCTCATAAGTCTTCATGCTTCATGCTTCCATACTTTGAAACTTTCTAAAAATGGTATGAAGAAAAATTGCAAAACACCTCCTAGTGGGGCTAACTCACTTGGGTATGGATATTACAAATGAAACACTAGAGATTCTAGGAAAAATGAATAAATTTTTACACCTCTACAACCCCAGTTTAGTCCATTTTTCTTGGTTGTTCCAAATAATGGTTGAAGAAAACCTAAGGATTTTCCTTCTCCTATGACTAGGTATCTTGATTCAGTGGCTAATTAAAAAGAATCAATCTTAAGACTAAAGTATTCTACTCTTTGGGATTTTTAAAACCTAGACGGGTAAACCTTCAGTACAACATTCTTGATAAAACATTCAGTTAGCGTTAGATATTGCACAATTCTGTAGGTAAGGTTTCTAATATTATGCAATAGAGTGCACAATAATTTTATCACAGAGTTGGCTCAACTCTATTTTAATACCCTTTAGCTACACATTGAAAACCATAAATCAACTATCACTTGAAATGAACAACAAAAGTAAAGCTGATTTTCAACCTTTAGCTATGACTGAGAAAGATGACAATAGTGTATGGACCAATGTTGAGTCAAGGGATATAAAGTCAAATGATAATTCACATTAAATCCTTACAAATATCCAAGGTACATATCATTTGGATTATAGTATATCAATCCCTAAAACTGACATATCATTCTTACACCACCTAAAAACTCTTACTTAGGTATCCATATTATATACACAAGCTACTATTGTATACACATAATATTTTTATTCCATCCTTGAAGGGGAGAAGATGAATAAAAAATAAAAATCACAGTAAGGAATGCAAAGTTGAATTCAAAGAAACCCATAGTTTATTGAATTCATGTAATTGATAAACATTCAATGGAGATAATTCCATGCCATTTACAATATAATGCACATAATGAAACACCTATATGACATATTTTCATTGATGGAAATATTCAATCTATAATGCATGATATGTTGTCATTGATGGAAACTACATTCATCAATCTTAGTCATATTTTAGTTGAGATAGTTTATCGAATGATTTGATGTATGAATTGTCTAAATACTAGAAGCAGACCAGATCATAGATGGACATATTAGTTTGGTATGAAAATTTTTCAAAGAGTTAGATCATGTGATGGTAGAGTATCCTATTAGCTATCCTAATATGTCTAATCGAATCTTCGCATAATCTAGAGTTTTGGTATGCATGAGATATTTGTTGATGAATATTGGGTTGATAGTTTTGCGTTGGAATAGAATAGTTTAGTATGACCAATCAAAGCACATCTGGTTAATAAATTTGGAGAATCATTTTGTTGATTTATTATGATTGAGCCAACATTAGAGGATATTTTATTCAGATAGTAAGCTTTGATTTGATAATTTTTTCTAGTTTTGGCATGAAGGGTTGCACACACTATGTTATCTTATTTTGGGCTAATGGAAATATTTTTTGGGGCTTATGATCTCATATATAAGATCAAGTTTTAGGGTGTGAATTTTTTTTCTAATGGTGTGCAAGCTATATTGATGTGAAAATTGGAAATTTATGATTCTCTTGGAGCTTCATTGGAATTGTATAGGTATTATTGATGCCACTATCCAGTTCAATTTTTAGTTTATAAGTCCTCTCTATATTGTAATTTGTATATGATTGGTGAACCCAACTAAGGGCCAAATCTATATTTTTTAATTGATTTGTAGGCTCTAGGTTGTAAGCCTCAATGCATGTCCATTTCTCTCATATGTACTTATACCTTTAACAAGCTACTTATTACTATAGTAGTGAGATAATTGTGGGTATCATCCCCACCAGAGTTTTCCTCAAAAACATATCATGGTGTTATGATTCTTTGTGTCCTTATTTTATTATGTTTATTTTCATTTAATAGTGAATTTAAGTTTTGGAATTGGTTAATAAAAATAAACAACATTTCTACACCGATTCACCTCCCCTCTTAGTGCTTCCTAAATATAACAGGAATTTTGATCATTATGAGTATTTTTTGCTTCCCACTCATCCATCAAGATAGATGAGATGTCATTTGTCTAAGTATTTGTCTCTCTAACAACGTAACTATCATCTTGATCAATTGTAACATAATTTTTATATATGAAACTAGGTCCATGGGGCTCTATATTGTCTTTGGAATGTAATTTTGATTTTATTATCACTTTTGTACCATATTAAGTCCTAAAAAGCATATGAGACCAGTCATAAAACAAATACCCTCCTATCTTTATTGTAAAATCCCTTGAAAAATACAAAGAAAATTAGGGGGAAGATCTATGACATAGATGTCCTGGGAAATAGAGAAGATGGGATAGGCGTGAAGGGTCAAACTTGCATCTTTAATAATACCAATGGTACTGACTATGGATCCATCAAGCTGAAAAAAATCCCTTCTCCAAAGGCTAGTATTTTAGTCCTAATTGATTTGTAATCTTCTTAGGCATAACTGAGCTTGTGGCCCCACTATCAACCATACAATTATGGACTAGCTTATTACCTATGATTAGACATACATGGAATGGAGGTGGCTTGACATATTTCCCTTGTGACTTGTTGTTATCTTGGGTTGTATTTGTCAAAACAATTTAAATAGGACTATCAAAATCATTAATCGCTACCTCCTTATCAGCCAAAGCTGATAGTAAGAAGTCAATTTGATGCAGAATAGCTAAAGATTCTCACATACTTATAGAAACATTCATTTTCTTCATGTTTACAACTATGTTAAATAGAACAACGACATGTACCTTTTTTGTAGAACTTAGAAAAAGTAGGCTCTTCTTGCATTTGTAGCTACTCCTTAAAGGTTGGTTGAGGATTTGTTTGTAAAACATGTGGCACTTGAGTGGAAGATGGTCTTGCAGTTGCAACATTTTTTCCCTTGTTTGTCATTATCCAGGGCTCTTTTCTTGGCTCTAGTATTTGTTTCAACTAGAAAATCATCTCTCCCCACTCAAAAAAAACTCCTCACCTTGCCAATTGAGGAAAGTACTGGAGTTAGATCTTTCTATTATTTAGAATCATTAGCATCTACATGTGATTATGAATTTGAGGAATTTCAAATCGTTAATGCTTGATTGATAACTTTGTTCGAACATGTATCCTAATTGTGAGATTGGTTTCAAGGATAACACCAATCATAATCAATTGCCAAATTATTTTGAATAGGTACAATATCTCTAACAGCATTAAGGGGTGTTGAAGTATAAGGATGAAATGGCCTTTGACTCAAATTTGATTTTTCCTCTTCATAGTTGCTTTGATATGACTTGATATTACCTTGGTACTATTGTCCTTGTTTTTGTGGTTGATTTCCACCTTGATTGTGTTGTTGGTAATGTTGATTACCACCTTGATTGTATGGCTGGTAAGGTTGTCTATTCTGAAATGGTTTCTTCTTTAAGCTCAACAACTCATTTCCTAAGGTTTTCAAAATGTTTTCTATTTTTTATTGAATACTTTTGATCTCCTATAACTCATGTGAAGGAGATGAAATAGATATCTCATGATTTATAGCATATGTTAAACTTGGGACAATAGATAAAGGAGTAAAAGTTGATGTACTCAAAGGCATATTAGGATGAATATTTGGGAAAATAGTCATAGGTAGCCTAAGGGCTATCTTGCCTTCTTGGATAAGACTATTCTCTGCTCTAACAACAATGGTAAATGCTTAGGGTTGTGAAACACCTCCCATAGACTATATCATAACTAATATGTCAATATTTAAACTTTTCAAATAATACAAAGGCGCATGGTTTGTAAAAGGCCTTACCATAACTAGAATCCCATGCCATGTTTTCTAAAACCTTGTGTTGTAATCAGTCATCTGCTCCTAAGGATCCCTCTTGATTACAATAAGTTTCTCCACTAGAGACAAATGATCATACTTTTCCTTAAAAAAATTCTCAAAGCATCACCCAGTCGGTCTCATGAATCTATTGAATTGACCACCAGGATTGTAAACCATTCTAAATCCTTTTCTTTCAGTGAAGCTACTAATAACTTGACAGCTATGTCCTCCTCAGTGATGTGATGAATATTTAATAATGATGCCACATATATGATGTGCTCAAAAGTAGTGGTCTAACCCTCTCCAATAAAATTAGGCAAGATTTTCAAGGCTAAAAATGGTATGTAATGCATTGTGCAAAATTAAGTGGACTACTTTGGTTAAAGGGCACAAATGCAAACTTCCTCCTCATTGTGTTGGCTTGAACTGGTATAGAAGGTATAAAAACATGTACAGAACTAACTAGTACTAATGCACTTGTTGAAAATGAAGTACTTGTTGCTGTTGGAAAAGAAACAGTAGGTTATTCTAACTCAAATAATTCTATTCCGCAAGTTGGAGATGCAGAATATCTGAAAATATCCTTCTTAGATGGTCCTCCTCTCCTCCTTGAATCTATCCCAAGAGATGATAATCAAGAAAAATTGGTTGGAGAGTTCCTTTCTTCTGATCTTCCTCTTCTTTTAGGTGGAGACAACTACAAATACTCAAAGGAACTAGAACTTCTATTTTTTATCTTTCTCATAAAAATATAACATCATTGTTCTGCAAACTCTTTCCTTCAATAGAGTTGCCAAATATGTGAAAAAACTCTTTCAGTTTTGCCACTTACTAGAAGTATACCAAACCAACAAGAAATTTGAAAAAAAATTGACTTTCTATAAGAAGAGTCCCACCAGGTGTGCCAAAAATTGTTAGCACTCAAAAGTGCACCCTTATCAAGTTGCAAAAACTTGATAACTTTAGATGAACTTGGAAACAAACCAAGGTTGTGGGTAACCTATAGCTGGAATGAATCTCCAAATGAGGTTGGCTCCTAATTGGTACCTTCACTTAAAAATAATGAAATTTAAACCTTTTTAAAGGAAAAGGGAGAATAAAATGCTTAATTTGGAAATGAAATGAACTTAAGACTTAAGGTGATGCACCAAATTTGAAGAGAAACATACTTTATTCCAACACAATAAAGCTTCCAATCACCTAACTATGGGATACAACTTTGAAGTAATAATTTTTGTATAACAGTGCTTCATAACAAGGCTTAACAAACAACAATGAGAAGGAATTTCTTCACAACTAAAAGCTCAAGTTTTGACACAACTTATAACCTATACACAAATATGCACTTATCAAAGGTGTTGAAATGAGACATAAATTAAAGGATTCTTGAAAAGAAACACAAAAATGAGCATCAATCAATAATAAGCACACAAGAGATAAGACTCAAAATAGATCTAATATACAGGCTATATTATGCTTCAAAGGCCAAAAATCCTAAATGATATATAATATCACATACACAATGTGGAGGACTTGATAAAAGTCACTCAACAAAAACTACATAAAATATGAACTCCATAAATGTGCAAAATAAGGGAATATAAACATCTCAAACTCCCCCCAAAACCCCATGAAATGAGGAGTTATATTTGAGAAATCTTGTTCGATATTAGAAAATCCCCAGGACCTCAAACAACTCCAAGAAGTTTCCAAAAAGTGTAGAAGTCCTCCCTAAAACTCAAACTCAAACTCAAACTCAGACTCAAACTCAGCACCAAGTCTTCCTAAAAAAACTCAAATGAGTCACCAATTTGACTCCAAGTCCAAAACATATCTCCAAGATGTATGGCAAAAGAAAAACCGCCACCACTACCTCTTTACGAGTCCACAAAAACAAAACTCCTCCATGAGTCCAAAAACTCCACTTGGCAACAAAACCTCCACATCACCCTTACTTGCTCTTCTATTCATCACAAAAATCCTATTTTCTCTCTCTTCTAAGATCATGTGCCCTATTATTATTGCATCAAATTTTAATATTAATTAATTGATTTATAAATCATCAATTAATTAATATTAATTACAACATTTTGAAATGCAAATAATAATATTATTACATTTTATTTTACTAAATAATATAAAAATATATTACTTAATAAGAACAATAATAATTAAATAATATATTTCTAAATCACTTAGTAAAATAATACAAAAGTTTTAAAGGCATATAGTCTTTTCCTTAATGACAAAGTCTGAAAAAACAAAGCAAAAAGCTTTGAAAACTCACGAAACATTTAGAGTTTCTTTAAAAAACCTAAAATGAATTGAAGTCTTCCATTTTTTTTTCATCATTCATTGCTTGGAGCACCTCCATGAGGGTTTTATGGATTAATTTTATATGATTCATTCTCATGTTGAATCTTTTCTAGATGTAAGCCGCCATTCTGATGAGGTTTTATGGGTTTTATTGTGACTTTTTGTTGAAGATCTATAGGCCTTTTCTTAAAAATTTTCCCTTGAATCTCACAGGTATGTGACATGAGAGTATTCTCTACACTCTGGTGTATATCCTTTCAAACAAATAAAATATCATGTCTGATGCGTTCGTGACTCTATAATCAAAATGAGGGTTTTGATTTCTTTCTTGTTGGCTCATTTTCTTTTCAAAAAAATATATGACGTCATTCTTTTCTGTATACCTCATTCTTAATAAAAAAAATTATGGTCGCAATCTGTTATTCATTTGGGTATTTGAAATAACAAAGGAAACCTCGAAAATGTTTTAGCCAAAAGGACTCATGGCTTTGGGTGTTCTGTAGAGGGTTTCTATATTTCTTTTTCCTTTCTTTTGTAGCTTTTGACAATCTAAAAAATGGCACCAAAGATTCAAGTTTCCTATAAAATTCACTTATTATGTATATCTTCTATTGTAATTAAGCTTCTTGTCTCTCTGTGCTTTTAAAACTTCTAAGGTTTCAGCCTTTTGAACATGCCATGAAATGTAGAGGAATGCCTTGAACTGTTGATTTTTAACTATAAATGAATGCTTATTTTCTTGATGCTTGTAGTGTTCTTACAAAAAATATTCCTCTGATATTAAATATGTAGGGACATTTTGTTTAGATAACATGATCACCACCTCTCTGTACCCTTTCTACAAGCTTCTCTTATTTATGTTATTATGATGTTTTGCCTTTATTAACGATGTCCATATACCTTCTATACATGCCTTTTTTGAATCTGATGTTGTTGCTGGAAAAAAATCTCTACTGCTACAATAACTTGTTGCAGATTCTACTATAGATGTTAATTGCATTTATCTCTACTATGAGAACATTTTCCATTCTTTCTGAACTTTTTATGGAATGTTCTTTTCATAACCTCATTACATTTATAGTTTCCCCTGCTGAATATATCTCCTACTGAGTTCTTACTATTCCTATAGCTAGTAGTAACATCTCTTCTTGATCCAAAACAATTATCTTCCTGATGTCTGCTAGGTACTGTCATTAACTTTAGCACTAATTTTTTTCATGTCTTCTGTAGCATTGAATTCTAATAATGGCAATTCATAGTTTCTTTTCTCATGTCCTTCATACTCGTGTTCAATATTTTATACTCATTGTTGAGAGAAATCACATGAAACTTGCAAGACAACGGAATACCTTTTGAAGGCACACTAGAATATTTATGTTTTTTCAGAAAATGACATATTACATCATATCAAATAGTAAATGCCTTAATGTGATTTATAACACCTAGTCATCTGACTGACTTTTCCTTATAATTTCTTGATGTTCTTGGCTCTAGTATTTTCTTTTGTAGCAATCTAAATCGATATGAATACATTATTAGTTCTTTATATTATATCCTATATGTGAAGATTACTTACTCATGAACCTTATTTCCGGTATCAACTCATTAATTATGTTTTGTTCTTGAAAAGCTAATAATTGATCTTTCTCATTGCATCTTTATCAAATATTAACTAAAATCATCAGATGTTGATTCCTTTCTTTCATGTCACAACTAGGCATTCATTAACCAACTGATAAGAGCCTCACATGCATTGCATCACTAATATAAATGACACTTTCTCTTCCTCGTGTTAATGAATATACTAAATACTTTGAAAGCACTCTAACAAAATGATATTTTGGTATTTTGTTTTAAATTAGTATGTCGTTAACAAGAATAAAAAAAAGTGAACAGATAGTGATGAAGGTTCTTGATGTACCTGATACTACCATTCTCAATGCTTCTCAAATGTTGGTTTATCTCTTCGATACAAATATTATGCTAATTTTTTTTCATATTTCATGTTCATCTTGTCTCTCAATGGTATGTTGAGCTCAAAACTCTTGTGGGAGCACATTTACATCCACATGCAAATGAGAGACAAAATGCACCTACACATGCAACAAACATGTTCGAAATAAAATTGGTTTTTTCATAAAGTGTAAGGACTGTCTTTCTTATTTGATGCATATTTAGACCAGCTAGAACTAGCATAAGTATATGAACATGTAGTAAGTGTATCTAGTCATTTCTTAAATCTATTGGATCTAACTCTTTTCTATTGACAAATACAAGACACTGGGACAGTAGGACACTTGGGAAGACTAGGACTAAGACAAGAAGACATACAACTAGACAAAGCGATCATTATGACCAGTCATAAGGCAATGGCTAGTTACCCTTAAATCCTTCATTTCATGTACTTGTTCTTGTACTAGATGTTCTAGATTTGTTTTGAAAGGAGTAAGGCCACTCTCACAGCTTGTGTGAGAGAATAATTTTGACATTCAATAGATTAATTTTGTATAAAAAAATTTAAAAAATCTTTTTATGTTCTATACAAAATACAAAATGATTCCTTTAAAGAACTTGTAATCTTTTCAAATATATAATTGAATGCAAAATGAATGAAAGTTCAAAAAATGCACCCTTTCTTCTATTTAAATACACATGACTTCAACTGAAATAACCATAGGTAAAATTTTAGTATAATAGAAAGCACAAATATTAAGGTTCAAGAAAGTTTAAAAAATCTGTCTAGATCTGATACGCCTGATGTTGGACAAAAAATCAACAATGACAATTGGAGGAAAGATCCACTGATTCATACGTAAGCTCCTAATGTACCAGTGACCATAAGTGATGAAGACACTAGAGACAAATAAAAACAAAGGCCTATGATAAAACAGATGGTACCAAGGTGTATAATATTGAATCACAATGAAGGGTATGTTATGTTGTGGTGATTGATCAGGAAAGTATTGAAAAAAGTTTCCATGAACCTTGACCAGGGTTGGTGGTTGCACCAGGGACGACATGGGGGTTTGTGGGTGATAGCCCCCAAGAGTGGGGGTTTGGGGGTGGCAACCCCTGAGAAAAAAAAAATTGGTGCTATTTTTTTGACCGACATGTTGTAACCAATTCTAACCCTAAAGTAGCCAAAATCTTGTATAAAATGGCTTAAGGTTAGGGATTTCATTATGGTGTATGTTTTTAGTAGCTTCTCGCGGGAGTATTGAGTTGTAAGGGCTTATGAATTGTAATCAGGTTGTAATCACTAGATAATAATAATATTAGACTCGTTGTTGGTGGATGTAGCCCAAGGATTGGGTGAACCATTTTAAATCTATGTCTTGTGTTCTCTTCTGTGTGGTTTATTATTTTCTGATATTGGTTATATTTGCATGTAACTATTATTTCTATCTTGTTAATCCTAACAAGTGGTATCAGGGTGAGGTTGTTTTTTAGTTATCCTCTGCAGGAAGATCTCATAGTTTAGTGGGAGTATCATGGTTGAGTGGGAGCAATGGAAGACGAGGGTAGGCTGAAGGTTGACAATTTTAATTGGAAGAACTCTCAGTTATGAAAATTGCAAATGGAGGACTATCTCTATCAAAAGGATCTATGGTGGCCATTGGAAGGAAAATCTAAGAAACTATCAACAATGACTGATGATGACTGGGATATTCTTGATAGAAAGACACTTGGTAGTATTCGATTATGTCTGACATAATTGGTGGCATTCAATATTACACAAGCAAAGATGACTGAATATTTGATGCAAACCCTAGCGAAGTTGTATGAAAATCTCTCTGCTTCTAACAAGGCATTTCTCATAAAGTGTTTGTTTAATATGAAGGTGGCAGAAGGTGGATCTGTTACTAATCATTTGAATGAGTTTAATACGGTTACCAGTCAATTATCTTTTGTAAATATTATTTTTTGATGAATAAATTAGGGCTCTCTTGATTTTGTGTTCTTTGCCTAAAAGCTGGAATGACTTGGTAATGGTTGTTAATGACTCTGTTTCTGGTTCTAGTACCCTAAAATATGATGATGTTACTAGTGTAATTCTAAGTGAGGAAACTTGTAGGAAAAGCTCAAGTGGATCTACATCTGGAAGTATCTTGAATGCACAAAGCTGAGGTAGAACTAATGAGAGAAGAAACAATTCTGGAAATCATGCAAAATCAAGAGGAAAATCAAAGGGGAAGAGGTTTGAATCCAAAGGACCAAATGATTTCTGGTACTGTGGAAAACTAGGCCATAAGAAGAAAGATTGCTGGTCTCAAAAGAATAAGAGGAGACAAACAAGAAGGTAACAAGAAGGCAAAAAAAAATTTGGTGCTATTTTTCTGCCTACTTTTCTGGCTAATATTTTTTAGGTATTTTTTCGGCTAACATGTTGCAACCAATTATAACCTAAAGTGGAAAAAAGCTTGTATAAAATGGCTTAGGGTTAGGGATTTCATTATGGTGTATGTTTTTAATAACTTTTTGCGGTGGTATTGAGCTGTAAGGGATTAAAAATTGTAATCAGGTTGTAATCACTGGATAATAATAATAATATTGGACTCCTTGTTGGTGGATGTAGCCCAGGGATTGAGTGAACCATGTTAAATATTTGTGTCTTGTGTCCTCTTCTATGTGGTTTATTACTTTTTGATATTGGTTATATTTGCATGTAATTTTTATTTTTATCTTGTTAATCCTAACTAGGTATATCATTGGTGATAGGAACAAAGGAGTTCAAACTAGAAGCAGGATAGAAGAGGATTAGAATTTCCTACTATCACAAGTTAATCAAGTTGATAATGAATGTTCAAGGTCTAATAGGGAAGATATTTCAACCACAACTAACCATGTGGAAAATCTCATTCTTAGAGTAGCCAAGCTTGAGACATTTCTTAAAAGAGAAAACAATGGTGTCAGATATGAGAAAGGTGAATGCTCCAAGTTAGGTCAAGATATACCTAAAACCAAGGGGAAGAAGAACAAGACAAGGAAGAAGAAAAAAGATAAAGAATAGAAGGACAAATTCAAGTCCAAGATTTTTTAAATTGTGATGCACAATTGTTTGACCATATGATATGTCGATGGTATGCTATGCCCCTGTTTGCCAAATGACCATAGAAAAGTTGAAAGAAACCTTGGAAAAACTTTGTAGAATGTGTATGATCATCACTGATGTAAAAATGATACTCCCTCAATATCTTTCTTTTCTCCCTTGTACTATATTGAGAATGCATGAATGTTATACATGCACAAATATAGAAACTTTTTTAGAGCTATAATACTTTGCTTGCACATCATTTTCTGGTTGTAGTGTATAATTATCTATGAATACAACAACTAAAAACATGGTATTAAGTGGAAAAATTTCCTTTCATAACTTGAATTCCAAATCCAACCATCAAGCTTTATGAGTATTCCTTGCATATTCATACACTAATTTCTCATAAAAAATGCTCATAAACTTGTTAGGCCATTTTTCTGTCATAGTAAAAATCATAAGAGAATGGCCTACTTCACAAAGTCCTAAGAAGTGGCGTTGCCATGCCTATAGGCTTGTTTTAGTGTGTGAAGAAGATATACATGCTCTTATTGCTTACACCCTTAGCCAGAGGTAGTCTTTCATGTCATCATGCTTCAATCTAGATCACATGGCCTAATATGTAGAAAATCCAAGAGAACTGCCCCACCCTAGTTGTGACACAGTCTTGATCTGCGAGCTAAATTTTTGATGTTTCATGGCTTGCGCCCTTAGCATATGATAGTTCATTGTGTTTCTAAGGTCAGGTTAAGAGTGCATGCTCTGAAAGGTTACAACCAGGGAGATATTCAAGTTTTATGGTCTGTAAAGATAGTTCATTTCATGTCTAGCGGTCTTAGTTTGGAAGTGGTTAAAGTTTGATTGGAATCTATGGTTGTCACTTATCTGCAAGGTGAAGATGCACGATGGTTATTCTTTGCAAATATGTGATGGCCGTTGATTCTTTCCAAAGCCATAAGCTAATTGTACAGTGGGCTCGATGTCAGATGCGTGCTAATGTGCTTGTTTTCTATTGGTCGCGATGTTGCTGGTGCAGTGAAATTGTTTTCAAAGGTCTCGTTCACTGTTGAGGATTTTTGTGGACCACCTGATTTGCCAAGAAATGAATAAGATTGATGGCTACATTTTAAACTTGTTGATTAACCATTGTCACTCAAAATTTGAATATTTCAAGGGTTTCTTAGTGACAAAAGGACTGAAAATTTAATGTTTTGGTGGCCGATCTGCATGATATGATTTTATTCTTACTGGTACAGTATGGCTTGAGTTATGATTGACTACAGAAGGTGTCTGCACCATGGTGGTGGGTGAAATGGCTATTCAAGTTACATCGTAGTTGGTGTTGTAGAGGGTAAACATGATGGGTTTCTAGTCTTTTGCATGCCAGTTAGGGATAGTGCCATTAATGAAGATCATTCTTGGATTTTTTTTTCTCTGAGATTGTTTGGTTTCCTCCCCTGCAGTAAATTTTGGTTGAATTTGGTTGGCGAGGTGGTTGGAACCCTAATTCTATCCTAGCTATCCAAAGCTTGTTGCATCCTTTCCAAAGGATTCCAAGATAGCTAGTGACTATATAATATTGTTTGATGTATGTAAAAGGTTGTTGATGGTCAATTTGGAAAATTGAGTAATGAGAGCTTGGGCTTAGGGTTTGTTTTCTTTAGCATTTTCTCATGTTGTAGTTTATTAATTTTGGGAACTTTAATGAGAATACACTTGAATCCCAATGTCAAACTTGTGTATGTCTTCTTGTTTCTATCTTGAATCCTTATATATTAATGTCACAAAGTGAGTTAGTATATGGTATACAAAGTATATTGTGAGATTGTCTATGAGTTCTTGCCAAAGTCAGGATTAAATTCTCAAAGATAGTTTTCAGAGAATTCAAGGTGAAATAAGAATTTGATGTCCAGGTATGTGAGTGAGAGGAATAATAGGAAAAACACTTATTTTGGATTTGGGTGTGTTTAAGTTAGATTTTCAGTTGATGCATGTTGTATTGTGACTCTGTGCCCTAGGAGAAGACACTGGTCCATCCTTAAGAGGCATTTTCCCATCATCAATCAAACAAATATAAATGATAAAATCTTTAAATCAATTTTTAAAGGGCATAAATGTATAATATTTAGTGATTTCTTTAGGAAGTGAATCAAGGGTACACCTGCCTAAGCATTAGGCTCAAAGTGTAGGAGGATCCTTGTTTTGATTACTAGAAAAAATAGGTTTTGAAGGGACTCGAAACCCTTTACAACTTAAGGATCAAAAGATTGGAAAAAGAAAGCATAATTATCATAAGAAGAGACATACAACAACAAACTGCCCATATTAGGGGCTACAAAGCTAGCGAAGAAAGGGTAGAAACCCAACCAAAAAGACAACAAGAAAAACAAAAAAACCTGTAGGAGCACCAGGCTAAGCATCCACATACAGAACCCCAGCTTTTTCATCCAGAGTTTTCTCCATCCTGGCCTAGATGGTATCCATCCTACCAATAACCCTTTTTAGCTCATCTAGATTCTTCTTAATCAGAGGGGATTTTTTCTTTCCACAGGTCTGAGAACTAGGGCCACCATTGTCCAATAGAGGAGCACTCCTAACCTCAGTATCATCCTCTGACACATTATCCAACAAGTTTACCAGAGCCTTGAGGTTGGTACTGGAAGCCTTCATATTGTCCATACTATGCTAGAGAATGTTGATAAGAGTATTATCAACTTTATCCAATCTTTCCTTCAAGTCAGTAGTAGGGGAATTAGAAGATTTCTCTTTGAGAAGAGACTCCACTTTCTCTTGGAGGATGACATTGTTATCTTCAAGCTTTCTACCTTTTAGACAGAGCCTTTTAATTTCATGAAAGCAACACTTACTTAATCTAAAAGAATAAAGGGCCTCAGCTTTGGCAGTCTGCAAAACACCAGTAGTCACTTCTTCCCTATCATTAAAATATTCAAAGATAAGCTTGATGTAGGACTCTCTAGCCTTCCATTCACTGGAATCATCACTACCCTCTTGAATGTTGTCCTTAGAATCTTGAGATATAGGCATATCATGCCTCATACCATCGACAAAATCATCTAGAATGGGAACCTCCTCTTTATTAAAATCCCTATCATTCTTTTGTTTCTTCACATACTGGATGGTCGTGTCAACCAGGTCTTCAACGCTATGGGAATTAAGCACCAAAATGCCTTCAAAATTAGCCTCTTCCACATCTTTACCTTTCTCCTCAGCTATATTCTCTTGAATATTTTTTCCAGGGTCCTCAGCTTCAATAATATCTTTATCCTCATTACACATGGCAGTATCCTTATCCTCTATACACAAAGGTTCAGTCTCATCCCCCCACCTCTAAGAGTCATCAATACCCTGTAGGTTAGTTTCATCTTTCAACTGATCCCCCTCTCCAGTCATCTCCTTGTTCTCCTCGTCTGAGTTCTCACTGCTAATCTCCTCCTTATGCTCTTCATGATTGGACATAGCCTCAGAATCATTAGTCTCTTCATCATCCTTGCTAGGGCTTTTCATCTCCTGGGCATTTTCAAAAACCTCATCCTCAGAATCCTCTGTCTCAGACCCCTCAGAGTAAACCTCCTCCTTTGTAGCTTCTGAGAAAATTTTCTTCAAGCTACTGCCCATATTGTCCTCCGCCTTCCACTTTACAAACCCATTCTTAGGATTCTTAGGGCTCATTTTACTCTTTCCAGAGGAAGGAGTAGAGCTAGGGATAGGGATGGTTCTCTTAATATGCTCATAAATCAAAAGAATCAAACCCTCATGCTTAACAACCTTCTTAGGAGACCCCTTATGCTCATTTATACTTTTAACTAGAGAGGTATAAAGATAAAAGGGTATATTAATGGTGTTCTTGAACCTGAAGTGATTAAGGAACATGAAGTGATGAGAATGTGCACAAGTGAAGTGGCTGTTGAGGGTAAAATACTCCATCACAGCCAACAGAACATGGCACCATATCTTGTTGATCTTGATAGGTTCAATGTAACCATTAACCTTGCCTTCTACAAAATCAACCTTTTCTTTCACAGATTTCGGGAACTTTTTAGCCACCATATCCGAAATCTTGTAGTTCCTATAAAAATTTTGTCCATCATTGGGGATCCTCATAATTTGATCTATAAGCTCAAAATTAATCTCCAACGTTCTCCCTTCAATGGTGACAGTGTTGTCTTTCCAGCCTTCAACAAATATTTGAGTGATCTCCTTATCAAAGCCATGTAATTTTTCCAAGTAAGGGGTCACTCCACCTTTTTTCAACTTATGCTAGACCATCACCATATCAGGTTCCTTAAGCTTGTTACAATTATCCAGTTCTTCGTGCTTCAGGTCCCCCCCCATGATAGAAGAGTTCAGAAAAATAGAGCTATTTGTAAAATTAGAGCCGCGGTAATCAAGATAGCAGTCCCTATCAAGATAGTAGGAGGATCCTTGTTGATCCTTGTTAATTGGCCCTTTTCCTTGTAGAGTTTGGAGTGGTGATAGAGTCAATGACATTATTTTGTTAATCATAGTATAAATCTGCAAGTGGAAAGAAAAGGAACCAACAAAATGGCGACTCTGTTGGGGAAGAAGTAAAAGATAGCAAGTTTCCTTGCTTGGCTGGATCATCCCAGAGTCTTGGTTGAAAATATAGAATCAAATAAAAAAAATATTTGTTAAATCTTCTCACCAAGTGTGAGTGGAAACTCTGAAGATTCTCTATTTGATCAGTGCATTCTCTGATAAACAGTGTGTAAATCCTGGTGAAATTTTGTGTTGATTGAAAGAAGATACAAAAACAAGTGAAATATTTTCCTCTTCAAGGAGGTGGCAACTCTACAAAAGAAAAGAAACTGATGGAGCTACAAGGTGAGCTCTAGATCTACCCTGGTTCCAATCAATAAGGTTTCTATGGTGCTTCCAAGTACTTTAATTTCAAATGTTAAGAGTGTATCCCTATCAAGTGTTTAGTACTAGCGTAAAGGGATGAAAGATAGTGGGTAGTTCCTTATGGAGGAATATAGGCCCTTTTGTTTTGATGGCATTGAAGGTGCCCCTAATGAGTTCTCTACTAAGGATGGGGAGTGCTTGCCTAGATTCATAGCTAATGGATCTGATTCGGCAAGCCAACATATATATAATGTCATGGGTCTTTTTGGTGAGATGGATATTGAACATGAAGATGTTGTTATGAGGTTGTTTGTGCAATCTTCGTCACATAGTGCAAGGGATTGGCTCTCATCCCTTCCTTCATGTTCAGTCCCTTCTTGGGATGTATTGAGAGAAAAGTTTATAGAGCATTTTGATGAGGTTGATTTTCTCAAGAAGAAGATTGCAGAGAGAAAGGCATAGATCTGGCAGTTAGAGGCGGACAAGAGATTGCAAAGACTAGCGGTTCCTTATGTTGATCATGAAGAGGCCAGTTGTTTTGATACTGATTCCCATTATGCAGAAAGTATTGATTATGATGCTGAATTTGAGGTCAATGCACATGACGATGATGAAGATGAATCTGAGGTTGATAATATTTCCAGTTTGTCTGCAGATTTTTCTTCTTTTCAGTATCAAAGGGCAACCTTCTTGTCCCAGTTTGATGATGTTTTGGGTGAAGGGAAGGAAATTGAGTATGATGCAGATGATGATTCCTACATTGATTTCTTTACACAAGATGATTTAAGGCTAGAGATGTCTATCCTTATTTTGGATAGGGATGATGTTTGTAGCACTAGGGGTGAGGTTGATGAAGATGATATTAAGGTCCAAAGTCCATTGAACAGTGAAAAGATTTCAGCACTCTTGGCTGAAGAATTTTAGAGGTATGCACCTCATATGGACTTTGATTTGTAGCTCCCCTTGGATATATCCCTTGACACTAACAATGAGGTGAGTGTTCAAAGTGATCAAGATGACCCATGTCTACTAGAGTTCCCCTCCTATAGTGACTCTACAGAAGAAGAGGTTCAAGGCTATGACAATGTGTTTTCCTGTCATAAATATTCCAGCGGTGAACAAGTTTCTTGTTCAAATCCTTTTCCTTCTTTTGCCAAGTATCATAGTGAGTGTGATAGTATTGAGGACTTTGTCTTCAATGATTGGGATTGAAATGCAAATCAATTGTCCTACTATGACAATATTTGTGTAAGTGACCTTCACTTGGTTCATGATCCAGTCAGTGAGGACATAGTAGAGGACCCAAGTTTCTTAATAGATGAGGAAATGCATGAATGTAAATCTAAGGATCCAAGTCTTTCTCAGCCAGGTAATGTTGTGGTAATGCATGATGATTACTATGTTTTATTTTCTGATGCATTACAAGATAAGTTTTGTATTTCTTGTCCATAATAAGAGGTGAATGATGTTCCATACTTCTTGCAGTATGAACATGAAAATGGTTGTGATTGGAAGAGTGTGGACAGTGATCATTATAGTTTTATTCTATAGCCCATGGTTATTCACATATGTTGGCAGTAGAATGGTCATGACACTTTTAGGTGGTTGATTACATATGTGGATGAAAATCAGACCTTTGACTTGGGAGGGTTTTGGATTTTCTTTTGGTGGCTTGGGACCACCAAGTAAAGTTTTAAGCATGTAAATTTTGTAAATATTTTCCCTTTTTGTTGTGTGTTTCCCTTCCTGCTTTCCTGGTTCAGTTGCCATTTTTTAAGAGGGTTCCCTTGTTTTTGTCCTATGGGTGGTCTTCTCTCTCAAAATTCTGAATTCTTGCATGGGCACAAGTTACCCATCATCCCTAGACAAAGCCACTGTTAGGTCATTTTTCTATCATAGTTAAAATCATAAGAGAATAGCCTACTTCTTCGCAAAGTCCTAAGAAGTGGCCTTTCCATGCCTATAGGCTTGTTTCAGTCTGTGAAGAAGATATACATGTTCTTATTGATTGTGCCCTTAGCCAAAGGTAGTCTTTCATGTCATCGTGCTTCAATCCAGATCGCATGGCCTAATATGCATAAAATCTAAGAGAATTGCCATGCCCTAGTTGTGACACAGTCTTGATATGTGAGCTAAATTTTCAATGTTTCATGGCTTGCACCCTTAGTATATGATAGTTCATTATGTTTCCAAGGTCAGGTTAAGAGAACATGCCTTGAAAGGTTACAACTAGGGAGATATTCAATTTTTATGGTCTGTAAAGATAGTTCATTTCATGTTTGGCGGTCTCAGTTTGGAAGCGGTTAAAGTTTGATAAGAATCTATGGTTGTCACTTATCCACAAGGTGAAGATGCACGATGGTTATTCTTTGTGAATATGTGATGGTCGTTGATTCTTTCCAAAGCCATAAGTCAACTATGTGGTGGGCCCGATGTCAGATGCGTGTTGATGTGCTTGTTTTCTATTGGATGCGATGCTGCTGGTGCGGTGAAATTGTTTTCAAAGCTCTCTTTCACTATTGAGGATTTTCATGGACCACCTAACCTGCCAGGAAATGAATAAGATTGATGGCTACATTTTAAACTTGTTGATTAACTGTTGTCACCTAAAATTTGAATATTTTAAGCATTTCTTAGCAACAAAAGGATTGAAAATTTAATGTTTTGGTGGCCGATCTACATGATATGATTTTATGCTCACTGGTACAGTATGGCCTAAGCTATCATTGATTGCGAAAGGTGTCTGCACCATGGTGGTGGGTGAAATGGCTATTCAAGCTACATCACAGTTGTGTTGTAGAGGGTAAACATGATGGGTTTCCCTTCTTTTGTGTGCCAGTGAGGGATAGTGCTATTAATGAAGATAATTCTTGGATTTGTTTTTCTTTGAGATTATTTGGTTTCCTCCCTAGAAGATCTAGGTCGATCCTTTATATTACAATCTTGTAAAACAATGTTAGAATGAAAATCTACACATATATGCTGATAAACATCATAATGACTAGAAAATTCA
The DNA here is from genome assembly GCA_027943335.1 of Chamaecyparis obtusa. NCBI lineage: Eukaryota > Viridiplantae > Streptophyta > Pinopsida > Cupressales > Cupressaceae > Chamaecyparis > Chamaecyparis obtusa. Next base: position 456,645 of record BSBK01001517.1, read on the forward strand.
ATACGTACCTTACAACAACAAGTTGTGTGTTTGTGTTCTATCTTGACATAAAAAGGCTAAGCTATTTCAAAATATCTTTGACTAATTTTAATTTGAGGATACATTTCTACAAATTTAGCAAAATATTATGTCTGATTCAAATCCAAAAAATGTTTTAGATGTGGATCATGGTTTTGACTACCAATCCTCCTTACAACATCTCTTTCATTAGGAGACACTTGTGTGCTATTTTCCCAAAAAAAATTGATAAAGGATTTCAAAGCTTCAGCGATCGCTTTATCTTTTCCTGGTAGTCTAACAGAGAAAAAACAAACCTATTTTTTATTTGGATTCTCCACTCTTTGATGCCTTCCCACGTCTTGCATTAGAGACTTTCTACTTATTTTTTAATTCTTTACTTATCTTTCTAATGAGTTGAGCTTTCTTGGTTTGAGTGCTCACTATTATTGATGTAAGTACATGTTATGTGACATTACTATATTTTGTTCATGATGTACAACCCACACTCTCATATGCACTCATTAGATTATTTACAATATATTTATCACTTGACTCATCCATCGTGCTTAGACCAAGAATATTCATGATGGGCCTAAATTTCAAATTTCTCATCATTTGAATAAATACTTGACATCTTCCTATCACATTTAAATTATCAAAAAATAATCTCCAAATGTGGTTAGCATATATGTGACAAGTACACTTGGGAAGATTATCAACCATTTATTTCAAAATATTAGTGTCAATATCAATCAAATATTTAGGCTTTGTATACAAAACTCTAGGACGAGTTCTCAAATGTTGAGTGGGCTCAACATTAGGAATGTCAAAAACATTAGGGATGGATTGCATACCTTAAGTCGGAGATGATGTAACTTTAAATTGAGATGTTAATTTGTTGTACCTTCATCTTTAGATGTCCAAGATGGACACTCACCAACTTGAGATGATGTTAATGGTGTGCCTTCAACTTTTGATGTTGTAAGTAGCATGCATTCAACTTGATATGATGGTGTGCCTTCCCCTTGAGATGTAGAGCATGAATTTACTTCAACATGATATGTAGATCATGGTGTACCTTCAACATGAGATGTAGAGAATGGTGTTCCTTCAACTTGAGATGTCATAGATGATGTGCTTGCGACTTTATAATTCAATTATCTCATTGCACTAAGGTTTCTCATCTATTCTATTTGTGCTACCAATTCTAATTCTCTCTTCCTTTTCAATGATGTTTCATGTTCCTCTTCTAAAGGCATGTCCTCTTGTATGGTATGCAATTTTCTTCCTTCACAAAGTTGCCTCATTCATTTCCTTTTATTTTCATTCTCTACTTCACACTTTTTTGGGGTTAGAATATTTTTTCATTTCCTTGGCATGATGATGGATTCTACATGTATGTAAAATTACTACATGGATCTTACTTGATAACATCAATTTATATATAGTGCACACTCACAATTAAAATTATTTATTATAATTTTCAAATTAGCTTCAACACTTCAAATTTATGCACATATTCCTTCTAATTCAAAGTTAAAATGTAAATAATTCTATTATAAAAAGTAAAATTAGGAAAATAATTGTAGTCCATATTATCAATTGTAAAAAAATAAATTCAATTTTAACATTTCAAATCTAAAGAAAATGAAAACCTTACCTCAAATGGTCACCCTAGATTTTTATTTTTATTTTTAAAACTTTCACTTATCATCTTATATGTCATATAGTGAATAAAATGGTGGTGAAACAATGGTATTAGTGATTATATTTTATCAAGGAATTCAACACCATGAAAAGCATCTATATTGTAGAATAACATGTAGAAACCAGACAAGAATTAGAAAAGGTGAACCTAAATCATGAGTCCCTTGGTATTTTTATTGTTTCAAGTCATCCCCATATGGGATGCAAAAAAGGATGACTTCCATATTCAATATTTCATGTGCACCAACATGGAACACACCCTATATGGTGTGCACCATATGTTAGGTATGCAAGAAACATATCTTCTCTTTATCACTCTCTTTCTCAAACTCTAAACTTTGACCACTAAACCTTAAATCCTATAACAATTTTCCCTAAAGCCTCGTCCCCATAACTCTCTCTCAACCCTAAGCCCCATTTCCCTCTCTCCTCCTCTCACTCTATCCATATATGTGCTCAAATATCTAAGCCATCAACCCTAATCTTTAAACCCTAAACCCTAAATCCTAAGCCCTAAACCCTCTCCCCTATCTCTCTCTCACAAAATCTCACTCTATCCCTCTCTACACTCAAATCCCTAAGCCCTCAACCCAAAACTCTAAATACTAAACCCTATACTAGTCTTTAAGAAATATGCCATAAGAATTAAGGCCTTAACCCTCTCCTCCATCTTTGTCTCTCTCTAAGATCAAATAACTAAGCCCTCAATTGTAAACCCTAATCCTCTCTCTCTCACAACCCTAAAACCCTTTTCCCTCTCTCATCCTCTCACTCTATCCTCTATGATCAAATCCCTAATCCCTCAACCCCAAACCCTAAGCCCTAAATCCTAGATAGTAGTCTCTAAACACTATATCATAATCCTTGAGTCCTTAACCCTCTCCCCCATCTCTCTCTCTCTCTCTCTCTCTCAAATCTCAAATACCTAAGCTCTTAACCCTAAATCCTAAGCCCTATTTCTCTCTTTCTAAACCCTAAGTACTAAACCTTATAAGCTAGTCCCTAAACCCTCTCCCCTCTCTCTCTCTCAACTTGAAGCCCCATTTCCCTCTTTATGCTTAAAGCATTAAGCCATGAACTACAAACCCTAATCCCTAAACCCTCTACTACTATCTAAACACTATATCCTATATCCTAAATCCTGAACCCTTAACCCTCTCGCCCATCTCTCTCTCTCAACCCTAAACCCTATATACTAATCTCTAAATCATAAATCCTAAACCCTAAGCCCTAAGCATTTAACCCTTTCTCCCAAACTTTAAATCCTAAAATCCCTTTCCCTCTCTCCTCCTCACACTCTATTCCTCTCTACGCTCAACTCTTAACTCTTAACCCTTTACCTAAACCCTATACTAGTTCATAAATCCTAATCCCTAAACCCTCTCCCCCATCTCTCTCTCTCTCTCTCAACCCTAAACCCTAAACCCCCTTTCTCTCTCTCTACACCTTAAACCTTAATCCATGAACCATACACTAGATCCTAAACCCTAAATCCTAAGCTCTAAGCCCTAAACTCCATAATACTACCTAAACCCTAAATCCAAAGCTCTAATACATTAGGAGGGATATAGAGTTTAGGGCTTAGGATTTAGGGTTAATGATTAAGGGACTATTGGAAAGTGATGTTTTGAGAGCACAATGGATCACTTGAGGGTTGTCATTTATGGAAATACTTATGTTATAGTGATCGCATGTAGTAAGTATGAGTGTTGGAGGCACAGTCATGAAAATGACTAAGCACAAAATTGGATTTATAGAATACTACAGTATTGTCCTAGTTAGCAAAGATAGTATATGCTATATGATGTCTTGCGAGCTTAGAGGACAACATTTTGGGATATGCATGATCTTTAGTTAAGGTCACATGTGTTTTGGTGTTGATATCAACAAGTTACAATGATATGAAGGCATGCGAAGATAGAGGGATAGTGAAATAGGGAATATGAACAGTCGCAATGATTAAGGGAATGCTAGATGGAATGGTAACATGCTAAGTCAGATAAAGATTGTATATTGCTGACACTTTGGTAATACAATATCATCGACTCATTATTTATTATTTGCATGAATAATGTTTATGTTTTGTATTGTATTTGAGAGCCGACTAGATGGCATAATAGATATAAATAAAGAGTGTTTTGTGAAAGTGATAGATATGTAAGTTATGTATGAGATGTGGATATGAGTTTTTGATATCAATGATGGTTGACAGTAGATGTGAGATTAGTGATTGACAGAGACTATTGAGAGACATAACTAGAACTATCAAAGAATAGAAGATGCTTGTATTGTTCATCCTTGAAGAACACTTTTGTAACTGAATTATTGATTGTAAGAAATGTAAGCTCAATATACCTTTAACATGGTTTTTGTATACTTTTAACAGGGTTTATATTCCTATAACAAGGAATTTTACTATGTAATACTCAGTTCCTAATAGGGCTAGATCTCCTAATAGGGATACTATATTTTAGTGCATAGTTGTGGGTACCATCCCCACTTGGGTTTTCCCTTGGCTAGGGTTTCCTAAAAAAAAAATGGTGTTATGAGTTATGTGTTATGTGTTTATGTTCTTTTCATTTCAGCATTCATATAGTTTATTTAGAATTGGTCTAGAAGTTTAATTTAAAGTGTTGTAATACTGATTCAACCCCCCTCAATATTACTCAACCCTAGCAATTGGTATGAGATCTATTGGCCCTTGGAGAGAAATCCTAATAGCTTAAGGGAGATAAAAATGCATTCAAAAATTTTGCAAGAGAAATTTGAAGTAGCACATGATGACTTGGACAAAGAAAAGGATTAGAATGGAGATTTGAAATTCAAATTAAGAAGAGCAGAAGGTTTTATCATGAAACTAAAAGAATAGCTTGAACTTTCAAGAAGTCAGAGACAAGACCCTATGGAAAAGATAAAGGAGGATCTAGACAATGATACATCAGACCAAGTAAAGAAGCTGGAGCATTAAAAAGAATAAATTAATCTTTTGATGATTAAAGAGATTCAACATGAAAAGGATGCAAGATACAAAGTTGAAGAGAATCTAAAAGGAGTGAACATGCAGATAGGAGAAATATAAATTGAACTTAATCACTACAAGGAGAAATGCTTGGAATTGGAGAAGTACAATTAGATCATTAAAGGTGGACTTACTCAAGAAAAATTACACATTGAGAAGTTACATATGAGTAGTGATAAGATTGATGAGCACGCGCGCACACACACACACACACACACACACACACACAGATATGAGTGGAGTTGGATACAATGAAGGAGAATTTTCTAAAAATCATAAAGAATCACATGAAGAAAAGGTTGAAGAAAGACCTACTCTTGAGAGACCTAGAGATTAGACCAGACCTTTCAGAGGTAGATGCTATGGATGCAACAAACTTGGACACATGAAAAGAGATTGTAATGGTAAAGGCCCTTTCAAACCCTTTACTAGTTATTGTTATAACTGTTATGCATATGGACACAAGAAAGTAGAATGTAGGAAACCTAATCAGTAAAAAAATAGGCAATATTACATTAGAGAAGAATCAATAGCGAAGATCACATGCTAAAAATGCAACAACCTTGGGCATACTACAAGGTTTTGTAAACTCAAGGTTAATTAGGATAGAAGACCACCCATATGTTACAAATGAAACAACTTAGGACATGTAGAAAAGTTTTGTAGGTACAATGGAATGGACAAAAGAAGAGGACCACCTCCTATGGTTATAAAGAAGAATATTGGTGACAGTGGTAAAAGTCAAGGTGAATACATGGATGAATTCAAGAGTCATTTCAGGAAACCAACAAATGAAGATGATGGAAAGATAGGGAAGGTAAAAGATTTCAATAAGGTATTGGTTCAAGGAGAGACAATAGATGCTACTGTGTCTTCACATGATGTTAACATTCCTACATCAACCTAAAAGGCCAAGCATGGCCTTAGGGGGAGCATTGGATCCATACAACAAATTATATCCATCTCCTAGTTATGTGGAATGGGCTCATGTGAGATTATATATGGTGTATACAAACACTATGGAGTCTATATATGTGATCGCAGCACTTGGAGATTCATATCCTATGAGTATGATATTTGTGTTTGATTGGACAGTGTGAAAAGTTGAGCTAATTGTGATAAATACACTTACTCAATTGGTGATGGATAAAATACCTCGAGGCATCTCATTTCTTCACTATTTGATAAGTAGAAACCAAGGAGAGTAGAGTGAAGAAGCATATCAATCACCTAGCAGCTACATTGTGTGATCGATCAAAGTAGAAATTCCATAATTTAGTGTATTCAAGGTATTTAGATCATATACTCTATCAAGAAGCTATTGATACACCTATGATATATGATGTTGTTGATAGGATAAGGTATAAGTTTAAAAGACACCCTTTTAAGTCTTGTGAGGATGATCATGAAGGAGAATTTTCACAAAACCCACACGGTATCCTTCATGTAAAGGATATTAGGGCTTACATTCATTATAAGTATGAGACTATAGGCAATGTGGAAATATACAAAGAAATATATGAGATGATAGAATCTAATTGGAAAATGAAGGAAGAATTCAAACACTTAGAAGACCAATATATCATAAAGATAACCTCCCTGAATGAATTCAGTGAGACTGAATGGTTTAAGATTATCCTAAGCAGAGTGCATGATACGTTTATCTAGATAGGATAGTAGCCTATGAAGATATGTAGTTAGCTAATTCATGATATAACTAGACTAGACAACATTGGAGCCATCCCTATGGTAGAGAAAAATATTAATAAGCAAGTTGAAATCTTGGCACATTCCAAATGGGACAAGAGAGCAATGACTGTCAATGATATATTTCAACAAGATGTGAGACTGGTAGCAATGCTATTAGGATACAAGTTATACTATAGTAGAAGACCTAATTCTATCTCAACAGGAGTCATGATGATGGGTTATAGAATGGTGAAGGTATTAGGATTAGGTAATATTGATAGGGGGGGTGAATCAGTAATACTAAACTTTTATTTCAACTTCAACCAATTATAAATGTTGGAGATTTTCGAGCAAGCTAGTGCTGACTATATATTTGTCATTGATGACAACATATGGTAAGTAGCATGCATGGAAGACTTATGCAGTAAGATTTGAGTATATGTAGCAAGGACATGTTATCAACATGATATCATGGACACAGAGGTTAATTGTTAGTATAGACATTTATGTAGCAGCTTGTGTCAGCAGTATTCTTAACAAAGTTATAGGCAGTGTTCTGTGATTGATTTTTCTTATAGTTATCATGGAACCTTGCACATTTGGATATGTGATGGAGAAATGTTAGTGTTGTTACATTCGTGGATGCAGAGTCTAATGTGCAGTAGAAGTGAAGTTATGCAGTTGCTATTCACCAGTTGCAATTTCTTGTGTTTATCTAGAAGAGCTGACAAAGATTATATTGGTATAGGAGTTGCGCCTATCATTTTGGAATGCATTCTTGGATTAGTGATTAGAGAAGAATTAAGAATGTTTGGTTAAGAGCGCATGATGTAATTCATCTTGAGGAGAAAGTATCAGTTAATTTGGTAGAGATGACATTGTGTAGTGTGTGCCTACACTTATTGATTTGGATAGGTCCCAGTTTGTGTTGCGTACTTAGTAGAGCTGACCAAGATGTTATTAGAGAGTGTTATTATTTCTCTAATATGATTTCAAGGTGGTTCTAATTGGCCAACTTGATTATATCATTTAGAGAAAAGATACTTACAACTGGTCATTTTTTATCACTAAAAGTGTGGCATACAGATAAGAAATTAGAGCAGAGCAAAGAGTGTGAAATATTGTGCCATAAAGAAGAGGTCTATGTGACAGAGAAGATAGAGTGTGCTATTTATTGGAACTGGTCAAAAAAGTAGGTCTACCTCACAGTTCACCAAGATCTAGATATAGTGTATATCTATTATTCAGAAGGTTACAACCTTCACCCCTTTGAGGAGTGAGCTCTCAGACAGTGCGTCCTCACCCCTAACAGGGTCAATAATAAAAGACTCCTATCAGGGTTGTAAGATCTTCTAACAAGGATCATTATACACTAGTCTAGTTTATTAGTGGGTGTTAATTCCCACCAAGGTTTTTACCTATTTGGGTTTCCCCGTAACCAAAATATTGGTGTTGTGTTCAAGTGATCTTTCATTGTGTTTATGCTTAAAGTTTAAGTATACTTAATTAGATAAATAATTGAAACTTGTAGATAACTGATTCACCCCCCCTCTCAGTTATCTCTTGGGACTATTCCTAACAATTGGTATTAGAGACAAGTGCCTCGGAGAGAAAGTTTAACAACTTGAGGTTGATAGGATTACATTCTTTAGAAAAGATAGTACTAAGTTTGACGGAGAGAACTATCTTGATTGGAAAAAAAAAATGGTGACACATTTGCAGTGCATTACTTTTGAAGTTTTTGAAGTTGCTATCAGAGAAGTTAAGATCCCCTCTCTTGTAGATCTTGCAAAGGATGATGCTACTAGCAAACAAAAGGATTTTTTCCATTAGAATGCAATAGCGAAAGAAGAACTTATCAGTGCCTTATTTGATAGTGAGTTTTCAGAGATAAAGAAAGTAGACACAATTTACAAGATATGAAAGCACCTAGAAGACATGTTTGAAGGAGATACACAAGAAAATAATGCATGTAGAAAGACATGGAAGAAAAGATACAATGTGTTAGAGATGCTACATGAAGAAGACATTAGATCTTACAACCAAAGGATTAATGAAGCAGTTGCTAGAATCAGGAATAATGGTGGAGAGATCTCAGAGGAAGACATTATGGATAAGTTGATGACTACTCTTACAGAAGAGTATGAAAACAAGATCAACATCCTTGATGAGACCATGCAACTTAAAAAAAAATTCAAGAGAGAGACCTTGATTAGAAAAATTTCAGCTTTTAAGATTTCAGGATTGAAGACAAAGCCTAAAAGTGAGACAGCCTTTAAAGCATCAGTCCATGGTAAGAAATCCTTAAACACTTCTGGTAATTTTGATGATGAAGATGAAGATAAAGAGATAGACGATATTATTGCTATGATTTATAAGAAAGAAAGAAAAGGAAAAGGAATTATGAAGGTCAATTACCATTCAAATGTTTCTCATGCAATAAGATTGGCCGATTTGCATCTAAGTGTCCTACAAGAGTTAAGAAATTCAGAACTAACTACAAGCCTAAGTATACAAAAGAATGTTACTATGTTAGTGATGGAGTTTCTGATGATGATTGAATTGAAGTTGAAATTGGATTTATTTCTCTTATGGAGAAGATGTATGATGAGATGGATCATGAAGATGAGAAAAAGGAATAAGAGCTAGCATTGATTTCACAAGTAGACATAGGAATCAATTGCATTATAGATAGCGGTTGTTCACATCACATGATAGGTGATAAGGATAGATTTTTTCATCTGGACAAATAAAAAGGTGGCATGGTTAGATTTGGAGATAACACTCCTAAACCTATTATAGGTAGAGGAGATATCACATTGGATGGAAAGAAAAATACTGATGATGTTCTCTATGTAGATGGTTTGCAGCATAACCTTCTTAGTGTTGGGCAGTTGCTTGAAAAAGGTTATCAGTTGGAGTTCAAAGATAAAAAGTGCATCATTAACAACAAGGATGGTATAATGATTGCATCAAGTTCAAAGACTAAAGGTAATATTTTTTAGCTTAATTTCGAAGCAAACTGTTTTGTTGCTAAAGTAGATGACAGTTGGCTATGGCATAAAAGACTATGTCATATCAATTTTGATAACATAGTAAAGATAAGAAATTTAAAATAAGTAAGAGATCTACCTAGCATAGCAATGCCAATTGATACTATTTGCAGGGAATGTGTGATGGGAAAGCATGTGAGGAATTCATTCAGAAGCAAGCATAATTCAATAGAGAACAAGTTGGATCTAATTTATACAGACCTATGTGGATCAACTCAAACAAGATCATACTATGGCGAAAGTTATTTCATTCTATGTGTTGATGATTATTCCTAGAATGATGTGGGTTGCATTCTTGAAAGATAAGTCAGAAGCATTTGAGAAGTTCAAAATATTCAAAGCTAAGGTTGAGAATGAATCTAGACTAAAGATAAAGTGTCTAAGATCAGATAGAGGAGGAAAATTCACCTTTGATAGATTCAATAAGTACTACAAAGAACATGGCATAAAGAGACAGTTGAGTGCACCTAGAACCCCTCAATAGAATGGGATTACAGAGAGAAGGAATAAGATCATCCTTGATACAATGTGCACCATAATGATTGAAGGAAAAGTTGCACACACCTATTGGAGAGATGTGGTTAATACAGTACTTTATACCATCAATAGAATACAATTGAGGCCTGGCACTGATAAGACACCTTATGAGATATGGTTTGGTAATGTTCCCTGTGAGGCCTCACCCTGTGCCATTGTTCATAGTAGTTTATTTTTCCATCTTATGACTCATGTTGACACTTTATTTTATCATGATTGGACTATTGGACATAAACATTATATTTTGATGCTATGTGATGACCTTTGATTATGTGATGATGATTTAGGACTTTTACTTTCATGCTATTTATTAGGTCATGAGCATAGTAATTGATGAATCTTTGATTTAGGTATGATACTTAAATGTTACATTCATGTTAGGAAAATTTATGAGAAATGATCATGATTACTATGTTAGGTGAATTAACATGTATCATTTATTCTTGACTTTATATGCTTTAGAAATGCAATGTTGAAAATGATGAGAATTATTATGAGATGCCGTTAGAAATTTATGATGTTAAGAATGTGATTTTTAGATGTATTTTATTTACATATATATATGTTATTGATATTTCATGAGCTATTGATATTTTATCAAGTGTGCATATAAGACCATGGTTATATCAAGGGAAATTAAAGATGGATATTTGTAAAATCATGTTAAGTCAAGGTTATCTTCAAGGGGAGAAATAAACCTCTTTGTAATGTGTAATTGTTGTAAAGTGATGCATAAATGTATTTATTGATTATGTATATTTTATTTTACTTTTAGTCTACTTGGCATGCCGTGTGTATTGTGATTTATTTGTGGTGTCAATTGACACATGTCATGTGAGTTGGCATGACCA
>BSBK01001517.1:472500-566535 GCA_027943335.1 Chamaecyparis obtusa
CTATGAAAGAAGAACTAGATTAGATTATTAAGAATGATACTTGGGAACTAGTCCCAAGACCTAGTGATAAGAATGTGATTGGAACAAAATGGATATTCAGAAACAAGATGAATGAAGATGGTACAATAGTAAGGAATAAAGAAAGGCTAGTATGTAAGGGATATGCACAAAGAGAAGGTATTGATTATTGAGACACGTTTGCACCTGTGAGAAGATTAGAAACCATTAAGTTGTTTTTAGCTTATGCGATATTCAAAAACTTTAAAGTTTGTTAGATGGATGTTAAGTCAACATTATTGAATGGAGAGCTAAAGGAAGAAGTATACATTGAGCATCCAAAAGGATTCACCTTATCAGACAAGCTTGATATGGTATGCAGATTGAAAAAAGCCCTCTATGGACTTAAGAAAGCCCCTAGAGCTTGGTATGAGAGACTTGATGGATATCTAACAAAAAATAGATTCAAGTAAGGAGTAGAAAATTGTAATCTATTTATAAGAGAGACATTTTAAGGTTTACTACTTGTAGCTATATTTGTTGATGACATTATCTTTGGGGGTAATGACAAACTTAGTGCATAATTTGCTAAGGAGATGCAGAGTGAGTTTGAGATGAGGATGATCAGACCTATCAAATACTTTTTAGGATTAAATGTACAACAGACAGAGAAAGGTATCTTCATTAATCAGTCTAAGTATGTGAAAGAGATATTGAAGAAGTTCAGGATGGATGACTGTAAGCCAGTGGGTACACCTATGATAACAGGATGCAAACTTACAAAAGAAGATGATTCTCTAGTAGTAGACATAACATTGTACAAGTCTATGATTGGTAAACTCATATATCTTACCAAAACTAGACCTAATATTTCTAATGCAGTTGGCATAGTTGGAAGATTTGCAGCAGAGCCTAAACAAAATCACCTCATGGTAGTAAAGAGAATATTTAGATATTTTCAGGGCACTATAGATTATGGTCTATGGTATCCTAATTTAGAGAATGTTGAGCTTCATGTATATACATATGCAGATTGGGCAGGATGTGTAGATGATAGAAAGAGTACATTAGGAGGAGCAATATTTCTTGGTGATAGACTAGTCATTTGGACAAGCAAGAAGTAGAATTGTACATCTTAGTCAATAGTAGAAGTAGAGTATGTTGTAACAGCTTTGAATTGTTCTACAATTATTTGGATCAAGTAGATGATAAAGGATTTTTGAATTTAGATTGATTATCCTATTGTTATTCATTTTGATAACACTAGCACTACCAATATGTCAAAGAACCCAGTTATGCATGCAAAGACAAAACACATAGAGATTAAGTATCACTTCCTAAGAGAGAAAGTGATAGAAAAACAAAGTCAAAATGGATTATATGAGTACAAAGGAACAACTAGTAGATATATTCACAAAGCTTTTACCGAAAGATACTTTTGATTATCTCAAGGAGAAGCTGGGAGTAATTTCTTTCCCTAATTCTAATTAGAGAAAGTGAAGAGAGCATCAATCCTTAGTGACTGATGGATGGTTGACTACTCTACTTCAAGAGTAGTACTGGTGCTTAAATAGTTGGCACCCTTTGCCATTGATGTTAAAGGGAGAGTAGTATATAATCATGAAAAATAATAATAAAAAGGGAGTACATATAGAATTAATAAGGAGTAATATGTCATAAGCAAGGGGTAGTATTAAGCAAGGGGGAGTTGTATTCAGTCATGGAAATAGTTTAGTTGAGGAAATGGATAATATTGAAGAATATTGCAGCAGATGGAGGATTCATCCTTGGGGGAGCTTTGATGAGGAAATGGAGAATGTTATAAAAGAATTGTTCATTTGGATTGGTGGTGTTTTTCATTCCATATGTTGCCATCAATGCCAAAGGGGGAGATTGGTGGAGATTTGCCAGCAAACCAGTGTTGACTATATATTTGTCATTGATGACAACATATGGTAAGTAAAATGTGTGGAAGACTTATGCAGTAAGATTTGAGTATATGTAGCATGGACATGTTATCAATATGATATCATTGATGTAGAGGTTAATTGTTAGTATAGATAGTTATGTAGTAGCTTGTGTCAGCAGTGTTCTTAACAGAGCTACAGGTAGTGTTCTGTGAGTGATTGTCTATACAATTATCATTGAGCCTTGCGCATTTGGATATGTGATGGAGACATTTTAGTGTTTTTACATTCATGGATGTAGAGTATGATGTACAATAGAAGTGTAGTTATACAATCACTATTCACCAGTTTTAATTTCCTGTGTTTATCCAGAAGAGCCGGCATAGATTATATTGGTACAAGAGTTGCACCTATCATTTCGGTATGCATGCTTATATTAGTGATTAGAGAAGAGTTAAGAATGTTTGGTTAAGAGTGCATGATGTAATTCAGCTTGAGGAGAAAGTATCAATTAATTCGGTAGAGCCGATAGTGTGTAGTGTGCGCCTACACTTATTGATTTGGACAGGTTCCAGTTTGTGTTGTGTGCTTAGTAGAGCTGGACAGGATGTTATTGGAGAGTGTTATTGTTTCTCTAATATGATTTCAAGGTGGTTCTAATTGGCCAACTTGATTATATCATTTAGAGAAAAGATACTTACAGCCGGTCATTTGTGATCGATAGAAGTGTGGCATACAGATAAGAGATTAGAGCAGAGTAGAGAGTGCAAAGTATTGTGCCATCAAGAAGAGCTCTTTGTGATAGAGAAGATAGAGTGTGCTATTCATTGGAACTAATCAAGATAGCAGGTCTACCTTGTAGTTCACCAAGATCTAGACATAGTGTATATTTGTTATTCAGAAGGTTGCGGCCTTCACCCCTTTGAGTAGGGAGCTCTCACACAGTGCATCATCACCCCTAATAGGGTTAATCATAAAAGAATCCTAACAGGGTCTAACCTTTGACCAGGTCACTGTACTTATTGCATTGTAAAGATCAACTCCTAACAAGGTTGTACGATCTTCTAACAAGGATCATTATACACTAGTGTAGTTTATTAGTGGGTGTTAATTTGCACTGGGGTTTTTACCTATTTGGGTTTCCCGTAACCAAAATATTGGTGTTGTGTTCAAGTGATCTTGCATTGTGTTTATGCTTAAAGTTTAAGTGTACTTAATTGGATAAAGAATTGAAACTTGTAGATAACTGAATCACCCCCCCCTCTTAGTTATCTCTTGGGACTATTCCTAACAATAAATAGACCATAGTAATGTAGAAATGAAGAGAACATATAAGTATAACATATTACTCATGACACCATGATTTGTTCTCAAGGAAACCCTGGCCAAGGGAAAACCCCGGTGAGTATGGTACCCACAAATATGCACTAAAATATAATGTCCCTGTTAGGAGATCTAGCCCTATTAGGAGTTGATTGTTACATAGTACATTTCCTTGTTAGAGGAATACAAAACCTTGTCAGGGGTATACAAAAAAACCTAGTTAAAGGTGGTTAGCAAACTGCTCTTACAATTAAAATGGTCTCAAAAAGAGTTCTCCAAAATATGAATAATACAAGTGCTTATCTTTCTTAGATAGTTCCAGTTATAGCTTTGTCTCTTACTGATCTCACATCTGATATCTTCTCTCAGATTCAAAACCTTGCTTCGTCATCACAACATATAACACACATTGCTTTCATAAAATCACTCTTTATTTATAAAAAATCTCCCATCAAGTCGGCTTCACAAATACCAGACCAAACATAATAATAAATTATGCAAATGATAATTATGGATTCAGATCTTATATTACCAAAGAGTCAGAAATATACTTCATTCACCTAACTTAGCACATTACCATATCCATTATACTCTCCTTGATCTTTGCAACTATTCATATACCTTGCTATACTAATTTACTATCTTCGCATACCTTCCAAACACTGTATCTCACTGATCTGATCACCAAAACTCATGCATTTTTAACTGAAGCATGTATAGATACCAAAATACCTTTAGTTATCTACACAAGCCATAATACCTCATACATCTTTATTGTAGACCAAAACTATAGCATTGTACCCTGCTATCCTGATTCTGGACTTAGTCATATTCATGACTGTGACTCTAGTGGAAAACTTCTCAACATGCGATCACTCCAACATAAGTGTTCCCATAAATCAAAACCCTGAAGTGATCCCTAGTGTGCCAAAAAATCACTTTCCAATAATATCTCCCTTTGGCATTTATGGAAACACTTATAAAAATGACTAAGTGTCACAATACAACTCTCTTCTTTTCTTTTTCTCTTTTCTACCTTTTTTTTGGTTTTACACATCTTTTCCTTCTCTTTTCTTTTCTACATATTACTTCTCTTATTATCCTTCATATTTCTTTCTCTTCCTCATATATCTTTCTCTTCCTCTCCCTTTGACATCAATGGCAAAGGTACATTCAAAATTTCAAAACTTAAGCACAAAAAGATTTAGTGCTTACCAGATTTAGGAAATCTTGGAAAGAGTTTTCAAAGGTCTTTACTTCCTCAGCCCATGAATTTATCAGTGTCTCACTAACATGGATCAATCCATTCAGTGCATATGATGTTGTCTCTAATGCCTTAATCTCTTTAGGTGTAGACACATTCATTGAGCCTTCAACCTTTTCCATCTCTAAAAGATGTGACTCAAGCATTGTAAGCTTATGGGTCAATAAGATAAATCTATCTAAAAATCTCCCTTTCTCTATTTCTTGTACACTTATCTTATCCAATAGCCTATATGTTTCTTTATCCATTTCACCCAGAGCTAGTGAAGATGATTCACAACTATCCATAAGACTATCAAGAGTAGCCCTATCTTTGGCTATAATCTCCTCAATGTTATTTACATGCCTGCAAGGACTTAAGATATAGATGTAAATCTTCTTGCCTTGTGCTACACAACTCCAAGCCTTAAGAGTAGTAACCTTGAGAATGTCTAAGTCCCATGAGATGGACTAACAGACTTCTCTCAACTTATTCTCCAAAAAGTTCTTCTCAGCCTTATCTTCTACAATCTTTAGCAATGAGTCAAAGTGACTATCAAAGCTATCCAATACTGAACCAAGGTTCTTAGCTTCATCCTTTTCCTGAAAGATAACCAGTGAGGGAAGTAGCTTGTTCACTATTTCTATAGCCCTTTCCATTACCTTAACTCTTTTGTCACCTTTTTGCACTAATCTTTCTTTAGCTTTAGCAAAAGCTATGAAGGATAGCCTTATAAGCTAATCCTCATCCATATTGTCTACATCTAAACTTACTGGTTTGGCCATACTTGCCAACAATAAGGAGGTGTCCAATCTAACCTCAACAACTTTTTCTATTTTGATCTATTCTTCCTTCTTTTCCTCCAGCTATATTACTTTCTCATATATTTTATCTTCTAGTTTCTCCTCTGATTTCTCTTCCTGTGTCTGCTCTTGATCTCCAACTTCCATCACACTAACCATATTATCCAAAAATAGATCATTAACATCATGCAAAGTGTCAAGGGTCACAGGCACACCAGTGACAAAGAAATCTGGTTGCATGCTAGCTTGTACACTTTCATCCACTGCCTTGGAACTTTCTCCCAATCGCAAAGATGCAAGCTTAGTAAACTTGGTAGGTGAGGTCTTCTTTGGCATATCACACATTAGAATTTGATCTAATACCTTTTGAGTGTCCTCAATCACCTCATCATATTTCCTAGCCATGATTTTGACTAGTCTGGCCTTTGTCCTCAGTAGGGGTTTCAATGCATTTATAATTCTCTCTCTTTCCTGTATTGATACAACTAGTAACATATCCTCAATCACCTTGTTCCTTATGTCTTCATCCTCTAATTATGCCAACTATTTTCTGATTTCCAGTTTGTTGTATAGTTCTTTAGGGATGCTTTCTTCAATCTCCAATAGATTCTTCTTAAAAACTAGCATATACTCAATGATAGTATCTTCAATGATTTCTTGGTTTTCAGCATCATACCTCTCATATTATCTATCCATAGTCTACAAGTTCCCATCTTTTATCACTCTCTTTGGTAGTAATTTAAGGCCTGGTTTCCACAAAGTTTGTGAATCCCTTTGAGCTTCTTTCTCTTCTACTTTCTCAGCTTCATTTTCCTCTTTCTTCTTCCTCTTCACTTCTATCTCTTTCTCCTTAGGATTATCCTACTTACCTGTTCTTGTAGATATTCTGGGAATGATTGCAGGCACAAATTCTTGTATTTCCTCCTCTTATGTAGTTGACAAATCAACAATATTAATAGTAGGAGTTACTATCTTTTCTACCTCTGAAAGAATAGTTGCATCAATAGCAATGCTAGAAGATGCCTCCATCTTTGTTCTTATACTTCTCAACTTCTCCTTAGTGATTCCTACCTTTGCAGTGATATCTTCAACAATTTTGTTGACTTTCCTTTTCCTTGTTACCTTTTATTGCTCTTCTCTGACTATTTCATACTTCTCCCTATATGTTCCCCATCTTTCTTGGGTAGGGTTTATTTTTGCTTCTAGTACATGCTCTACCTGCATGTTTAGAATCTCAGCACTTACTTCATATCCCATAGGATAACACCATTTCATTCTTGGTTCTACTGCCTCAAAGAAAACATAATCAATTTCAACCATGAAATAGATGGTATCCTCATACTTTTCCACTATGTTTTCCACTATCCTATACCTTTCTTTCATCTACCTTTGTATTATCATTGTCATGGAAAATAGTTCACCATCAACCCAATTCTTATCTTGTCTTTGGTAGTACTCTAAAATCTTAATTCTAGTGGGTACATTGTCCTCCCATGCCCTAGGGTGCATACCACGAAACTTGTGAATGATATGAATATACATATGGACTAACAATGATCCAAACCTAAATGCTTTAGATTTGTCTTTCTTTATAGCCTTAAGATTATCTAGAAACTATTGTGCTAGGACTTCAAAAAGGTTACATTTTTTTTTTCTTTCACCATTTTGTATGCCATCATGATGACCCCAGTAGATATAGAGTTTGGTATGCTACTATAAAATAACTTGTAATCCAAAAAAATTGCTACCAACCTAACATCCTGTTGATAGATGTCATTGATTCTCATCACCCTATTATCCCACTTGGAATGGGTTAGGGTTTCTGCCTATTTCCTTAGGTTCTTTTCTACTACAAGTAGGGCTCCTTCATTATCAAGGCCTATGATCTCATGAATTGTCTGTGCAAAAATATTTACTGGTTGTTTTCCAATACAAACAAATTGATCATGAACTCTACTAAGAATGATCTTAAACTGGTCAACTTTCATGAATTCTATGAGTAAGGTTTTCTTAATGATAGATTGATCTTGTAGGTGTTTGAATTATTCTACCATGGATCCATCAACTTCTATCATACTATCCAATTCAGTATATATGTTCACATCTCCAATAATTTCATACTTGCAGTCTATGTATGCCCTAATGTATTCAACATGCAATACACCTACTAGGGCTTGTGAAAATGCTCCTTCCAAATCATCCTCACAAGGCTTAAAAGGATGTCTCTTGAACTTATACCTAGGTTTGTCCACAACATCATAAACTATTGCTGCATCCATAACTTCTCTATGAGATTAGGTCTTAATACCTTTAATTGTGCTAAAATCTGAAACTGGCTTCATGCAATCACACAATCACTCTTCTAGATGACTGATATCCTTCACAACTCTACTCTCCTTAAATGCTAATAAAAAAATGGTATAAAAATGAATTCTTTCAAGTCCTTTTATCCATCACAAGTTGAGTATGTGCATTAAACAAAGGCAGCTCAACTTCACATGTCGTCCAATCAATACAAAACTCACGAACATAGAAGATGAATCTCCAAGTGTTGCACTCTCATCCACAGACTCCTTAGTGTCTTTACAGATCATACCTAAGCTCGCATGAGCTTACTGTTATTAGTATTTTACTCATCTTTAGAGGCCTAGTTACTAAGTTAGACTACTGCACCTTAGTTTGAAATTATTAGTGGGCTTTCTTAATATTTGTGTTCATTTCAAGGTACATAAAAGAGAAAAAGGAAATGAACTACATCTAAGAATTACATGTGCATGTATCAATGTTAAGTATGTTGTACAAAAGGAAAAGATACTAAGTAGAACATCTATCCAAGCTCACACAATGTGAGCATAGTCATTGTCAGAATTGAATGAATAAGTGTAGATATACATGAAGTAATGAACATGAAGTACAAGGGTACCAGACATTATTTCTTGGTAATGGTATTGGATCCAATCCTGTCTAGAGAGCTCCTGTGGTCCAGAACCTACAAGAAGAGAGAATGGAGATACAAGTTAGATCCAATGCATCTAAAAAATGCATGGCACCACAATATTCAAAAGATGCATATATGCACTCAGCTATACACCTATGGGAAGGGTTGTACTTAGGGCATGTGTATCAAGGAGGCTCCAAAAATAAAAGAAACACCTTGTTTTCACTGATGTGTTTGTTCCATGTGAAGATACAGGAGAAGCTGATTCAACAACAATCCAAGGGTGCTGGGACCCAAATGAAAGACCTTGACCTCTGATGTAGATCATGATAGGAAAACCCCAAATTTCCTTGTCAGTGGTTGCATCATAGGCTAAGAACACCCATGATGAATGGAGAAGCAACCAGATGAGGCAGTATTAATAGGAAACTTGGGGATCACAAGGATGAATCAAGTTAAGCATGGTCAAACAAAAGAAAAAAGGAGGGCTTGTAGGGTACACTAAGGCATCATCAAAATAGAGAAATAAGATGTACTTCAAATTTTTAGTTAATACATTGATGCCATGGCATGAGCATATTCAAATTTGCATGGTGAACCAAATACAAAAGGTGCTACAGATGGTCAATCGGTGACACAATATGGCATATCTCATGTGGAATAGAGAACAAGTAGTGCATGTGGGAATATAAATTGGCACCAGATAGTATGTTATCAAATACATCTCCAGCATAGTGAAATGAAATAGTCATGGCATACATTCGACATATGGGGTCAGTCCCAATCAAGGAGAAGCATATTTATAACAATGGCATCAAGAGTTTTAAAAAATAGTACAGTATCATGGATCATAGATACCATATCAAAAAAGGGGCCTTCTAATTAAGGAGAAATGAGCACTAACAAGTGTATCTTCAGCTCTCATGGCAGCATGATAATTCAACAACAACTATCTGTAATATCATGAATATCAAAATCAGACAATAGTGATAATGAAGATAAAAGTCTAGCAAATGTGCATATAGAGTCAACAAATTTTCCATAGTAATGAAGGTAAAAAGCTTTAACATGATGTTATCAATATGATGCCAAAGATAGGACATACCATGGCATCATGAGAGCAAGCATACAACAACAAATGAATCAATAGCCACAACAAGCAAAGATTATGATGCTTCAAATCAGTAATAAACACATAAAGAACAAATATTTGACGGGCAATAGAATCTATATCAATACAATAATAAAATATCAAGAAGAGTGTAGACTAGCATGAGCTCCCAAAAAATGAATGTAAAGTCCATAGTATGCTAAGATTTTAGAGGTTCAGGCCCTTGATTTCAACAGGGGACTACAAAATACAATGACAACAAATATATATTGAGCCTATGGTTAAAACAATGAGATCTTTTCTCTATAAGTTCATGGGCCCGTGAAAGATAAAAGAACATAGGCATCATGTCACTAAAGCCTCAGTGTGAACTGTTACCAAAGCATGATAGCATAATTTAATAGATTATTCATAGGATCACAATCTACCAAGGAGGTTTGACATCTTAGAATACATAGCACTAGCGCATGTGATTGTAATTCCGGCCTGAACTTCTCATAAACAATGGGCATGGTGTGTTTTTGTGAAGGGGAATATACAACAAGACTCATGGGCCATTAAAAGCATGACATAGGATCAGAAAACAATGGCACTATTGAATCAATACAACCAGTCTAATGGAGTGATCAAGACTCAAAGGCTTGATAGACTATGCATCAACATACCATTTCTTAAGGGCTCACAGGCTATCAAGACAATTTGGCATCATTGCAAAGCATGAATACTACTAGTAATAAGCACACAACAATATAGTAGTAAAGATAGTAGCATCACCCATACAAAGAAATGATCATGTCAAAACCTAAGGCACGTGCTGAGAAATGCAATAAACAAGGCTCATGCCTTGGCATCAGTAGTAAGCATTAACAAATAAATATGGTAGTTTACCATACTAAGGATCCATCAAGAAAGGTACATAGCCCACTGGTCTCCATCAAACATTACCATAATGATAATGTTACCAGTTCTTAGTCCTCACATCAAATATATGGTGAAGGGTAGGCACCAGCTTTGATGAGGGTTTTGAGCCAATCATAGAAATCCCAAATCACAGGTCACAATCCCATGATGCCAAGACACTAGACTTGTGGCACAATACAATAGCAGCCCATGAGTCAATGGTTCACAGTGTCCTCATTGAGCATGAGACAAAAAAAATAACAGAGGTCAGGGCATAGTGCCATTAACAATAGCAGGCATCTCAAATGTTTTCATAAACATAAAAAGAAGATTTACTCAGTAGGCCAAATATACATGAATACAAATCAAGCTCACAAGCACCATAGATTTAACAGTGAATGGGAATATGATGCCCTGGGCCTATAAATGAAAAGACATAGTGCTTTCAAGATGTGATTGATTCAATCAAATGCCATGAAGTGAAATGAAAATTATAGAGATGATATTCCCTTGAAAACCCATAAGGGCTGAATATATGTTGTGGACAAAGCATACAATACCAAATAAAGAATAGAGAATGGCTAATAGTGCCCTCTAAATGAGAGATTGCTAGGAAATGAAACGTGGAAGAAAGTTGAAAACCCAAATGCTTACCTTCTACAATGATGCCACAAATAGAAAGAGCTGAGGTTTCTAAAGCCGAACTCAGGGATCAGAAGTAAACTTCCAATGAAAATGGAAACTTGCCAATTGCTGAGTTAGAGGGGTTTGGTGCTAGCAGCTTCCCATTTTTTACAAAGAGGGTTTTGATAATAATGCATTACTCATTTCTCCCCTTCTTTTTAGGGTCAAGTTTTCTTATCTTTTTGGGTGTCTTTTGTTATGTGTGGGTTTTTTATAATAATGCAAATGCTTTAAAATATGTTTTCCCCTTTTTAATATTGGGTTGAGAACTATTTTAAATCCACATATTCTATTTGCATAGGGGTTAAGTTTTAATGGAATAGTCATTAGATGTTTTATTGTAAATTCTAACAATGGTATTTTTATAAACCATTGTCAAAATCCTATTTTGGTGCATGAGTTAGTGGGTAGGGTTATTCCTTTGACCATATTTTTTAGGCTCCCACTTTCTCCGCTACCCTTAGAAACTCAAAAATCTAGCATCTGAATTTATGAGGCATTCATGGGTCTTTTTGTGGGGTTTTTGATTTTTAGGAGGTTGAGGGTTTCATGCAGTTTCCTAGGTTTTAGTAATATACCTCTCACTTTTCATGAGGGAGGTTAGCTATTCATTCTATTCTCTCTTATATGAGTGTTGTAGCTTTGAGAGAGACATCTTGTACTTAGTTTCTTTTCAGAAATAAAATTGATCCCTCTTGTTTCCCTACAATTTTAGAATTCTTCTTATTGAATCTCATGTAGGATTATTGTGATGTTATTGTATCCTTAATCTGCATGTTGATCCAATTGAATGTTTATAAATTCATCTTAGCTCTATAGTGTTAATTCATGTACAAACCAAAAAGATCAGAATTGTGGAATCATCTTCCCTTCTCTGTGTTTCAAGTACCTTATTTCCTAGGGAGTTTAAGGCAGTAGAATCAAGTTGTGAAATGTAGTTTTGTTTTGCTATTGCAGTAAGCTTAATTTAGTTGTGGATCTTCTTTTAAATTTGGTGGATCACCTAGTTTTGAAGTCAATTTTAGTTATTTATTTTATGCACTCTCTCCCTTTCCTCCTAAATTTAGTCAGTTTAAATTGATCTAAGGGGAATCTGGCCCCTAATCAGGTTGTCTACTCTTAGATAGGTTACCCACAACCTGAGAGTAGTCCCATGTTTCATAGGATTGCTGGGTTTTAAAAGTTAGCAAATTGGGTGCAATCCTTAGTGACAATAGTTTTTGGCATGCACGGTGGGACAGAAGACTCAATGAGTCAAATTTCTAATATTTTTACATGTAGGTTATTGTTTGGTATGAGCAGTGACTATGTCTTGATATCATACCTGGCAACTCTAATCTTATTTTATGTAGATCAGTATCCAAGCTTATGAGTGGGATTCCAACCAGGTAGAGTAAGAATCCTTTTGTTTATGCAGAGCTACCATCTATCAAGAAAAAGCCTAAAGAAGCCCAAACTAGTGCATCCCAATCTACAAATCCCACTCCCAATCCCGCTCAAATTCCTATAATCACTTCCCCAATTCAGCTAGTGCAAGTAGCACCAGCAGTTCAAGCTCCCCTTAATCCTCTAATGGCTAGAAATCATCCTTTTGTAGCATTCAATCAAGGTAGCCCCTTGAATTTGCAACAGCATAATGACATACCTATATCAACCCATAAGAGCTTTCCTATTTTCATAGGAGATGATCAGACCTTCACTATTGAGCATATAAGAGGTGTTGCATCCCTCTATGCCCTCCATAATATAACCCAAGATAATTTGGCTATGAGGTTGCTGGAAACATCCCTCAAAGGAAAAGCTTTACAATGGTTTAGAGGTTTAGCAGTCAGTTTTATAACTGATTGGGATGGGTTGGGTCAAGCCTTGACCAATCATTTTGAAGATAAGTCTGATCACCTCTCCTTAGTTGAGCATTTGACTACCATTAAAAGGGCACCCAAGGAGTATATGATGGATTTTAATTTCAGATTTTGGAGGACATGGAATAGAATGCCAACCACAGTTAGACCCTCAAGCCAGCATGTTTTCTTGTATTATCTAGGAGCCCTCAACATTGATATCTCTATTATGATTCAATTTATGGGAGGGAATAATTTACCAGTAGCATATGATCTCACCATAAGAGTTGAAAACAATGTAATACTAGTAGGAAAAATAGCCCCAAGGCCTCCAATGCCTATTTTCCCTGAGCTTTATCCTGTTCCTAAAGAGATTCTAGCCTTGGCATCTATTCCACCTCTTCTAGCTGTGAACCAATCCCAAGAGCTGAATGAGATCAAAAAGGCCTTGCAAAGTGTTACTAATGAGTTGGTTAGTCTAAAAAAGTAGTAGTACCAGCCTCATCAACAACCCTACCAAGCTCCATATCAGGCCCAATACTAGAAAAATAGACCCCAATACCAATTAGGCTAGCAAGGCCAAGTAAGAAACTACAATTAGAAAGCTAGTCAGCCCTATAATCCTAACATTCCTAGTGCTTCTAGAGAGCTGGTTCATGTAGCTTAGAACATGGCACAAGAATATCAATGGGGTTTCCCATGTAATCAGAAACATAGCTAGGGGATGTGTCCCAATGGATATGGCCAAGCCCTCATGGTGTAGATCAATGTTATGATGTTGCAGGAGATGATTCAAGAACTAGAGATTTAGCAAGGTTGGGTTGCTGCCCCAAATGAGCTACAAACACCTAAGGTGGCATTGGTTAACTTTCAGAAAGAGGATTTTTCCAGGGTAAATTTTCTCCTAAATTACAACCAGAACTATGTTCTAGTTGCAGCCAACAAAAGGTCTAAGAAGAAGGCTTTGGAGGTTGAACAAGTGGCCTCTACCAGTCAGCAAGCTCCTATTGTGACTCCACAACCGAAGGTGGTTCAAACACCCGTCCAAAATTAGTCAAAAGAAGTTAAGGAGCTAGCAAAGGTAGCAAAATAGTTGGCATATACAGTACAAGAGATTGTTGTAGCAAAAGGGCAGCCTAAGGTGAGCTTGGGAGCTTTCAATATTGTCAAGAAAATGAGGAAGACCTCTATAAGTGTGCCTATGATGGACACTTTGGCTATCCTAGGAAAAAAGGAGCTAATACTTAGTGAATTGGCTAAGATGTCATCAAATGAAGAAGCTATTTTAGAACAGCCTAGAATCCTGGTGGCTAAAACACCTCAAAAAGAGTAGTAAACTGAAGAAGCCATCTTGTAGCCCATCGTTGCTCCACAAGTTAAACCCCCTCCTTTTTATGTTACCCTTGTTGTTGGGAATTTTTTGGTTCATAATTGCATGATAGACTTAGGGGCAAGTAGTTCTATAATTTCTAAACAGCTAGTAGACCTCCTAGGATTGTCTTATGAGCCAATAGATAGGCCCATTGTTTAGTTGGATGGGTCATCAATTAGCACTATTGGAGTCATTAAAGACTTGAGTCTCACTTTACATGAATGTACCAACTTCTCTATTCCCTAGGATGTCAATGTTATAGATCTGCCTCCCCACTTTGCTATCTATCTAAGTAGATATTTCACTACTAGGTTGGGGGGATGCCTCTCAGCTGATTGGTCTCATTTATACTTCAAAACCAAGTATGGGACTAGGGTGAGAATCAAGTCCAAATATTTTGCAAAGAACCATGCTGAACCTTAAACCCCTAGCCCTATAAATGCCAATATGATGTTCCATGAGCAAGATTCCATCGATTCTAAGCTTGAGACCACTATCGAAAACATTCTAGATATTGTCCTAGATGAATGGGCTGAAAGAGATTTAGAAGATAAACCTTTTAAAAACATGGAGATTTTGGGTATTGGGATGTATATCATTCATGAGGAGGGTGTTGTAATTCCAGATTTGATGAAAAAAGAAGATAAGTGTTCTGAAAATCAGAATGGTGAGCTATGGAAATTGTTCTTTGATGGTGCCAGAAGCATAATTAGTTTAGGAGGAGGAGCTGAACTAATTTCTCCAGAAGGACAAAAGTATTACTTTGTTGTTTGTTTTTCTTTCAACTATACTAACAATACAGTAGAGTATAAGGCTTTGATTTATGGTTTAGAATGGGCTAGACAAAGAGGAATCAAGTGTCTAAAAGTTATAGGTGATAGTGAGTAAGTGGTTAATCAGATTTGTGGCACTAACCTCACAAAAAATGATACACTCAAAATGTATAAGCACAAGGTTTGGGATTTAATGGAAGACTTTTGTGCTTTTAATCTGGTTGTTGTCCCAAGAAACTAGTAAAAATAGGCAGACAAGTTGGCTTCCATGGGAATAGAATATGATATTCCAAAGGAGGTCACAAACATTGAAATGTAGCATGTGAAAGTCCTAGTAAGGCCATCAATACTAGACAATCAAGTGAGTTGGAAAGTCTTTGAAAATGATGAACATAATTTCAATTTTTTGATAGAAGAGGCTGAGATCTCTAAGGTTAATCAAAATAAACATGCTCACTAGTATAATGACCAGATGTTATAGTTGAACACTAACAAGTTACCCAAGGGACTAGTCACCCTTGAGTCCATTTTTAACTCTGATGATAAACTCAGAGGAGACAAGGCCAGCATGACAGTAAAGGAAGAGCACTACTAGCTTGTAGAGATTTTCAAAGATAAATTCCTCAAGTTGGGAAAGGTATGCACTCAGCCAGAAAGGTAGGCCTTTATCTCATTATGTCAAGATTTTAGTGATGTTTTTCCTTGGGAGTATTATGATCTGAAAGGATTTGACCCCCACTTAGCCCAGCGCACCATTGAGCTTGAACCCCATGCCAAACTAGTGAGACAAAAATAGAGACCTATCAATCCTAAACTAGAAGTGTTGAGGAAAACAAAGCTGAGGAAAATGATTGAAGCCAATATTGTCTTTCCCATTAAACACACCTCTTGGGTTTCCAATCTAGTACCTGTCAGGAAAAAGAATGGTGAAATCTAGTTATGAGTGGATTTTAGATACCTCAACAGAGCCTCACTCAAAGATCACCATTCGTTGCCCTCCATGGAACAAATATTGCAGTATGTCTTAGGGTCTGACAGATTTTCTTTGCTAGATGGCTTTTCTGGCTATAGCCAATTGCTAGTTAGAGAGGAAGACCAATACAAGATAGCCTTCACCACCAAATGGGGCACCATGGCATACAAGAAGATTCCTTTTGGGTTGTCTAACGCTGGTGCTACATTTCAAAAAGCCATGGAGATGGCATTTGCTAGTTTGATGAACAAGTTTGTTCTAGTTTATTTGGATGATATAACTATTTTTTCAAAAGATACTAATGATCACCTGGTTCATTTGAGGCAGATTTTTGAAAGGTGTAGAGAATTTGGAGTTTCATTAAATCCTAAAAAATGTATCTTTGTTGTCCATGAAGGAAGATTGCTAGGGCACATTATTTCGAAGCAAGGAACAACAATTGATCCTGAGAGGATATAGGCCATCATAGCACTACCCTTGCCAGCACACAAAAAGGGGCTACAGAGTTTCCTTGGGAGAATCAAATTTTTGAGAAGGTTCATCCCTAATGTTGTAGCACTACTAAAGGCTATGACCCAGATGTTGAAGAAGAAATCAACCTTTCACTGGACAAATGAAGGGAAGAAATGTTTTGAAGAGATCAAGGAATAAATTGCTTCTACTCCTACTCTGGTAAACCCTAATTTTTCTAAAGATTTAATCTTGTATGCTTTTGGGGACACTGATAGTATCTCTTCCATGCTAGTCCAGTGGAATATTGAGAAATAGGAGGAGCTAGTGGCTTTTTATAGCCAAGGTTTGGATGGCTATGAATTGAATTATACTCTTGTAGAGAAACACATTTTATCATTAGTGAGGAGCTTGAATAAATTTAGGCACTTGTTGTCCAACAACATAGTGCACTTAATGGTTGCTCGCCCTTGCATAAAAGATTTCCTTCTAAATAAGGACCTAAGCCACTAGAGGGCTGGTTGGATCACCAAAGTCATGGAATATGGCATTCAGGTCAAAGTGACTAAGTTGATTAGGGGAAAGGGCCATGTGAATAGATGAATGAGGGAAAAATAGACAAAAGCCAGCAAGAAGAAGAAGTTGTCCTGATGAACCAGAATGTAGAATAAAGTACAAGTTGGACAACACAGATGAAACATTATCTCTCAACTGGTCAATGCCCTCGAGGCCTTGATAGGAGTAAAAGGGGGTACTTTAGACCTCAAGCTATCCCATTTATCATTTTGGATGATGTTCTGTTTAGAAAGGATTATATTAGTGTCTTGTTGAGATTTGTTGAAACTAGCCAAGTAGATAGAATATTAGAGGGGTTTCATGATGGAAGTTTTGGAGGACACTTTGTAGCCAGAACCACTACTCTAAAAGTGATGAGGGCAGGTTACTATTGGCCCTGCATGTACAAGGATGCATTTGATTTGGTAAGGAAGTGCAAGAACTATGCCTTGTTTGCTAGAAAATAGAATTTGTCACCCCTCCCACTGCATCCCATTAAAGTGGAGTAGCCCTTTTCCAAATGGGGGTTGGACTTCATTAGACCTATCAATCCTCCATCTAGTGCTGTACATAAATGGATACTTACTACCATGGATTATTTTACCAAATGGACAGAGGTTGTAGCATTGAAGGAAGCAAATGAGACCTCTATCCTAAATTTCTACCAAGACATTGTGTCTAGATTTGGCGCTCTAGACTCTATCATTTCGGACAATGCTATGGCATTTCTTAGAATGTGAATCTTAGAATGGGCATTAAGACACAATATTTTCCTAAGTACCTCATATAACTATTACCCTCAAGGTAATGGTCAGGAAGAATCAACAAACAAGAACTTGTTGAGGATCATTAAAAGGACTATAGAAGGAAACTAGAGGAATTGGTACAACAAGTTGAAGCCAGCCTTATGGGAAGACAAAATAACACCTAAGAGGTCTATAGGTAACTCTCCTTACACACTTGTTTATGGGAAAGAAGCTAGGATTCCTTTGTCTACTAAGTTGCTTACTTTAAGCTTAATCAAGGAGATTGATTTGATGGAAGAAGATATTATGCAAGTTAGGCTTGCTGAGTTAGTTGAACTTGAAGAAGTAAGAAAACTAGCACTAGAGAACCTGGAAGCTCATCATTCTCAGATAAAGAGGAGCTTTGATAAAAGAGCCACACCTAGAGTTTTTAAGGAAGGAGACCTTGTCCTCAAGTGGGATGAATCAAAACATAAACCAAAAAGGCATACTAAATTCAATGCTATATGGAGTGGACCCTTCATGGTTGTTAAATGCAAGGCCCATAATGCTTTTCAGCTAGCTAATATGGATGGAGAGGAGTTTCCCATTCTAGTGAATGGGATTCACCTCAAAGCTTGTTTTTGAGGTCAAATTCTACCCTGTACATTAGTAAGCTAGAGGTTTTAGTTTTCTATGTTTCCTAAATGCCTTGGCACAAGTTGGTTTCTAGTTATGTTTTCAGTTTGCCTTCAGTTAAGTTTTCAGTTTGGTTTGAGTAGCAATAAGTTAGAGCAGTCTATCTCTAACAGTTAGTTGTTTTCTTAGCAAGACAAGTTGTTTGATCTAAGGCTACGTTTATTTTTGAGGCTTATAAGACTTTGTGCCCAATGGATTACAAGGCAACTGGTCAGGATGTTTAGAAGGCAAGCACTCAAAAGAGGTTGCCATAATTTTATTAGTATTTTACTCATCTTTGGAGGCCTAGTTACTAAGTTAGACTACTACACCCTAGTTTGAAATTATTACTGGTCTTTCTTAATATTTGTGTTCATTTCAATGTACATGAAAGAGAAAAAGGAAATGAACTACATCTAAGAATTACATGTCCATGTATCAATGTTAAGTATGTTTTAGAAAAGGAAAATAAACTAAGCAAAACATCTATCCAAGCTCACACAGGCCGTGAGGATAGTCATTACCATAATTGAATGAATAAGTGTAGATATACATGAAGTAATGAACATGAAGTACAGGGGTACCAAATATTGCTTGGTAATGGTACTGTATCTAGTCCTATCTAAAAAGCTCCCATGGTCCAGAACCTACAAGAAGAGAGAATGGAGATATGGGTTAGATCCAATGGATCTAAACAATGCATGGTACCATAGTATTCACAAGATGCATATATGCACTCAGCCATACACCTCTGGGAAGGGCTATGCTTAGGGCATGTGTATCAAGGAGGCTCCAAAAATTTAAAAAACACCAAGTTTTCACTGACATGTTTGTTCCATGTGTAGATATAGGAGATGTTGTTTCAACAACAATCCAAGGGTGTTGGGACCCAGATGAATGACCTTGACCTATGATGCAAATCATGATAGGAAAACCTCAAATTTCCTTGTCAGTGGCTATATCATAGGCCAAGACACCCATGATGAATGGAGAAACAACTAGACGAGGCAGTATCAATAGGACACTCAGGGATCACAAGGATGAATCAAGTTAAGCATGGTCAAACAAAAGAAAAAAGGGGGGCTTGTAGGGTACACTAAGGCATCATCAAAATAGAGAAATAAGATGTACTTCAAATTTGTAGTTAATACATTGATGCCATGGCATGAGCATATTCAAATCTGCATGGTGAACCAAATACAAAAGGTTCTACAGATGGTGAATCAGTGACACAATATGGCATATCTCATGTGGAACAATGAACAAGTAGTGCATTTGGGAATATAAATTGGCACCAGATAGTTTGTTATCAAATACATCTCAAACATACTGAAATGAAACAATCATGGTATAATGTTTGCATATGGGGTCAGTGCCAATCAAGGAGCAGCATAATTATAATAGTGGCATCAAGAGTTTTAAAAAATAGTACAGTATCATATATCATAGATACCATATCAAAAAAGGGGCCTTCAAATTAAGGACAAATGAGCATTAACAAGTGCATCTTTAGCTCTCATGGTAGCATGATAGTTCAACAACAATTATCTATAATATCATGAATATCAAAAGTAGACAACAATGATAATGAGGATAAAAGTCTAGCAAATGTGCATATAGAGTCAACAACTTTTCCATAGTAATGAAGGTAAAAAGCTCTAACATGATGTTATCAATATGATTCCAAAGATGGGACATACCATGGCATCATGCGAGCAAGCATACAACAACAAATGAATCAATAGCCATAGCAAGTAAAGATTATGATGCTTCAAAGAAGTAATAAACACACAAAGAACAAATTGATGGGCTATAGAATCTGTATCAATACAATAATAAAATATCAAGAAGAGTGTGGACTGGCATGAGCTCCCAAACAATGAATGTAAAGTCCACAGTATGCTAAGATTTTAGAGGTTCGGGCCCTCGATTTCAATAGGGGATTGCAAAATACAATGACAACAAATATATATTGAGCCCACGGTTAAAACAATGAGATCTTTTCTCTATAAGTTCACAGGGCCGTGAAAGATAAAAGAGCACAGGCATTGTGTCATTATAGCCTTAGTGTGAATAGTTACTGAAGCATGATAACACAATTTGATAGATTATTCATGGGCTCACAGTCTACCAAGGAGGTTTGGCATCTTACAATATGTAGCACCAATGCATGTGACTTTAATACAAGCCCAAAATTCTAATAAACAATGGGCATGGTGTGTTTTGATGAAGAGGAATATATAGCAAAACTCATGGGCCATTAAAAGCATGACACATGATCAACAAACAGTGGCACCATTGAATCAATACATCAAGTCTAATGGAGTGATCAAGACTCACGGGCTTGATAGACTATGAGTCAACATACCATTTGTTAAGGGCTCACAGTCTATCAAGACAATCTGGCATCATTGCAAAGCATGAATACTACTAGAAATAAGTACACAACAATATACCAGTAAAGATAGCAGCATCACCCATACAAAGCAATGAGCATGTCACAGCCTAAGGCACATGTTGAGAAATGCAATAAACAAGGCTCATGGCCTGGCATCAGCAGTAAGCATTAACAAATAAATATGGTAGTTTATGGGACTAAGCATCCATCAAGCAAGGTACATAGCCCGCTAGTCTGCATCAAACATTACCACAATGATAATGTTACCAATTCTCAGTTCTCACATCAAATACATGGTGAAGGGTAGACATCAGCTTTAATGAGGGTTTCGAGCCAATCACAGAGATGCCAAATCACAGGCCGCGATCCCATGATGTCGAGACACTAGACTCATGGCATAATACAATAGCAGCCCATGAGTCAATGGCTCACGATGCCCTCATTGAGTATGAGATAATAAAAATAACAGAGGTCAGGACACAGTGCCATTAACAACAACAAGCATCTCAAATGTTTTCATAAATATAAAAATAAGATTTACTCAGCATGCCAAATATACATGAATACAAATCAATCTCACAAGCACCATAAATTTAATAGTGAGTGGGAATATGATGCCCTAGGTGTGTAAATTAAAAGACACAGTGCTTTCAAGATGTGATTGATTCAATCAAATGCCATGAAGTGAAATGAAAATTACAGAGAAACCATTCCCTTGAAAACCCATAAGGGCCAAATATACATTGTGGACAAAGCATATAGTACCAAATAAAGAATAGAGAACAGATAACAGTTAATAGTGGCCTCAAAATGAGAGATTGCCAAGAAATGAAATGTGGAAGAAAGTTGAAAACCTGAATGCTTACCTTCTATGATGATGCCACAAATAGAAAGAGTTGAGGTTTCCAAAGCCAAACTCAGGGATCAAAAGTAAACTGTCAGTGAAAATGGAAACTTTCCAGTTGCCGAGTTAGAGGGGTTTGATGCCAGCAGCTTCCCATTTTTCACAAAGAGGGTTTTGATAATAATGCATTACTAATTTCTGCCCTTCTTTTTAGGGTCAAGTTTTGTTATCTTTTTGGGTGTCTTTTGTTATGTGTGGGTTTTTTTATAATAATGTGAATGCTTTAAAATATGTTTTCCCCTTTTTAATATTGGGTTGAGAACTATTTTAAGACCACATATTCTATTTGCATAGGTGTTAAGTTTTAATGGAATAGTCATTGCATGTTTTATTGTAAATTCTGACAATGGTATTTTTATAAACCATTGTGAAAATCCTATTTTGGTGCATGACTTAGTGGGCAGGGTTATTCCTTTGACCATCTTTTTTAAGCTCCCACTTTCTCTGCTATCCCTAGAAACTCAGGAATCTGGCATCTGAATTTATGAGGAATTCATGGGCCTTTTTGTGGGGTTTACCATTTTTAGGAGGTTGAGGTTTTCATGCAGTTTCCTAGGTTTTAGTTATATACCTCTCACTTTTCGTGATGGAGGTTAGCTCTTCATTCTATTCTATCTGATATGAGTGTTGTAGCTTTGAGAGAGACATCTTGTACTTAGTTTATTTTTAGCAATAAAATTGATCCCTCTTGTTTACCTACAATTTTAGAATTCTTCTTATTGAATCTCATGCATGATTATTGTGATGTTATTGTAACCTTAATCTGCATGTTGATCTGAGTGAATGTTTAGGAATTCATCTTAGCTTTGTAGTGTCAATTCATGTGCAGACTGAAAAGATCAAAATTATGGAATCATCTTCCCTTCTCTTTGTTTCAAGTACGTCATTTCCTAGGGAGTTTAAGGCAGTAGAATCAAGTTGTGAAATGTAGTTTGGTTTTGTTGTTGTAGTAAGCTTAATTCAGTTGTGGATCTTGTTTTAAATCTGGTGGATCACCTAGTTTTGAAATCAATTTTAATTATTTTTTTTACGCACTCTCTCCCTTTCCTCCTAAAGTTAGTCAGTTTAAAGTTATCCAAGGGGAAGCCGACCCCTAATCTAGAGGTCTACTCTCAGATAGGTTACCCATAGCCTAAGAGTAGTCCCATGTTTCACAGGATTACTGGGTTTTAACACTTAGAAAATTGGGTGAAATCCTTAGTGACAACACTTACTTCACATATACAAGAGCTAGATATATTCTATTCTATGCATCTAGTGCCACCCATAAGGCCATGTGACCCTCTAGGTCGATGCCTCAAAGAACTCATCATGTGAAGACATGTTATCATCCACTATCTCTCCCTGAACCAATGCTTTTTTTAGAACTTTTACTTTGCATACCTTCTCATCCTCTTATTTCTTGAAATGACTCAAAATCATTCATGTAATCGTTGAGACTCTTACCAGTGTCACCGATATTCTTCCTTATAACCACAAGAGGTGGTCCTTTTAGTTAACTCAATCTTCTTGGTCCTCTTCTATTGTCTTCTCTATTATATCTTCAAAACTTCATAATGTGACCTAGATTGTTACATTTGTAACAAGTAGGTGGTCTCCTTCTGTCTTGATTAGTATGCAACTTATAGTACCTTATTGTATGCCCAAATTTATTGAATTTTTGACATGTGATCTTGGCTATTATTTCTTCTCTAACATAATCTTTCTTATACATAGATTGATTAGGTTTTCTACAATCTACTTTCTTGTGTCCATATTCATAATAGTTAAAATAGTAGCTAGTAAAGGGCTTAGAGTTACCTCTACTTCTACAATCTCTTTTCATGTGACCTATTTTGTTGCATCCAAAACATCTACCTCTGAAAGGTCTGAACTATTCTCTAGGTTCTTCATGAGTAGGTATTTATTCAATCTTAGCTCCATTTGTTTCTTCTTGAGTTTTAGAACATTCTGCTTCATTGAATCCAACTCCAACCATATATCCTTTAGGATTTTGTCTTGCTCTTTATTCATCAATCTTGTCACTACTCATGTGCATCTTCTAAATGTGTAATTTGGCTTGAGTGAGTTCACCTTTAATGATTTTCTTATATGTCTCCAATTCTTAATATTTGTCTTTGTACTAGTCAAGTTCAGTCTTCATTTGTCCTATCTGTATATTAGTTTCTTTTAGTGACTCTTCAAATTTGTTTCTTTGACATAGAGAGGGATATAGTGAGTGGCTAAAGGCATAGCCTAACCAGATCCGCATTGCTCAACAACACATGGAAGAAACAACACACCACAGTGATAGAGAGAAAGCAAAAAATTTCATATATTATCTTCACTTTAGTTCATACATGTTGGGCTGTAAGGCCTTCCCAATTTAGGCCAGATATTATAATCAAGTATAGAAGTCCTCTAACATGCGAGGATCTACAAACAATTTCTAAACTTCTACCTTCTAAAACTGACTTCAAAACTCTAACCAAACAACTGCATTTATACAAGAAGCTACCGAGCCAAGTCGGCCTTTAGGTTTATAATTAACAGAAGGGATGGCCAAATCTAGGTCCACATGCTTCCCAATGATGTATACAAACATTAAATCTTTGACCTGTAATAAATGCACAAGATAGCCTCAACAGAAGTCCAAAATAAAAAACTTGGCAAGCAAGGAAAATCGAGCACTAGAACAAGCATCACCAAGGGCCAAGGAAATTACTGAGCGCCAAAGAGATAACTGACCAACTTGATCAACAAAGGAAACTGAGCAAATCGGTTAAAACAGGAACTAAGTAACACATAAAACTTCAAATATGTTTTTGGTGACACAAGATTACCAAGGACCTTAGATGCTCCTACATCAGACACCTAGGGTTATTTGAAAATGATTCTCTGAATCATTTAGCAGGTATGATTTGAGCTACATCCAACTTAGATCATGAAATCCATGAACTATCTTCAATCAGTTTGTTCTTCCACTTTACTAGATATTCCATATACTATCTTCCTCTTGTACTTGTGCCAATTCTTTGCTCCAAAATCTACTCAACTTCTTCCATTTGTTTCTTAGGATAATCCATCGGTACTATCATGTCTACATCAAGTTCATGGAACTCATACAAATCAGAAATGTTGAATATAGGTGATATATCCATGTCATCAGGTAACTCAATCTCATATGCATTTCCATTGTCAAATTTCTTCAAAATCTTGCAATGGCCAAACTTCTTCATTTTTAGCTTCCCATATGTTCCAACATGAAATCTACCTTTCTTCAAATGAACCATCATTTGATCACCAACATCAAATGTCTTGTGTCTTCTTGATCTATCAGCTCTATCTTTGTATTTCTGATTACTTTTCTCCAACTTGATTTTCACATTTTCATGCAATGTCTTCATGTACTCAGAAAATTTTACTCCTTCAACACTTCTCTTTCTTTCATCAACAATGTCTCTCAAATTAGATATACCTCTCAGTTGTATGCCATTCATAATCTCAAAAGGTGTTTTTCCAGTACTCCTATTCACTAAATTATTGTATGCAAAATCTGCTTGTGCCAACACAGAATCCCAATTACTTGGTGTGTCTCCAACTAAACATCTCAATAGATTACCCAAACTTCTATTCACAACTTTTGTCTGTCCATCGGTTTGTGGGTGAAATGTAAAACTATATTTCAACTCAGTACCAAACTTCTTCCAAAGAATGTTCCAAAAGTATCCAACAAATTTACTATCTCAGTCAGAGATAATACTCCTCGGTAATCCATGCAATCTGACAATTTCCTTGAAGAAAATATTTTCTACATGTACTGCATCTGATGTCTTTCTACAAGGTATAAAATGTGTCATTTTTGAAAATCTATCCACAATAACAAATATGGAATCATTACATCTTACTGTCCTCGGTAAGCCAAGAACAAAATCCATACTGATGTCAATCCAAGGTTTCTCAGGTACCACAATCGGTGTATACAATCCAGTATTCTGACTTACTCCTTTTGCAACTTGACAAATTCCACAACT
The DNA here is from genome assembly GCA_027943335.1 of Chamaecyparis obtusa. Taxonomy (NCBI): domain Eukaryota; kingdom Viridiplantae; phylum Streptophyta; class Pinopsida; order Cupressales; family Cupressaceae; genus Chamaecyparis; species Chamaecyparis obtusa. The sequence continues at coordinate 498,089 of BSBK01001517.1, forward strand.
TTTCACAAATTTCTGAACATCTTTATACAACTATGGCTAAAAGCATTTCTCCTTAAGAAAATTCAATGTCTTATCAACACCAAAATGTCTAGCCAAACCACTACTATGTTTTTCCTTTACCAAATTAGATCTCATTGGTCCTCTTGATATACACAACTGAATACCTTTAAACAACATACCTTCTTGCGTAAAATATTCATCTCATTTAGTACTATGTTGATCTTGAATAGGTGCTCTGCACTTTCTCCATGGCTCAGAAAAATTAGGATCAAATTCATAAGAATCTCTCATGTCATCAAAGGCTAAAACTTCAATTTTCATCTCGGTCATCAAAGATCTTCTTCTACTTAATGCATCAACAACTCAGTTAGTGACTCCACTCTTATGCTTTATCACAAATGTATAACTCTAAAAATACTTAACCCATTTCATATGTCTCTGGGGTAACTTATTCTGACTACCCAACTATTGTAAAGCCTTATGATCAGTATACAGTACAAATTCACTCAGCATCAAATAATGTCTCCAATTCTTTAGTGTTTGAACAATAGCATAGAATTCTTGATCATACATAGAATATTTCCTTTTTGCATCATTCAAATTTTCACTAAAGAAAGCAATAGGTTTACCTTCTTGACTCAACATAGCTCCAATTTCACTTCCAATTGCATCACATTCCACTTGAAATACCTTATTAAAATCAGGCAATGCCAAAACAGGCAATTTAGCAACCTTCTGCTTCAAAGTCTCAAAACTTTTATCAACTCCATGCATTCATAGGAAATGATCTTACCTCACTAGCATTCACAGGTGTAGGCCAATTCAAAATAGATTCAATATTTTTAGGATCCATCTTCAAACCATCAGCTGAAATCACAAATCCCAAATACATAATCTCATCTTTCATGAATGAACACTTTTTCAGATTTATCAACAACTTTTCTTCTTTCAATCTCTACAAAACTTGTCTAACATGCAACAAATGTTCTTCTTTGGTCTTACTGAACATCAGGATGTCATCACAATATAAAATCACAAAATTACCCAAGAACTTCTTTAAAACTTCATTCATCAATCTCATAAAAGTACTCAGTGCATTAGTTAAACCAAAGGGCATAACCAACCACTCATACAAACCTTCTTTTGTCTTGAAAGCAGTCTTCCACTCATCACCTTCTTTGATTCTAATCTAATGATACCCACTTTTCAAATCAATTTTTGTAAAATAATTTTCTGTAGTCAAACTATCCATTATGTCATCCATTCTCGGTATAGGAAACCTATTCTTCAATGTTATCTTGTTGATTGCTCTGGAATCAATACTCATTCTCCATTCACCAGTCTTCATTCTCCATTCTTCTTAGGTTCCAATACAATAGATACTACACAAGGACTCAAACTTTCTCTAATCAAACCTTTCTCCAACAATTCTTGAATCTGTCGGTTCAATTCCTAATTCTTGGAAGGTGTTAACCGATGAGGTGCCTTATTCGGTAAACTAGCTCTAGGGATTAGATCTATGCAATGATCAATGCTTCTCTTTAGTGGAAAACCATCAAGTACATTATTATAAATGATTTCACTATACTCAGTGAGTAACTTATCAATCTCCTCAGGGACATTATCCTTTATTTTCTTACTCAATTTGTTAGGAATCACAACAAAACATACATCATTCCTCTTCAAATCCTTAACAAACTTTCTTCCTTCCATCAAGAAAACTTTCACAGATGTGAAAACATTACTAATAGTTTTTTCAATCAAAGGTAACAATATTTTTCTTCTTCCATCTACCCAAATAGTATATTTATGCAATCTCCCAACATATATAGCATGTCTATCATATTGCCAAGGTCTACCCAACAAAATATGACAACAATCCATAGGCATGATATCACATAACACCTTATCATAGTACTTTCCATTTTTCAAATTCACATAACATTGCTCACTTACCAAGAGTGTGTGCTCATCTTTGATCCATGAAATCCGATAGGGCTTCGAATGTTCCAACCTTTACAACTACAACTTTGTGACCATTTCCTTAGATGCCAAATTCTTCGAGCTATTATTGTCGATGATTACCTTCCAAAATTTGTTAGAAACTCTATATTTGGTCTTGAACAAGATTTTCCTTACTAGATCTTTCTTTTTACCCTCATTCCAAAGTGCTCTCCTTACCATCAAGTTATTTTCTTTCTCAGGTTCATTCGGTGAGTCTTCTTGCACCAAAGCATTTCTATTCCTACCAGCCTTCTTACTTGCATGTGTACATTCAAAAGATCTATGTCCTTCTTGATAAATGTAACAAGTTCCTCAGAATCCACCTCTATTATAACTAGCTCAGTAGTTACTACCTTTGCCTCTAGATAAACTTTCACCTTTCCACTCAGTCTTGACTTTATCTAGATTTGTCTTTTCAAGTTTAGATCTACTATTTTCACCATGAGATCTACCTCTTCCTCTAGGGAATCTACCACCTCTACCTCCTTTTCTTTTCTCATGTCTCTTGTTCAATTTCTCCTCGGCCTTCAATCCAAATTGATAAGCCTCTTCAATGTTCTCCAATTTGACCAAACTGATTTCTTCTTGGATGGAAACTCTCAAACTATTTAGGTATCTAGCAATTCTTTCCACATCATCTTCATCATGTCCAGATCTGATATGTAATCTATAGAATTCCTCAGTATATTCCTTTACAAAGCTATCTTTCTACCTTAAACTTTACATTCACCTAACTAGGTTAATCTTATAATCACAAGGTAAGAACTTTCCTTTCAATTTATTCACCATTTTATTGCATACCTTGATTTTGTCTTTGCCTTTCCTCTTTTTGTCCAGCTACAGGTGTTCCCACCATAAGGATGCATGACTTTTCAACTTTGTGCTTGCAATTTTCACCTTCTTTTCATCAGGTACATTTTCATACTCAAAATACTTTTCCATCTTCGTTATCCAATCCACCAATTCATCAGAATCCAATTTTCCACCATACTCAAGAGGATTAAAGTGTGGTGTAGACTTTAGACTTGTCAGAGCCTTCAAGAATCTTTCCTCACCCTGATCCATCATAGGTGCAAGTTCTGCATCACCTTGTTCTACCTCAATTTCATCATCACTAACATCTTCAAGATGTCTTCTTCTTCTTTGGATTGTTTCAATAGCTTCAAGTCTAGTGGCAAGTTCTCTCAACATGTTGTAGACACCTAAATTTTCTTACATAATTTAGTAATCATATTTAGCCTTTTCCTAGGACATCTTGTTAATTAAATATTATTTATTTAATTAATTTATGTCATCCCCTAGTTAATTAATTTAATTAATTAACTATAGACCAATTAATTATCAAAATGACAAACCTATAGTCTGATAATTAATTAAATCCCCATTCCTCTATTAATTTAAATGGATACTTTTATCTAAATAAATTAATTCATAAATCTCCTTTTCCTCCCACTTGGAATTAAATAAAATATTTCATTCTAATTCCCCCCTATTAGCTAATAATCCAAGCTTAGCTAATAATCCTCCACTCATTCTCTCTACCCCCATCACATCTCCCTAATCCTCCACTTACCAAGCCTAATCACCTCCTAAGCATGTGCACAATCATAATCCAAGATTAAAGAATGCTAATCCACCCCAAAGTCAATCCCTTATGACATCACCTCCACATCCTCTAATGAGAAATTGAAGCCTCTTACACCTATTACACACTTGTCCCCTCTCACACGTTCCAAAGGTTCCTCTCCTTCCATCCTCCCCCATTGTGACACTTGTCACAATGCTATGCATTTGAAAAAGCACAATCCATGTGCTCTCCCTTGGACACATCTCCACCATTGCTCACTCCTCTTTTGCCCCTTAATCTTGACCATCCATTTCACCCATCTTTCTATAAAAGAGAATCTCTCCTCCTTCATTTTCATCCACCATTGAAGCAAAGTTACCATGCTATTTTCTCTATTGAAGCTTGAGCATAGCATTTGAGCACACATCCAAACCTTTGGACAAATCTTCTACATCTTGGAGGTTTGCTTAAGGGTTTTATATTGCTTTTGAGTTTGTTTGCTTCCATTTTTGTAGGTCTTAGCATAAGTGTTTATCTTCTTTGTTTTGTTGAATGCTAGCTTAGCTTTATGTTCTTAGACATTGCATTTTAGGTACTTACATTTTGGCACGCCCAGTGGGACCCACTTCTAGGGTCATTCTTGTTCATCTTTTCATCATTTTCTTGCAAAAAGTAACCCAAATAATAAATTTTTTTGTTGTTTGAGTTCTTTTATAAGGGTTTTTGGGTGTTTTGCAGGTTCAGGGCTGAAGAGGAGGCATTTGCGTAGACGTTCCCATTTTTGAATTTTACACAGCAAACACCTCCAGAAAATTTATAGATTTTCAAGAATGCCTATACAGATGTGGGAACATAGATTTCTCCATGGGAATGCCTGTACAGCTCGCAGGAACGCATTCCCACCATGATATTTTTTGATTTCTCATCTTTTTCTGCTCTTTGTCCTACTTCACTAGTGACTGATTGTACCCCTTTTTTATGGGATTGCATTCTCCCAACATGGGATTGCACATTGACCATGTGAGATTGCTTGTGTACATTTTTGTAGGACATAAGGCATTCACTATTATTTTTTTTAATTTTCACCTTTATTCCTACAACACAAGATCGTTGTTTGACTATTGCAGGATTGCCTGTGTACCTTCTATGAGCCGTACGACTTCATTATTTTCCTTGAGTTTTTCTACCTTCATTCCCACAATGTGGGATCAATAGTTGACTTGCGGGAATGTGGTTTGACTTGTGGGAACGTGGCCAAAGGTATCAAGATTTTTTCTTTATTATCATTCTATGTTTCTAGTTTTTTTTATAGTCTTGTGAGAATGTCGGTACGGCTCTGTGGGAACGTTGTTTTCTACTGTAGGATTGCATGTTTCTGTGGGAATGTAGGTTAACATTTTAAAATAGAATTAACTCATTTTAGTTTCGGTGCATTAAAAAGAACAGTGTATGCCAAACAACACCTCATATTTTTGATTTGGGCTTAAAATGAACAAAGGTTAAAATTGAACAAGGCAAACATCACACTTCTTTTTGGTGATTAAAATCAACTTACTCAATCTTGAATGCCTAAGGGACAAAGAATAAATGGGATGAACACTTCTTTTGGTGCTTAAAAATTGATCAAACACTATCTTGAATGCTAAAGGGAGTAAAGCTTTTCTTGTTTTTTGCAAATCAAATCTCTACCTTTTTCAAGCATTGTCATTTGCATTTCAAAACAAAGAACCTTGCATGCTAAACATGAGTGTTTGATGTTCTAGAATAGAAAAAACTTAGTCTTAATAGGTTCAATTTGGAATGAATACTTCTTGGCATGTTTGAAGGAGTGTTTTTCAACACTTCCTTAAGAGCTTTTCAATTTTTGCATAAACCTTGTTAAAGTAGGCAACGTGGAAGCAATCCACTTGTATCCATATCCTATCCCCGTGCCTTCATGGATCTTGGGTGAAGAGAAAGATCAAGTTCGATTGACAACACTTCTAGCAAGGCCTATCTAGAGAGAAGTGCTTCCTCTTTAGAGAACGACCTCAAACCGGTAATAACCCAGCCGGTATATAAACAAGGTGCTAAGAAAACTCTCACCTTATCCCCACAAGCTTAGGTGAGGCGTGTTGATGGTAGCCTAAGGTAGGTGAATATCCCTATGATTTTGGCATGGTCAACTAGGCTCTTGAGTGAGTCACACATGTACAAACTAATTGTGGGGATGCCACGGACCTTACTAGAAGCCATTAATCAAAAGCCTACCTAATCTACTCCTGAAGGTATCATAATCTTTATGCAAGGACCGAGCCAAGTGGTTTCCTGGGTCACTTGAAGATTACTCACCATATGTATTCCTCTTTTGGGATAACAAGTTGTGGGTAAAGGTTGTGATACTAGCATGTCTTGTAGGTAGAAAGTTCTTGTATGTGTTCTCAAAAGTGACTTGACCCAGTAAAAACATTTGTTGAACATACACAATTATTGGAATTGCAAAGTTATTTTTCCAATAGAGATCATCTGCATGTATCCTCCAAGATTGCTTTGTCTCTTGTAAGGACTGTTTGTCAAGACATTATCCTGAAAGTGAATCCAAGTTTGTTCAGAACCAAGCCAAGGTATACTTACTATGGTCACTTTCTAGCTTGACTCAATCCTGTGAATAGTTACTTTTTTTGACCTATGATCTAGACTGTGAAGCATAAGAAAGCTGAGTTACCCATCCCATGTGCATATTGAGAAAAGAAAGTTACAGAAAGAAAGCTCAAAGATTGTCAGCATATTGTCACTGCAGCCCACGGAGAAGAAAATTACCAAACCTGATTGGATAACATACAATATAGTGCAAGGGTTAAATAATTTTCTTTTTGAATCCAAGTTGATCACCACTTTGTCAGATTACAGAGTGAAGATTAGTTGACATAACCTCCTCCTCTTTCAAAACTACAAAAATTGTCACAGCATCCCCCATCTTAGGTGATCCAATAGGTGCATTTTCGTCATCCCCTTTTTAAGCATCATTTAGCATCATTATCCAAGTCATTATCCTAGATCCATATCTTATCCAATAACTCACCTTGAGTTTTCCTATCCTTGTTTACACAAACGAAAATCTAGAAGCTTCACCCATTCAAGTAAGCATTGTCTAGGGTAGCTAGTACTTGCTTTTGTGGACCTCATCATCTTGATCCAGAGACCGGCCCACACTAGTAAGGAGCCCGTTGTCTAAAGATCACAAGTCTATCTGAGGATGACAATCCATGCATTTTGATCCCCCCATTAGGAAAGGTGACCCATCTCAATCCTCTTCCCAATAGTGTATCACTAAGAATCCTACATTTAAATCATCACCTAGTTCATCTCAAAATCCAAATCCCCATCCTTAGCATCATTTTGCTACATTTGCATTTTCCCTCAGCTTAGGACATTGCACTTTCATGCCTATTGTGACACAATCAAAGAAAAGAAAAGGGATGGATTCCAACCAGGCCACTACTTCAGCTATTCCAAATGATTCCATAGGTGAAATGGTGATGTATGACCCTCCGACGATGATAGTTTAGAACATATGGGAAGATCCTAGTGAGACACCTACTAATAACTCCATGGAGGCTTTCATGTGCCTCCCAAGAAATGTGCAAATGGTAAGTGCAATCATCGCACAAAATTGTCTGGCTATATTGGCAAACTATGCGCAAGAGGGTATTCCCATTCTACCTTAGTTACACTCTTTTTACCACACAAACCCCTTCCACATTCCCACCAATAGTGATTCATTTGTCATCTAGCAAGTCCATGATCCAACCATGCAAGTATCCCATATGGCCTCACCTATCCCACATCTCCTACAACCCTGTATGGTGATCCCCACAACCACACCACTTTCCATCATGGGACCACCACCCCCTGCCTCTTTGCAGATGGTCAGTCAAGCACTAGCATTCACCCAAGCCTCTACTCAAGCAATGCCACCTCCCACTACATCAACAACTCTTTCGCAAGAAGTCTCACAAACCACCCCACCTATATCCACCCCATAATCTCACTCCATGCAAGTGCCTCTCACCTTTACTGCCAACACATTGACCCAGCAAATCACCTTTACAATAGGAATGCCACATATGCCATCTCACAACCCTTCACTAGCACAACAAACTCCCATATCAACCCCCATGTTTGTGGCCAACTCTGCATCGCAAAATGTATCAGGAGTTAATGCCACCTAGAGCCTTGACCAAGCACAAATGAACACCATAGGAATACCCATAGATGGCCAACTTTACCAAAAGGCTCATCAGCAACAAACCTTCCCACAAGCAACACCTCCACCTACATTTACTAACTATTTGTCTATGCCATCCACCACTCAGCAAACCAAACCCCCACAATCATAGCAACTTGGCACTACCCATCCCACTAGCTCCATTATGCAACCACCAATAGTGCACACCTAGGCTGCCATCCCCACTCTCAACAATGTGGGCATGCACCCATCTTATATTGGTCAAACTCATCACCAACCAAAACCATCATACCGACCTCCCCAGTCACAGCAATACTTCTCAGCTCCACAAGCCAATCCTCTCATCCCACAGCAGCAAGCCTTGTCGCAACATGCACACACCTTGCATCTACAATACATCACTCATCAAGCTAGTCAAAACCCCTTTCAGATGGCCTTTTCAACTGGACAATCCCTGTTCGCTAGCTCACCATATCTTCCACACATCCCTCCATATTCACCCACACCATCTGATCCAATCTCACTAGGAGTACCCATTCCTACGCCTGCTAAGTCAGAATGGGAAGAAATGAGAAATACCATCAAAGAGCTTAAAATTGGTACTAAGACTAAGACATTCAAGTTTGAGGAGGTTTGTCTGTATCCATTTTAAAAAATCGATCACAGCGATCCCCTTCCCTAAAAATTTTGAAACACCAAAGTTTGACAAGTATTGAGGGAAGGGTGATCCAGTTAACCATGTCAAAGAGTTCTACATGGCCTGCTAGGAGGTGGCATTTAATGACATATTTCTCATGTGACTCTTCCCCAAGAGCTTGGGAGGGCCCGCCCTTGAATGGTTCTACAAAATACCTTATGGGTCTATTTCCACATTTCCAAAGCTTTCAAAAAAGTTTGTCGCTCAATATGCACACAACATCAAGAACGAGCTCACCCTATTGGACTTGTGCAATACCAAACAAAAGGGAGGTGAAACTCTAGTTGATTACTTACAATGATGGCATAATCTCACCATGAGATTGTCATACCAACCACCATAAAAACATCTTTCCAAGATATTCATTGAAAATCTACACCCGAAGCTATCCCATTCTATGAAGATGAACTGCATTCAGACCTACCAAGATATTAAAGGGAAAGGCATGGATATTGAGTGAGCTCTTTTGGATGATGGTAGCATCAAACACTATAAAGAAAGCTCTCAGGACAAACCAAACAATGATCATTCTTGATATTGGAACAAAAATAAGAATGTGGTCACTGATGGAGCCATAGACACTAGGAATGTCCAAGTTGTGGTCGCAGGTCCTAATCCCACTCCTCTAGCATATCAATAACAAACACCCATGTATCAGCAACTAGCACTCGTATACCAACAGCAAGCACCTACCTACCAACAACCACCCTATCATCCTCTTGAGAATCAAACTAATGCTATATCTATTACCCAAGGATGAAATAAGCCCCATGTTTAGAATGACCCAAAGTGCATCTTCACACCCCTTAGAGAACCCTTGGATGCCATTTTTCGCAAGATGGTGAGTGCCAACCTAGTTGTGTATCTGCAAACCCAGCCCTATGATGACTCAACACCCAAGTCAGCCTGGTACAAAGACAATGAATATTATGAATACCATCGTGTCAAGGGACACACTACCGCTAAGTGCATGAAGCTCAAGAGCTATGTCTAGGATCTTATAGATAAAAAGGAGATCATAGTTGATGCTCCTACCCAAGCATCACCCAATGCCAACCTAAAAATCTACCAAAATGTGTTTCGTAAACACAATGCTAGAAAGGCTCAAGTTAATGCTACCCCTCCCATTGGCCAAGATAAGGGTAAACAAGGTGACCATGGTGATGGGAATGACTATACCAATGCCTACATAAACTATGATAAATTTGTTGGTTTTATCTCCCAGGTTGAGCCTACTGTGAATGCAATCCATGTCAAAGGTGCTGACAATCAATGTGTTGTTACTACCTGAAGAGGCCAAATATCTATAGTCCGCGCTAATACTATCACCATCCCCAATGCACAATATAACCTCTTGGAACACCTTGGGAACACACTAGCACAAATCTCCATCCTTGATCTCCTTCTCACATCACCCCTTCATCAAGAGGTCCTCAACAAAGCCCTTCAAGAGGCCCATGTCCCTGCAAACATCAATGTCATCCAATTCAAGAACCTTGTGGGGCATATATCCGCACCATCCACTCTCTCTTTTTAGCCATTTGACATGCCATCTATTGAACTAGATCATAATCTCCCACTCTGCATTACCGTCATGATTAATGACTTTTCCATCAAATGGGTCATGATAGATAATGGTTCGGCCCTCAATCTTTGTACGTTAAAATTTGTTCAATAGATTGGCCTCAAGAAGCAAACATCTCTGATGAGGTGATCACCATCAAGGCCTATTATTATCTAGAGTGTACCTTGGAAGGTACCATTTTGTTGCCAATCAAAATTGGTCCTATCACACAGGAAAAAGTGTGCCACATTGTTGATCTTAATCTCCCTTGCAACATCCTCCTGGGTCATCCTTGGATCCACTCCATCCAAGTAGTCCCTTCCACCTATCATTAGTGCATCAAATTCCCTTATCAAGGCATTAAAATAACCATCCATGGAGATCCCCAACCTTTCACATACTACCATGTGATTGAGGCCTCATTTCCCCACTCCACTCATTATCTCAGAATTGACATTGGCACATCTATCGCCAACTCTTCCCAATCCCACTATGATCCAAAAACAACCCTCACCTCCACCTCCTCCTTTATCAAGATCAACAACAAGGACTGTGGAGAATACAGTCTCATCGATGCTTTTGTAGTAGGGGCTCTTCTCCTAGATCCACACACACAAGGATTACCCTCCCACCAAACCAAGGCTCCTCAGGAGGTTCCCAAAATAAAGACCATGGGAACATCTTCTTTTGTTTCCAATAGAATCCTAAATGGTCAGGTTTTGGCCCCAGATATCAACCAATGGCTGTATAAAGATCCTCCACCTCTAGATACTAAGGTCCTTAGATACTTTAAAGATAAATATCACATACCACACAAATGGGCAACTGAACAATGGGATTACCAAGGAGGAGGTCTAGGACCCAATGAGGCTAGAATGATAGACCCCATGGAGGCCTCTAAAAATCCAGAGACTCAAGGCCTCGGCTTTAATCCCCCTCGCTTGCACATATGAGGACTTGATACCATAAGTGGGGGCACCAATTCACCCAATGTAACCCTTTTGAGAATCCAAGATGAACTCATGGAAGTCAAAGACATTCCAGAAGAGGAAGAAAAATGGTCCTACAATGATATCTTTGATGATGAAACCTTCCTAGGCAATTTTATCCTTCACCAACTCGCCATCAACCATATTGACCTCCCCCTCATTCACCCCGACCTCATAGACTGGGAACAACTGAGCATAGTCCATATTGATGGGTTCCAAAGTGAGGAAGTGCTCCTAAGATTCATGGGTGCCACAGATTAGCAATCAAAATGGGGGCAGGAATCGACCAAAGTATACCAACTTAACCCAAAGGGGTACTTTGGGGAAGAGGAAGTCTCTAGCCGTAAAAAAAAAAAAAAAAAAGGAAAACAAAGAGTCCTCATGTGAAAACCCCTCTGGGGCACATCTTGATTCAAAAATAGTAAAAACAAAGGGCTTATCCGATAGTGAAAACCTCTTTGAGGCACTAGAGGATGGAGACTTGCTTCTTCCTCTTATCCAAGATTACCGGTCAGAACAATCATCCATAGTCATTAAAGAGACCAAGCCGATCAATCTAAGAATAGAGGAAATACCTCAGATCACATACATCACAATAGCTCTAAGTGAAGTAGAAGAGATAGCCCTGGAGGCCCTCCTTTGGGAATCGATAGGAAACTTTGCATGGTCATATGCCCATATGCCTAGACTCAATCCTGATCTCATTGTTCATCATCTGACAGTCAATCCTGATACCAAACTAGTCAAGCAAGAGTTAAGGAGAATGCATCCAAAAGTAGCCTTGTTGGTTAAAGCAGAGCTTGAGAAGCTCCTTTAGGCTAAGATCATCAGAGCCATTGATTATTCAGACTAGATCTCTAACATGGTGCATGTCATCAAACCCTCAGGCAATATAAAATTTGTACTGACTTTTGAGATCTCAACAAGGCATGTTCGAAAGATGATTTTCCACTGCCCAACATAGACATGATCATAGACCTCACTACAGGGCATGAGATGTTGTCACTCATGGATGGCTTCTTAGGTTATAATTAGATCAAAATCACAGAAGCAGACCAGCACAAAACTACTTTCACCACACCACGAGGCACATTTTTCTATAACATGATTCCATTTTGGCTCAAAAATGTGGGAGCTACCTATCAAAGAGAGATGACCACAATTTTTCATGACATGATTCATAAGATCCTCGAGGACTATGTCGATGACATTCTAGAAAAATCCAGAACATGCTACAAACACCTTGATGTCCTCAAAGATGTGTCTGATTGCTTGTGCAAGTATGGCCTGAAATTAAATCCAAAGAAATTTGTATTTGGTGTGACATCTAGAAAACTTATGGGGTTCATTGTGTCTAGGCACAGCATAGAGATTGATCCCAAAAAGGTGAAGGCCATCATGGAAATGCCTCCTCCTAGAATGCTCAGACAGCTAAGAAGCTTACAAGGAAAGTTGTAGTCAGTTCAATGATTCATCTCAAAACTCACAGATAAGTGCCAGCCATTCACACATCTTTCATGAAAGGATACCTCCTTCAAGTGGGATCCCATCTATTAGCGTAGCTTTGAAAAACTCAAGGAATATTTCGCGAATGCACCTATTCTTGTTCCACCAATGCCAGGAAGGCCCCTCATTTTGTACATATCTGCAACTACTACAGCGCTGGGGGCACTCTTAGCATAGCTTGATGATGATGGAAAAGAGTAGGTTGTTTATTATATCAGTTGTACACTGGTTGGCTATGAGCTAAAATATTCTCCAATAGAAAAAGCCTACTTGGCAGTGGTTTTCACCACTCAGAAACTTCACCACTATATGCTCAGTCACACAGTAAACTTGATCTCCAAGGTTGACCTACTCAAATACTTGCTATAAGAGGCCACACTTATAGGGCAAATGGAAAAATGGTTTATGCTTCCTAGTGAATTTGACATCCAATATATTGACCGAAAAGCCATCAAGGGACAAGTTATTTCTGATCAGCTTACAGAAGCTCCCTTAGTCAACACATACCCTCTCAAAATGGAGTTCCCAGATGAGCATCTTTGTATGATCAAAGAACAACCCCAGTGGAAATTATATTTTGATGGCTCATATACATCACATGGATTAGGGGCAGGCATACGATTTGTGACCCCTCAAGGAGACTACATCCCAAAATCCTTCAAGCTAGGATTTATGTGTACAAACAACATCTCAGAATATGAAGCCCTCCTAGCAATCCTTAAAATTGCCATTCATTGGAATATCATGGAACTCCAAGTCTTTGGAGATTCCTAATTGATCATCAAGCAGGTCCTTGAAGAATATCAAACAAATGACAACACTCTATTACCCTACAAAGAGCTTGTAGATAAACTCAAAGAACATTTTGTCAGCATACAGTTCACACAAGTACCCAAACTTTAGAATAAGGCAGCAGACACCATGGCCACCATCGGTTCACTATTGGAAATCCCCCATGACACCACACAATATGAGTTTCTATTCAAGTAGCTACACACACCTACTTACGAGAACACTAACGCTGATATGGTATGTGTCTTATTTGGTCCCCAGTCCCCATGGTACCATGACATTCATGCTTATCTAAAGAATGGTATCATATCTCCTCACCTCACAAACACCCAACACCAGAACCTTATTCATAGAGCATCCTGCCACACTCTTGTAGCCAACACCCTATATCATCATGGGTATCATAACATCCTCTCCTGATGTCTAAACTCAAATGAGGCCACCATGGCTTTACAAGAGGTTCATGCTAGTATTTGTGATGCTCACACAAGTGGTATCATCCTTACAAAGTAGCTACTTAGAGTTGGGTATTATTGGCCAACCATGGAGCATGACACCTATGAGTTCATAAAGAAGTGACTATAGTGCCAACAACATGCCAATTTGATCCATACACCCGTGCAAGACTTACAACCCATTGCACCTCTATGGCCTTTCTCATGTTGGGGTTTTGACCTTGTTGGCATTATTCACCCTCATTCTTCTAAAGGACATAAGTATATCATTACAGCCACTAAGTACTTTACAAAGTGGGTAGAAGTAATTCTGCTCAACTTAACTACTGGTGTCCAGATCTCCAAATTCATCCTCTACCATATCATTTGTCATTTTAGCATTCCCTCCACCATCTTCATAGATCATGGCTCTCCATTTGAAAACCAACATGTTACAGAGCTCCATGACTGATTCCACATCCACCAACATTTTTCTAGCCCGTACTTTCCATAAGGGAATGGCCAAATTGAGGCAACTAACAAAACTATCCTCAAAATCCTGCAGAAAGTTGTCAATGATTCTGGTCATGATTGGCATTTGCAAATCAATCCTACCCTCTGGGCCTATCGCACCTCATTCCTTACTCCCACATGCACCACCCCATACTCCCTAGTATATGGTGTTGAAGATGTTCTACCAGTCAAGGTCGAAATCCCTTCACTCCGTGTGTCCATGAAGAACTACACCACATATGAAGACTACCGCGTGGCGTGCCTGACATAGCTGGACTTGCTAGATGAAAAGAGGCAATGGGCCTATGATCACCTGATCATGTACCAAAATCATCTCAAAAGGAGCTTCAATAAAAAGGTCCACCCTTGACAGTTTCAAGTAGGAGACCTAGTCCTGAAAGAGAACCAAAAAGTACAAGCAAATCATGAAAAGAAAGGAAAGTTCGAGCTCACCTAGTTAGGTCCCTACATGGTGATAGCTTGCTTTGATTCTAGAGCTTATCAGTTGTCTACACTTGAGAGGGAGCCCCTTAATGATCCTATTAATATCATACATCTGAAGCGGTTCTATGCTTGAGCCATAATATGATCCTGAAAAATCCTAAAAATCAAATATGATCTTGAAAAAAATCCTAAAAATCAAATATGATCTTGAAAAAATCCTAAAAATCAAATATGATCCTGAAAAAATCCTTAAAATTATAAAATGTCCCGAAAAAAATCATCACCTTGGTGAAAACCTAGTAAATAGGTGCCTTAATGAATCAAAAAAAATGGAAAAGAGTAAAAAAAGAAAAATACTGTCTAATGGTGAAAACTTGGCAATTCAAGCACCTTAGGCAAGTATGTTGGTGAAAACCTGGCAAACAGGTACCATACATAGTGGACCATATCATTATCTATCAAACTCCCATCCCCCTCCCCAAATCCATTTACTAGTTTTCATTTTTCTGGTTCATCATCCCTTGTTCCCACGGTGTTGTTCCCATTTCGCCAGCGCACACGATTCACTATCCCATTTCCTATAATGTTGTACATATTTTTTGTATATAGTGTCCTCATCTTGTACATACCATCATGGTAGTGCCTTTTTCTCGCAATGCCCATGACCTAAATGATCTCAACATCAGCAATGTTCCCTCAACAAGTATCCTACGTCACTATGATTCTCTGAAAGTTGTTTTTTTTGCCCAACAATATTCCCAATGTAGTCAATACCCATCAACCAGGTCCTTGTAGGATGCATTCTTCCTCCATGTCTGACCTAATCTCACCATCCACAGTTAGTCGATCTCTTTTGGCAAAGGACATCTTTTGGTCTTATCACATTGATTTTAGTTTTCTTGTTCTATCTTTTCAGTTGATTTTGTGATCTTAGTTGACTACTCCCATTAAGGCCGCCAGGATCCTTTATATCATGGTGTGTTGCAATAGGAGGTGTTATTCTAGGGCATGGTCTTTTGCGATCTTTTGGCTTCTGCCTGTGAGTCATTCAAACATGACCCTTGCACGTTCCACTTGTGATCTTTTGGGTTACTTGGTGCACTTGGGAAATGTTGTTTGTCTGTGGGTTCCCTCACATCATTCCCACCATGTGCCCTTTGAGATGCATGTGTGATGCTGGGGAAATCCTTGCATGTCTTTTTCACGTCAATCTTATGCAATGCTTGCAACATGACCTCATGTTCCTAGTAACTATGGTTCATCTCTTCTGTTGCTATATCAAAATAAGTGCTCAAAACTACATGGTGGTGTTCCCTTGGAACATCCCACACTCAAGCTTCATGAAACATCCTCCACCCTATCAAACATCTGAACAAAGCTCCCATCACCCCTATCCAATATCAAAGCATCACCCCCATCAAAGCATCATCCCAAAAAACAAACTCCCCATCCCCCACTGAGCTTCTCTCTCACATCTCTCTCACATTCTTGACCTTTGGATTGTGATTGTGCATATATCCCCCTTCAACCGTTGTCCCCTCCCTCTCTTAGTGAGGGTACAGTTAGGCAGTGATATGTTGTGACCATTCCATATACCCTCACCCTCACACTCTCACCTACATTCATGTATGCATGTCATTTCCCACTCCTACCCTCGGTTGCACTACATCATCTCATCCTGGGTTCATTCATTATCTTGCATTGTTACGGTGTATTCATTTTTAGTTTCACATCATCTTTTCATTCATATTATGTTAGATTCATTTTAATCTTGCATTGTTAGAGTGCATTCATTTTAGATTCAATTCATCTTTTCATTCATTTTAGTAATGTTAGACTCATTTTAATTTTGCATTGTTAAGGATTCATTCTTAGGTGCATTCATCTCATTTACCATTTCATATTCATATCATTTAGATTCATTTTAATTTTGCATTGTTAAGATTCATTCTTAGGTGCATTCATCTTATTTACCATTTCATATTCATATCATTTATATTCATTTTAATCTTGCATAGTTAAGCTTCATTGTTAGGTGCATTCATTTTAAATCTTACATTGTTAGGGTTCATCCTTAGGATCATTCATCTCATTGTAAATTCATCTTGCATAGTTAAGAATTCATTTTAGGTCCATTTCTTATTATCTTAGACTCATTAGGTTCATTTAATTATCTTGCATTGTTAAGTAGTTTTTTATCTCTCATTGTTAACACATGTTACATATTGTTGGATTAATTGTGTGTTGTCTCTGATGTCACACTAATTTCATATTATTTATCAAGCTTAGTTGGTCAGCAAAGAAGTTCATAGTATTTACCGAGCTCAGTCGGTCAGCAGGCAGTTTTCAGTGTCTACCGTGATATCTCGGGTGTCAAAGAAAAGTATGGAAGAAAATAGTGTTAACCGAGCTTCCTCGGTTAACGAAGGAAAGTTAGTGTTGATCAAGTTCACTCAGTCTCCAAAGGATGTTGCAAAATTCATAGTGCTTACTGAGTTCTCTCGGTCACCAAAGGAAATCTTTTCAGATTAATGTTTACCGAGCAAGGTTGGCCCAGTAAAGGATATTTTTAATTTGAGAAATAAAGTTTGATTATTCCAGCCGACTGTTGTGATGACTAGTAATGTTATTAGTGTCGACTTGACAATCTGAATGGTCAATCCAAATGGTATATATAGAAGGTCAAGTTGTGAATTAAAAGTGTGAAGTAAAAAAAAAGGAAGAAGGAAAGTGTGAGCAAATTTTGAAGGATGATTAGATATCCTTGAGGAGTAGCAGAGATATATTTTGATCAGGAAGGATCTAGTGAAGCAGAACAGAGATCTATAATCAGCAATTAAGTTGCTTCATTATTCAGGTCATTTCATTGTTACTTTCTTACCATTGTAGTAGTGATTTCAAAATCTCCTAACCCAGTTGGTTTAACAGCCATTTTATAAATCTTGTAACAAGGTGACAGTTCTATTGAATTGTTTCAATACCTCTTACAAGGCCACTCCTAATAGGGTGATTAAATTCTCTAACAAGGTCACACCTAACAGTGTGTTTTGTAACCTTTTACCGAGTTGGCTCTTAACAGGGCATCACTTCAGAAGAGTGAAAAATAGTAACTAGTTACATTGGTGGTTTTTCCCATATTGGGTTTCCACATTAATTCTAGTGTCTCTTGTGTTCATGTTATTTTCTTTTATGTTAATCGCTGATGAATGCTTAAGAACAGTTATAATTAATACTTACTGCAATAACCGAGTTTCAGCATTTCTCTGTATGTTTGCCAAACAACAGGAGCAAATGATTTAATAAAACATCTAAGGGATCTGTGGAAAGTAAATTTATGGTTAACTGATTCACCCCCCCCCCCTCTCACTTACTTCATCTATATTTCCAATAACTGGTATCAGAGATTTTGGTGCTTGCAGGAAGGGTTTCAAGGACCTAAGCTAAAGATCAAGATGTCTTACAAGAGAGAAATTCCAAGGCTTAATAGAGATAACTTTTCAGCATGGCAAGATCTCATGAGACTTCATCTAATTTCCATTGGTGACTCAGGATGCAAATATATTGATCAAGAATATATAGTTCCTACTGGAACATTAACTGTTGAAGACATTGTAGAGAAAAATAACCATAACACCATGATGATAGATATTGCATCAGCTCTTAGTTATGATGAATTTGATGAGATCAAAGACTCCACCACTGCTTATGAAATGTGGAACAAGTTGAAGAAAATTTATGGTGGTGATGAAAATGTGAAGAGAGCCAAAGCAGAAAGCCTAAGAGGATAGTTTGATCAGATGAAGATTAAAGAAGATGAAAACATTGCAAAATATGTTGAAAGGATCAAGGTGAGTGTTAGTGCAATCAAAGCTTCTGGAGGAAAAATTGATGATGAAACTGTTATAAGTAAGGTTCCTAGAACATTGCTTCCTATCTATGCAATAAGAGTATCTACTATTCAAGAAAGAAGATGTGAACAAAATCACAATATAACTTTGGATGCCTTAGTTAGAAGATTGACAGCTTTTGAGCTGGATAACTATGACAACTATGTTCCAACTTCTAAAAATATTGAATCAGCATTTGAGGCCAAACTTTCACTTAAGAAGGGCAAGAAAATCCTGTCAAAAAGTGAAGAAGAATCAGAGGAAAGTTCAGATAGTGATCTTGAAGTTATTGAAGCATTACTTGCAAAGAAATATACTAGAGGTAGAGGTAAATACAAAGGTAAAACTCCTTTAATCTATTTCTCATGTGAAGAAATTGGTCATATTGTAGCTAGGTGCCCAAACAAGAAAAGCAAGGAAGAGAAGAAAGGTCACAAGTACTATGGCAAGAAGAATTTCAAGTCATTCAAGGATAAAGGTAAGAAAACATGTTTTTTGGCTAAGGATTCTGATGATAGTGAAGAAGAAATTGTCTTCATTGCTGTAAAAGATGAATCTGATGATGATGAAGATGAGATGACACTTATCTCCCATATAAGCAAAAATGATACATGGATTATAGACAGTGGATGCTCACATCATATGACTAGTGACAGAACAAAGTTTGAACACCTTGAAGACTATGATGGTGGTAATGTAAGGTTTGGAAATAATGAACCTTGTTGTATAAAAGGAAGAGGATGAATTTCATTAACCAAAGAACTTATATGTGATAATGCATATTGGGTTGAAGGACTAAAGCATAATCTTCTAAGTGTAGCACAGCTAATCAACATTGGATTCAAGGTTGAATTCATGAATGGCAAAGCAAGACTGTTGGATGACAAAGGAAAATCGATTGGTTCAGGCAAACAAACCAAAGGTAACTTGTTTTATCTTGATCTTGGTGAATGCTCATGTTTTATTGCTCAAATTGAAGAAAGTTGGTTATGGCACAAAAGGTTATGTCATGTAAATTTTGATAATATGGTGAAAATAAGAAAATTCAAGAAAGTAAGAGGTATTCCTACTTTGAAGAAACCTGATGTTGGTCTATGCAAGAATTGTCAGATTGGTAAAATGGGAAAGACTAGCTTTAAAAGTAAAAACTATCAGTCTAAAGATATTTTGGATATTGTGCATACTGATTTATGTGGACCTATTGGAATTGAAAGCTATACTAGAGAAAAATTCTTTATTCTCTTTGTTGATGATTACTCTAGAATGATGACTTTTATGTATTTAAGAGAAAAATCAGAGGCATTTGAGAAATTCAAATGGTATCTAGCAAGAGTAGAAAAGGAAACGGGAAAAAGAATGAAGTGCTTGAGATCAAACAGAGGTGGTGAATTCATCTCCCATGAATTCAATAATTTCTGCATTGAAAGAGGAATCAAAAGACAGGTATCAGCCCTAAGAACTCCTGAGCAGAATGGAATAGCTAAAAGAAGGAACAGATCTATCATGGATTGTGCAAGGACTCTAATGATTGAAAAGAACATTGCTATGAAATACTGGTAGGAAGCTATTAGCACTACAGTTCATACCTTGAACCAAGTACAGTTGAGGAAAGACACATTCAAAACTCCTTATGAGTTATGGTATGGCTATAAACCTAATGTAAGTTACCTGAAAGTATTTGGTAGTAAATGTTACATCTTAAAAAAATCTAGAAAAGGAAAATTTGATGTAAAAAGTGATGAAGGAATATTTTTGAGATATTCTTGCAAAAGTAAAGCATATAGATGTCTAAATTTATCTACTCACAAAATCATAGAAAGTGCACATGTGAAAGTTGATGAGTTTGCAGAAAAGACTAAAGAAGAAAGAAAAAAGGAACCAGAGGATTACAAAAGATTTGTTTACATTGAACCTGATACATTGCCAGACACATCTGTCAATAAGGAAATTGCATCTATTGAGCCTAGTACAGTAACCGAGTCACAAGAAGAAATTCAAACCAAGTCACAAGAAACTGAGTCTCAGTTTGAAGCTACCGAGTGAATATATACCGAGCCCAAGCAAACTGAACCTGAAGATGAAATTCAAGAAGATGACAATGTAACTCATTCAAGAAGTAAGGAAATTTTATTGGCCAAGTATGTCAGGAAGCATCATACACTAGATCAGATTATTAGAAACAAATCAGATGCTACTATGACAAGAAGTAAACTAAAAGGTACATGTTTACTTGCTGACTTTGAACCTAAAAATGTTAAAAATGCATTTGAAAATAAAATTTGGATTGAGGCTATGAATGAAGAAATAAAAAAAATAGAGAAAAACAAGACATGGACTCTTGTACCTAGGCCTAAAGACAAAAATGTAATTGGAACAAAATGGGTATTTAGGAACAAGTTGAATGAAGATGGTCAAGTATCTAGAAACAAACCTAGATTAGTGTGTAAAGGGTATTCTCAATAAGAAGGTATAGATTATGGAGAGACTTTTTCTCCTATTGCAAGATTAGAAGGTGTAAGAACTCTACTTGCATATGCAGCACATAAAGGATTTAAGGTATATCAAATGGATGTAAAATCTGCATTTCTCAATGGTATTCTTGATGAAGAAGTCTACATTGAGCAACCTAAAGGTTTTGTTGATCCAGAAAAAAAGGATATGGTTTGCAAGTTACACAAAGCATTGTATGGTCTGAAACAAGCCCCTAGAGCATGGTATGAAAGATTACATAACTATCTTATTCAGATTGGTTTCAAAAGAGCTAATGATAATAGTAGTTTTTACATCAAGGAAGGACCAGATAACAGAATTATTTTGGTAGAAATATTTGTGGATGATACTATTTTTATATGTAATGATGATCAGTGCAAAGAATTTTTAGAGCAAATGAACAAAGAATTTGAAATGTCTATGTTTGGTCAAATAAAATTTTTTGTTGGTCTTCAAATTCAGCAGAGCAAGAACAGTATCTACATTACTCAGTCTAAATACATCAAGGAAATACTTAAGAAGTTTGGTATGGAAGATGCAAAACTAGTTGGTACCCCCATGTGTACTAGACTAAAGCTTACCAAAAATGATGATTCAAAAGAAGTAGATCAGACCTTATATAGATCAATGATTGGAAAATTATAGTATGTAGTTCATACAAGGCCTGATATTGCCTTAACAGTTGGTATAGTAGCAAGATTCTCAACAAAACCAAGAGAAAATCATATGATGGCAATCAAAAGAATCTTGAGATACTTGAAAGGAACTGAAGATTATGGCTTGTGGTATAAATTTAGAGGCAATCTAGACTTAAAAGTTTTTACTAATGCTGATTGGGCAGGAAACATTGATGATAAAAAAAGTACAAGTGGTGGAGCATTCTTTCTTGGCAAGAGGTTGGTATATTGGACCAGTAAAAAGAAAAATTACACATCCCAATCCACAACAGAAGCAGAATATGTTGCTGTAGTAGTAAACTACTCTAATATTGTTTGGTTCAAATAGTTATTGGAAGGCATGAAGGTTGAGATCAAAGAACCAGTTGTTATATTTTGTGATAATACAAGTGCAATAAATATTTCAAAGAATCCAGTAATGCATTCCAAAACCAAAAACATTGCTATAAAATATAACTTTGTCAGAGAATTGGTGCAGGACAAGGAAATTAGATTGGAATATATTCATACAAAAGAACAAATTGTAGATATATTCACCAAGCCACTACCTAAGGATGCATTCTTTTATCTAAGAGGTAAGTTAGGGGTCATTCCCCTATCTGAGGCTCACTAAATGAAGTTTTAGTGATGCATCAACCGAAGCATATTAAAGATTAGTCAGTTGATGCAGCTTAGTCAAGGAATCATTGCATATGAATCAGTACTCAAGGTACATTGCTATTCACCTGGTATGTGTTGTCTTTGGCATGTGTTGTCAAAGAGGGAGAGTTTGCTGTCATATTTCAAGAAATTTCTTTAGATTTCTAAGAGGGAGAGTTTTCTTGGAGAGTTTTCAGTCAGAAAGAGAAGTTTGCTGACAGAGGGAGTTCTCATAGATGAGAATCAGAATGAAGCTTAGGATATGTTCCTTACTCTATGTTTTCTATGAAATTTCATTGTGCTATGACATATTGTGTTGCCATCAATGCCAAAGAGGAAGATTGTTGGATTGATTTTGTGTTGTCTTTGATGTCACACTAATGTCATATTATTTATCAAGCTTAGTCGGTCAGCAAAGAAGTTCATAGTATTTACCGAGCTCAGTCGGTCAGCAGGCAATTTTCAGTGTCTACCGTGATATCTAGGGTGTCAAAGAAAAGTATGGCAGAAAATAGTGTTAACTGAGCTTCCTTGGTTAATGAAGGAAAGTTAGTGTTTACCAAGTTCACTAGGTCTCCAAAGGATTTTATAGAATTCACAGTGCTTATCGAGTTCTCTCGGTCGCCAAAGGAAATCTTTTCAGATTAATGTTTACCGAGCAAGGTCAGCCCAGTAAAGGATTTTGTTAATTTGAGAAATAAAGTTTGATTATTCCAGCCAACTATTGTGATGACTAGTAATGTTATTAGTGCCAACTTGACAATCTGAATGGTCAATCTGAATGGTATATATAGAAGGTCAAGTTGTGAATTAAAATTGTGAAGTAAAAAAAAAGGAAGAAGGAAAGTGTGAGAAAATTTTGAAGGATGATTAGATATCCTTGAGGAGCAGCAGAGATATATTTTGATCAGGAAGGATCTAGTGAAGCAGAATAGAGATCTGTAATCAGTAATTAAGTTGCATCATTATTTAGGTCATTTCATTGTTACTTTCTTACCATTGTAGTAGTGATTTCAAAATCTCCTAACCGAGTTGGTTTAATAGCCATTTTATAAATCCTCTAACAAGGTGACAGTTCTATTGAATTGTTTCAAGACCTCTTACAAGGCCACTCCTAACAGGGTGATTAAATCCTCTAACAAGGTCACACCTAACAGTGTGTTTTGTAACCTTTTACTGAGTTGGCTCTTAACAGGGCATCACTTCAGAAGAGTGAAAAATAGTAACTAGTTACATTGCTGGTTTTTCCCATATTGGGTTTCCATGTTAAATCTGGTGTCCCTTGTGTTCATGTTATTTTCTTTTATGTTAATCACTAATGAATGCTTAAGAATAGTTATAATTAATACTCATTGCAATAACTGAGTTTCAGCATTTCTCTGTATGTTTGCCGAACAACAGTAGCAAATGATTTAATAAAACATCTAAGGGATCTGTGGAAAGTAAATTTATGGTTAACTGATTCACCCCCCCCTCTCAGTTACTTCATCTATATTTCCAACAATCCATACACATATGCATTTCATCATAATATCCATGCATCACATATTAACAACATTTTACATCACATCCTACATCCACAAATTGTCAGCACCTACATCTCATATAAACATTTCATAATGCCTTTCATATAGAAATCACATCCTGCATCACACAAATGTCAGTCTCACAGCATATAGAAATCACATCACATCTTGCATCATCCATGTTAGTACATCATAAGCATCCATACATTCATCCATAAGACATCATATCCCACCCATCTCATCATATATATACCAAAAATCATCGCAAAGAATAAAAGTACATGTCCCAACCTAAAAGCATGAAACAATAAATGTTTGTCTGATTCCATAATAATACCAATAGTACATATATGAATATACAATCGAGACTATGCCCTCTGCCAATAAATGAATCATATATAATAAAAAATGCAGCATATCACTGCCTATCTACCTCTCCTGATGGAGGCTGCATATCAAAATCTCCAGCTAATGGGTCTACCTCTGGCAATACCTGTAAGATGGGTGGCTGGCTCACTGAACCCTGTGACCTATGCCTTGTATCTCTATACTCCGCACCTCTTTGGATATCAGAACAACACCTATATCAATGTCCATCCCTACCCCTGACTCCTATCCCCCCGCCTCCACCATCTGTACCAAACCACCAACCAAATTTTGCTGACTCTATGTGTGGCCCGACTGACAGCTCCCCTCGCCTGCCCTATGGCTCCCATTGGTCTTGGATCTGTGACTCCCACTAGACCCCATCCTCTTGCTACCACTCAAGCACATTAGTAATGATTGGCTTAGCTCCCTGTAGTGATGTGCTCACTCTGGCAACACAGCTGCAAGATATAACCCTTGGTAGAAGCCAATATGCTCTCCCAACCACATCAACTATCGCTAGAGGTGAGATACCTCTCCCGACCTCTCATGAGATCCCCATGTAGTAGTATCCCTCTCTCCTATTAGCTAGTCTCACTCTGACCCTAGGCCATCCCTCTCTACCTGCAGACCATCTCTCTTTGCAATTAGGGCATCACTCTCCCTCCTTAGATGCTCCCTCTCATCCACCATCATCAGCCCATCCTATATGGATTGTGCTAAGCAGGCAATCAGGCTATCCCTCTTTGTCTATATCCCATCCCTTTCCCCAAGAAGCCCATCCCTCTCTACTCTTAGAGAATCTTGCTCCACTTGTGTGTCTCAGAGCATTTGCGTAGTGGTATCATGTGTGGCCTATAGTGAGGCTAAGTGTGTTATTGCATCATCTCCTCCACCCCTAGATGATCCGGCTCCTGCTGCTGCTGGTGGTCCTGCTGAAGGTGGTGATCCTGGTGCCAGACATACTGGTATTTGTAGCCCATTCCCTCACCCTCCATCCACATCCATCCCATCTCCATCTCCATCCCCATGCCCATCTCCTCCTCTCCCTTCTCTATCCCTCCCTCCAATCCTCACCCTATCTCCCCCTCCTCCTCTCCCCCCTCCTCTCCAGCCTCTATACATAGTTGGTGCCCCTCCCTCACCATCTGGTAGCCCTAATCTCCCCACCACCCTAGGTGGCTAGAACCAAGTATCATATGCTAGTGTAGTCCCTGGATCTACCACCCCTCCTACCCAATCCCAAACAAATGGCTGCATGGCCTAATAGGCGGCTAGTAATCCTCCCCTATCCACCAGTGGCCCAAACTAAGATATCCTCTCATGGGTCACCCATTGGTACCATCGCTCCCCCTATGGCACATTTTGCCTAAATCCAAACTAACGAGATGTCCTATCTGGTCTGTACTGCTCCACAATATGGTCCCATCACCCTATAAGGTGTGTGGGCATCGCAGTGAATGGCAACTCTCATGCATCCTCAGGCCATGACACCTATCCAAGGTATGGATGCATGTGATCCCATCTAGTGTCTCCTACCAGAAGTTAGTGTCCCTAGCCTCATGATATGTCACTAGGTCTCCCCAGCTATATGTTGCAGGCTTCTCTACCTGTCTATCCACTCAGCCTAAAGGCCACAACACTGTTATGTGCTCCCAAGCCCAAACCTGTAGGATAGAAGAAAATCCAAAGCTCCTACCCATCATCCCCACTCCATGGTAGACTATCTGATGAAGGTCATGGTACAGCTCTACCAACATTAGTGTACCCCATGTTGTCAGTACCCCTCCATCCACCATCTGCACAATCATGGGAATCAATGATAGTTTGATACTCCTCCCACCTATGTCTAGGGAGAGATACCCTGACACTAATCCTAGAACATAGTAATGGACCCATCATCCTACTAGTGCTACTATGACATGCTATGCTAATGCCAGCTTCCCATGTGCCAAGATCAGCACTACTCTTGGCCCTAGTACTGGAGCCACTGCCTGCACCTGTGTGTACACGCGTGCTACCACTGGTACCCCTTGCACCGGCAATCGAAAGATGTGATATACATCCTCCAAGGTCACCATCATCTCCCCAATGGGCAAATGAAATGTCCCTATCTCTGAATGCCAGCGCTCACACAGTGTTGTCACTAGCGCCATGTACGTCTGTTTGTGTGACATTCACGCCAAATACCCCAAGCCCAATGCATCCACTTGAGCTCATTCCACCACTGTGAACTACTCTAAGATAATTAGCACCATTTCCTGTCTCTCTCAACTTATCAGTTGATCCATTGACCACTGCATCCAAGTAAAGTCAACATGTCAATTTTTTGCTCTGGCAAAAGCCTAAACAGTTTTCTCCCCGTGTTCCCATGGAGATTTTTCTCCCTGCATTCTCACAGATCTCTTTGTCCCCACGTTCCCATAGAGGAACCCCTTCCCTCATTCCTACCAAACCCCCAGTGACATGGGAACACATTCCCATGCCACTTATCCTTTTCCCTTCCCCCCGCAAGAATGTCATTTTTTAGCACCCCGCTGCCAGCTCACGAGAATGCGATCCTGCAAGATATTCTTGCAAGACCATGGTCCCGCAACCCCTCCCGCAATTTTCATGATCCCGCAAAAAGTGCATAACCCCACCAGATTTTGGACCCCACCCATCTTTTGCAAGAATGTGTTCCTGTGAAAACAGGAGCATTCCTGTCGGGTGTGCACTTTGCAGGAATGCACTTTTCTAACCTAAAACATGTAATAAATGCACCAAAAACACAACAAAAAGCTCCATTTTTCAATCCTACCTATCGGTTAGGCCCTTCAATCTATGCCACACATCTCATGATGTCTGTCTGGTGTGTCGGTCACCCTCGCTATGCCATCTTGTCCTCGCATATCAAAGCTCTGCAGTCATGATCTTTAAGCTCTCGGTGTGCAAATGAATTGATTTTGAGCCCTCCGACCCTTATATAGTCCTCCTCAGCCCCCCGTTTTCACTCTTGGATGCCCTGATTCCTCCCATTTCTTCCCATCCTTCCCATTTTCATTCTGCATGGCCTTTCTCATCCTTCTTTCCTTCATTCATGCACCTCCTTAGCCTGCATCACTTTCCCTTCCTTTCACCCCTTTTTCCTTTCAAGCCACCGCCCAGGCCCCTTTCTCTTTTTCGGTCGTCCTCTCAAGGGGGCATCATCCAACCACATCTTGACCCATAATTGGGGCAACTTTGCTACCTAGTCCATTCTTCGTGTTATCTCTTTATTGCTAAAAACATCTTCGAAGTAGTGTTATTTTAACACTATGTTGAAGAGGGGCAAAATGTAGACACCTAAATTTTCTTACATAATTTAGTAATCATATTTAGCCTTTTCCTATGACATCTTTTTAATTAAATATTATTTATTTAATTAATTTATGTCATCCCCTAGTTAATTAATTTAATTAATTAACTATAGCCCAATTAATTATCAAAATGACAAACCTATAGTCTGATAATTAATTAAATCCCTATTCCTCTATTAATTTAAATGTATACTTTTATCTAAATAAATTAATTCATAAATCCCCTTTTCCTCCCACTTGGAATTAAATAAAATATTTAATTCTAATCCCCCCCTATTAGCTAATAATCCATGCTTAGGTAACAATCCTCCACTCATTCTCTCTCCCCCCACCACATCTCCCTAATCCTCCACTTACCAAGCGTAATCACCTCCTAAGCATGTGCACAATCAGAATCCAAGATTAAAGAATGCAAATTCACCCCAAAGTCAACCCCTTATGACATCACCTCCACATCCTCCAATGAGAAATTGAAGCCTCTTACACCTCTTACACACTTTTCCCCTCTCACACCTTCCAAAGGTGTCTCTCCTTCCATCCTCCCCCATTGTGACACTTGTCACAATGCTATGCATTTGAGAAATCAAAATTCATGTGCTCTCCCTTGGACACATCTCCACCGTTGCTCACTCCTCTTTTGCCCCTTAATCTTGACCGTTTGTTTCACCTATCTTTCTATAAAAGAGAAGCTCTCCTCCTTCATTTTCATCCACCATTAAAGAAAATTTACCATGCTATTTTATCTATTGAAGCTTGAGCATAGCATTTGAGCACACATCCAAACCTTTGGACAAATCTTCTACATCTTGGAGGTTTTCTTAAGGGTTTTATATTTCTTTTGATTTTTTTTTCTTCCATTTTTGTAGGTCTTAGCATAAGTGTTTATCTTCTTTGTTTTGTTGAATGCTAACTTAGCTTTGTGTTCTTAGACATTGCATTTTAGGTACTTACACATGTCTACCAATTCTAGATCTGCATCTTGTCTCCCATGAACCATCTTGAAAACCCTCTGCAATTGTAGGTTAGATCACAATCTGCTACCCCACAATAATTCAACTAGGGCTTCACAAGAAGGAGCCTTCAAACCTAGATTCGCAAACCTAGATCTAGATCTCATCTCACTCTAATACCACCTAACGTAGAGAGGGGGTATAGTGAGGGGCCAAAGGGACACCCTAACTAGATCCAAATTTCTCAACAACATGCTGAAGAAACAACAAACCATAGTGAGAGAGATAATGCAAAAGCTTTCATATATTATCTTCACTTTGATCTATACATGTCCGGTTGTAAGGCCTTCCTAGTTTAGGCCAGATATTATAATCAAGTACAAAAGTCCTTTAACATGTGAGGATTTGTGCATAATTTCTAAACTTCTATCTTCTAAAACTGACTTCAAAAATCTAAACAAACAACTACATTTATACAAGAAGCTACCGAGCCAAGTCAGCCTTCAGATCCATAATTAATGGAAGGGATGACCAGATCTAGGTCCACATGCTTCCCAATGATGGATGCCAATATTAAATCCATGACCCATAATAAATGCACAAGTTAGCCTCAATAGAAATCCAAAATAAAAAAACTTGGCAAGGAAGGAAAACTGAGTGCCAGAACAAGCATCATCAAGCACTAGGGAAATTATCGAGCACTAGAGAGATAACCAACCAACTTGGTCAACAAAGAAAACCAAGCAACTTGGTCAAAATAGGAACCGAGCAACACAGAAACCTTCAAATATGTTTTTGGTGACACAGGATATCCAAGGACCCTAGATGCTCCTGCAACATTATTTCATCCTTTTCATGTTGAATCTCTTTAATCATCAAAAGATTAGTTTGTTCTTTTTCTTGCTCCAACTTATTCACTTTGTCTGATGTATCACTATCTGAATATTGTTTGATCTTCTCCATAAGGTCTTGTGTCTAAATTTTTGCAACGTCAAGTTGTTCTCTTAGTTTCTTGATGAAACCTTCTACTCTTCTCAATTTTAATTTTAATTCACCATTCTCAGCCTTCACTTTATCCAAATCTTCAAGTGTAGCATCAAAGTTCTCTTGCAAGTCTTCCAAATTCATTCTGATCTCCCTTAAGTTTTTAGGTTTTCTCTCCAAGAGCCAATAGCTCTGATATTAATTGTTAGGATTAGGTAATACTGAGAGGGGGGTAAATTAGTATTACTAAATTTTAATTTCAACTTCAACCAATTAAAAATAAACCATAGTAATGCAGAAATGAAAATAACATATAAGCACAACACATTACTCATGACACCATGATTTGTTCTTAAGGAAACCTTGGCCACGAGAAAACCCCGATGGGGATGGTACCCACAAATATACACTAAAATATAATATCCCTGTTAGGAGCTAATTGTTACATAGTACATTTCCTTGTTACAAGAATACAAAACCCTATTAGGGGTATACAAAACACCTGGTTAAAGGTGGCGAGAAAATTTCTCTTACAATTACAACTGTCTCGAAGAGAGTTTTCCAAAATGTTAACAATACAAGCACTTGTCTTGCTTAGATAGTTTTGGTTATAGATCTATCTCTTATTGATCTGGCATCTGATCTCTCCTCTCAGCTTTGTAGCTTGGCTTCATCATCACAACATATAACACACAACACTTTCATAGAAGCACTCTATATTTATACAAAATTTTCCATCAAGTTAGCTTCACAAATACCATACAAAACATAATAATAAATTATGCAAATGATAATTATGGATTCGATTATCTTATATTGCCAAAGAGTTAGAAATATACTTCATTCACTTGACTTAGTATGTTACCATATCCATTATACTCTTGTTGATCTTCGCATTTGTTCATATACCTTGTTATACTGATTTACTATCTTTGCATACCTTCCAAACACTGTATATCACTAATCTGATCACCAAAACTCATGCACTCTTAATTGAAGCATGTATACATCTCAAAATACCTTTATTTATCTTTTCAAGCCATAATACCTCATACATCTTCATCGCTGACCAAACTATAGCACTGTACCCTGCTATCATGATTCTGGACTATCATTTTCATGACTGTGACTCCAACGGAAAACTTCTCAACATGTGATCACTCCAACATAAGTGTTTCCATAAATGAAAACCCTCAAGTGATCCCTAGTTCCCCAAAACATCACTTTCTAATAGGAGGAAAACACCAAGTATAACCTATGCGAGATCCTAGCACAATAATTCTTGGAGAATGTAAATATCATTAAGAAGGACAAGTCAAAAGTATTCAGATTTGGTTCACTCTTGATTCATGTGTACATTCACATTGAGAAAAAGTTTCCCAGAATGCACCCTAGAGCATGGAAGGACAACATACTTATTAGTATACAAATATCACAGAGCTACCAAAGACAGAACAAAGACTGGGTAGATGGTGAGTTATTTTCTATGATCAAGATTTTGCAAAGACAAATAAAGGAGAGATACAAGATTCCTAAAGAGTTAGTTGAAAGATATAAGGATACAATATGTTTCATGGTTGAAACTAATTGTGTGTGCTTTGAAGTAGTAGAATATAGGAAGAAATGGTTCTATCCTATGGGATATGAGGTTAGTTCTGAAGTACTTGTAATGTAGATAGAACATGTACTAGCATCTGAGATAGATACACTTGAAGAGAGATGGGGAACCTATGAAGAAATGTCATCAAAGGTTAGTGAAGAAAAGGATAAAAGAATGAGGAAGAGTGTCATGCCCCACTAGGGAACTAGGGAAGAGAACAATAGATTCTCTTAGGAAAGTAAACCTATGTATCAAAATATGTAATTTTTTAAAATTTAAAAGATTTACATGCATTATAACATAAGAAAGGTTTAACTTAAATTCCTCTCATAGTTCCCCACTAAAATTCTAAAATTCCATCTTAGTTTCATTAAAGATACTAATAATTTGAATAACTTTAAATCAACTATATCATAACATTAGAAGATCTTTAAAAGGAACTATAAATGCTTTCATTGGATAATTAACTTAACATTTTAGATCCATCTATATTCCCAAATTATTCCTTTATGAACAACATAGCATTTAAAGATTTAATCCCATATAAATGAATCATTTAGGAAATTGAATAAAAACATATATGGAGTCATTCCATTTGAATTACTAACCTTTCTTAATCAACAATAGTACACAAATTTCCATCTTACTTTGAAACTTACTAAATTCCTTTCTTTTAAAACAAACATTCTTTTCATAAAGATTACATTTCATTCATCTCCTCTTGGGAGGTTACAATAAGGACATAATTTTACATTGCTAGGAAATAATGAAAAATAAATAAAGAGTCTTATTTCTTCAAAACTGGAATAATGTACAAGCAATAATCCTTTTAGCACTACAACTATAATTGATACCTTGATAAAGAAATATTTATCACCCAACCACATATATACCAAAAGGCCCACTCCCCCATGCTAGGAGATAAACATGAAGATCCACACAAGAAGAGATAACTAGGTCATTCCTAGGGTTGAGGTAACCTTTCCCAAACAATAACTGAAAAAGAAGATCAAAATTCAAATCCCTTCCCAAAAGGTTTCAAGACTTGGAAGAAACTCTAAGTGACAAGCTAGGTGAGTGTCATCACATATCCCTCACCCCTTGGGTTATCCTAGTACTCGACACTCTTGGCCTCGGCCCCCAAATAGGAACATGCAGAACTGAATGCCTTTCATATAGACAAGGTCATTCATTCATACCTACGCATAGGTACCTTCTCCCACTCCCATCCATAGTCGTTACTAGCACTAATGGCATGGGTGAGGCACACATTTATCTTTTTAATGTTTGATTCCATCCCCATTCATTTAATTAAAGTTATCACTTGATTAAACAACTCATTAGTGGGTTTCCCTGGTAGTAGATACTTAGGGCCCCAGCCCCACACTAAGAGCCACTCACCTAGTGTTATTAGGCTCTCTACCCTTACCCAAGCATCATAAACATACAATATATGCATTAAGACAATTCATATAAACATTCAAGTACTGCAACCAGGAATAAGAATAGTTTAGGAAGTCATATAATTGCCCTTGTCCACTAGATAATGCTAAACCCTAATCTAATTTCCTAAACACTTCAAGAAGCTTAATTAGGCATCAAAATGCACCAAAAAACATACATCTAAGAAAACAAGTGATTCAAATGACCAAATACCACTTAGGGTTAGCCCCAAGTCACCCGGGAACCCTAAAACATCAAACAAGTCAAAAACTAGGGTCTGGGAGAGAGCTACACATATGGACCATGAAGCTACACAGTTGGCCAATCAAGCTACATAGTTGGGGCTTCAAGCTACATAGTTGGGGCCTCAGGTTGTATGGTTAGTAGTTTGAACTGTGTAGTTGGTCACCAAAACTGTGTAGTTGGTCCAGGATTGTGTTTTTTGGAAAACGTGACTTCCAGAGTGGGTTTTTGAGAAGAAGTGGGCATGATGGAAACATTGGATGCAAAATATAGGAAAGACCCATTTGAGATCTCCCTTTTTTCCTTCCAAAAAATCCCTCAAATTGATCCTTCCTACAAGGTACCACAACTCTAAATCTGAGAATAAGAAAAGGGTGCACAGTCAAGAATGCAATCAAGCAGGGAGAATAGATCTTCCTAAGGTCTGAGAGTGCCTATAGACCTCCTAAACACATAAGAAGGTATAACAAGGATCCTAGGATGATTCTAGACTCCATCAAGTATAGGAATAAAGACAAAATAACTCATAAAGAAAGTCCAATAGTTTATGCAACTAATATATTTCAAACATAAATATAATCATCCTTTCTCCTAAAACTATTTCTTTCAACAATGCAGACAAAATACAATATCATTATCATATTCTAAATTAAAAACTAACACAAGACATCGAGTAGATAGAAAGCAATACAATCAAACAAACAAGCACATAAGGAGGATCATCTTCCAGGATAGATCCTACCTGGAGTCCTACGAAGAAACCATTGGAGAAGAAAGTCCAGATTACTCCTTACACTCCTCCAAAATCTGTTAGAATGCAAACACAAGCCTCTTTTGGAATTACTATGGTTTTCCAAATATCATAGCCTATCAAAAATATAATAAAGCTTTCTAAGAAATTATTTTCTAGCCAACTCTCTATCCTCACAGGAACTCTTCTCGTAAATAGTTGAAGTGGTTGCACGGGAAAATCCAACTGATGCAACCTTTCAAAACTAAAGGTTGGCTAATAGTGAGGATTTAATTTATCCTAATAACAACCATTCCTTGAGAGGGATATATAATTAATAATCTACACTCTCATTTACTCTATTTAAGGAAGCTAAATAGTAATTTTTATCTCCAAATATAAATATTATATCTATATTACCTGTTTACCTAGGCTAGAGTAAAGGAGTTTAACTTTTTAATATTTATTTTCCATACCATAAATTTATTTTAATTGTTTATTAATATCTTTTAGTGCAATAATTCTTATTCACAAGCAATTATGTAAATATATGTAACTATATGCATACGTGTGCACCCATATGCCTATGTGTACATATACCATTATAAATATTATTAAAAACATATTATTATTCATATTAAAAAACATATTATTTAACCATACACTAAATCATATTCTTTCAAGATACCATAATTCATATAAGTTAGCTATTAATAAAAGATCGAATATATCATTAAGTAGAATTAGAGCTACTATACACAAAAACCTCATACTCAATAATTGCAAGAAACAAGAAACAAGATCCATAGAATCTAACAAGCTAAGATAACACAATAATTCACCATCTAACACAAGGATTAACTCAGGAACTCCCCACCTAAGGAACAGAAAGGGTCAGAGGTAGGGTTCATTCTCATAGAACCTTGGTGATATCTCCATAACAAAAAAAATGATCAAGGATTTTTGAGGGCATGGTCAAACCTATGAGGCCAAGTGGAGTCAATGCCCAATACCTATAAGCCTACATCACTGAGAAGAGATACATGTGCATAGATATATATGCATATACAATAAGACAATTGCAAATAGATGACTAGGATCGATACATCATGTGGACCTCAACTAACTAAGTAGCTACAACTTCATCCTAAGTCATGAAAACACATAAGTCATATATACATGAAGCATGAGACATCATAAGACAATAATGGTTAAATTCCAAATCCTTGGGTTAGCTCTATTATTTTCTATAAGCATATATAAGATAAATGATTTTTAATTTCATAAACATTAAATGATAATTATTAATGATTATATCTAAATATCTGATAAGCATATCATCATCCAAATAAGTATAACTATAAACAAATAGTTCTAACCATGATTATGCAAAATGTCCAATCAAAGAGTAAAAGTATCATCATCTGAGAGGGTATTACATCCTCCACCCTAGAGTTAGGCTTACTCCTAAAGGACTACAAATAGATAAGGATAAGCATCTCTAAGTTCCAACAAAATCCTCCCAAGTAGCTAAGGAATCATCATTGGGGTCCCATTGGACCCTTGCCTGATCTATGGTATGACCCTTGAGGGTCAGTGTCCGTTGATGTAGAATACATATGGGCTCCAAGGCTAGCTACCCGTCTGCTACCTGTAATGCATTCCAATCCAAAACATGAGTAAAATTAGGAATATATTTTCTAAGGACTGAAACATGAAATACATCGTGAATACAAGCAAGACTAGGTAGAAAGGCAAGTTGATAAGCTACTAGTCCTATCCTCTCTAGGACTTCAAAAGGGCCAACAAATCGGGGTGCCAACTTAGAGCCTTTTCCATAACAGATTAGACTCTTTTGTGGGCACACTCAAAGAAAAATTCTATCTCCAAGAGTGAAGTGTACATCAGTCCTATGAGAATCTATGTACTTCTTTTGCCTATCCTAAGCTACCAAAATATGCTTACTAATACACTTAACCTTTTGTTCCATATCTTGTAACTTCTCAGGACCAAGAAGCACCCTATCCTCCAAATGGTCCCAACTCAAAGGTGTGTGGCACAGACAACCATATAGTGCCTAAAAAGGGTACATGCCTATGGAACTGTGATATCCATTATTATATGCAAATTCCATCAAATATAAGTATTCTTCCCAATGGGTTTGTCTATCCATAACATACATTCTAAGTATATCCTCAAGAACCTGATTGACTCACTCAATCTGCCCATCAATTTCTAGATGATAGGATGAACTGGAGTTGAGCTGAGTCCCTAAAATGTTTTGTAGGGAAGTCCAAAGAGAAGATGTGAATACTAGATCATGATTGGAAATAATCTTCCTAGGAATTCTGTGGAGTCTCACTATGTCCTTCATAAACACTCTGGCTACCGATGTTGTATATGAAGATTTCATGGGAGAGAAATGGGATACCTTGGTAAGTCTATCAACTATTACCATGATAGCATCATGTCTCTATGGGGTAACTAGAAGTCCCATAATAAATCCATGGAGAAAATGTCCCATTTCTATTTTGGCATAAGGCGA
This sequence comes from Chamaecyparis obtusa, assembly GCA_027943335.1. Lineage (NCBI taxonomy): Eukaryota > Viridiplantae > Streptophyta > Pinopsida > Cupressales > Cupressaceae > Chamaecyparis > Chamaecyparis obtusa. The sequence continues at coordinate 534,245 of BSBK01001517.1, forward strand.
GGCTACAAAAGACCTACTAGATGTTGATGCTTTGCTTTCACTCTTTGACATTCAAGACATCTTACCACATAGTCTGCTATATCTCTCTTCATCCCTAACAAATAGTACAACTAGTGTAGGTCAGCATACATTTTCTTTACCCTTGGATATACTGAGTAGGGAGCCTTATGGCTTTCTGAAAGAATAAGTATATGAAGATTTCCTGACAAGGGCACATAAATTCTATCCTATTGTCACAACAATCCCATGGAATTCAAGGAATATCTTGAAAAATGACCCTCCAAGTGTCTTCCCAATTCTAATTCTTCCTTTACCTCCTGATACCAGGAATCAAAAGTGAGAGCCTCTCTGATTTGTTTCTCCAAATCTATGCTCAAAGAAAGTGTCGACAATCCATTCTTGTGCCTACTCAAAGCATCTGCCACCACATTTGTCTTCCCCTAGATATATTTAACCTCAAAATCATATCCACATAAGAATTCCATCCATCTGCATTGTCTAGCATTGAGGTTAGGTTAGGAGAAAATATACTTAAGGCTTTGATGATCTATATGGAGTTCAAATTTATTACCCAACAGAAAGTGCCTCCATTTTACTAAGGCATGAACTACTGCTACTAACTCTAGATCATGGGTGGGATAGTTGAGCTCGTGATCTTTAAGCTTCCTAGATTCATAAGCGACAACTTTCCCTTCTTACATAAGGACTACCCCAATCCCCTCCAGTGAGGCATTTGTACAAACCAAAAATTTTCTTGAAGGTTTGGGGACTACAAAGATTGGAGCACTAGTTAATCTATCTTTCAAGCTTTGGAAGGCAGCCTCACACTTTTCTGACCATACAAATTTCTTCCCTTTCCTGTGTAAGGAAGTGATGGGATGAGCTATCTAAGAGAACTCCCTGAAAAATCATCTATAATAACCAGCTAGCCCCATAAAGCTGCAGACCTCAGGGACGTTGGTCGGCATTGGCCACTCCACTATGTCCTAGATTTTTCTTGGGTTAACTGTGATGCCATCCCCTAAGATAATGTGCCCAAGATACTTAACCTCTATCTGGAAGAATTTACACTTCTCTGGATTGGCATAAATTTGTTTTTCTCTAAGGCATTACAATACTTGGTGAAGATGAATCTCATGTTCCTTGGGAGTTTTGGAAAACACTAAGATGTCATCCAAGAAAACTATCACAAATATATCCAAATAGGTTTTGAAAACCCCATTCATCAAGTTCATAAATACAAAGGGAGCATTTTTCAGCCCAAATGGTACCACAGTGAACTTGTCGTGGCCATATCTAGTGCATAAAGTTATACGGTGAATATCAGCCTCCCATATTCTAAGTCGATGATATCCTGACTTACTTGATAAATTTTTGAAAATATTTTTTCCCCTTTCATTTGATCAAATAGGTTGTTGATGTCGGGTAAAGGATACCAAATGACTTTGTTTAGTTGATGATAGTTAGTGCACAATCAGAGAGAACCATCTTTCTTCTTCACAAATATTACTAGTGCACTCCATGGGGACACAATGGGTCTAATAAACCTTTTTTCCAAAAGTTCTTCTAACTACAACTTAAGTTCCCCAAGTTCCTATGTGGTCATGCAGTATGGAGCCTTGGAGATGGGTTTTGTTCCTGGCACTAGCTCAATCTAGAAGTCAATGTCCCTCTTGGGTGGAATTCCTGGTATTTCCTTGGGAAAGACATCTGAGAACTCTTGTAATAGGGGATGATCTAGTATTACATCCCCACTTTCTCCTTTTCCTAAGTCATCTACTAAGACTGCAAACAACTGGCATCTCTTGTGCATGCACTTCTTGAGTTTCATTACAAAAATCATGTGTAGAGAGATGGGTCGTTGTACCCCAACAATCTTCTTTGGTTTCCCTGAATAATATGTACACTAAATGATCTTGTTTCTACAATCCAAAATGGCTTTGTGAGCATCTAACCAATCCATACCCAAAACTACTCCAGAGGAGCCTAAAGGAATCACTTGGTAAAATGGACACAAGAGTCAGAGGCTATTCTTTCCCTGGAGGCTAGCTCAACTTGTGTGTGTGAATTTTGTACCTGATCTGTAGACATAACACTTTAGTAAAACATTAAAGGTTAGCAAAAATTGAAATCGTGCAAGTAAATGAAAAACTAAACTAACCAGGTGATTTACCACCTTCTAGTAGATGCGAGTATGTATTCTCAGATTATACCGAGATCAGTGACCTTAACGACACCTAAATGAAGGATTTGAATGCAAGATAGCAATGAATTAATGCATGCAAATTAATCTATATTTTTGGGTTTTCTATGCAATAAGAATGAGAAATCTGATATGAATCTATGCTAACAATGATATGGAAAATTTATATGTAAACTAAGCTAAGAAATGATATGAAAACTATGCAATAAAAAATGAAAATCTCACAACAACTTGAATTCTCAAGATTGATTCTTTAGTCTCCAATTCGACAGCATGAGTGTGCAGTTTGTAGATGGGATCCATAATGAAGAGCTGAAGCCTTAATTTATAGAAATCTAGGGCTTTGGAGGTGCATGGAAAAAAGCCATAAATCACTCAAATAACTCAGGTTGATTTTTGAGTTATTTTTAAATAAAAGATAATTAACTCACAAAAACATGCAAAAGTAGAGTTCAACTCAAAATAGAGTTTAGCTTTAATTGATAATGGATAGTTGTCTGCTTTTCTGATTGTGCATGATTTAATATGAATTAATTTAATAATAAAGTGATTTATTTTCAACTTAACTAATTTTGAAAAATAAAACAATTGATTTATGGGTTAATCAATTATTTTTCAAACTTTTATTCAAAAATAATATTATTAATAATTGACAACTTGCTTTAATTAATTTAATAAGAACTTAATCAATTATTCATAGGATTTTGGATTTATTGTCAAAATTAAATAATATAATTTAGGAATAAATAGAATTAACTTCAATTAAACAATTAAGTGGCAGTATTAAACCTAATTGATTAAATATTGAGAATATTCAATTAATCAAACTTTAGGATAAATAGGATTTATCACCAAATAATCATTAAATTAAAGATAATTAGGATAATTAGGAATATTACTAGGAATATTCCCTGATGCAGAATTTATGATAATCAAATACGATTCGATGATGTGTAGATGTGCCTTAGGTTAGGACTTTGATGTTGATTTCATTCGAATTATCGATATAGGAGGTTAATGAACCTATAGCCCATTTTTGGGGTATTACATTTTGCCCCTCTTTGAATTGTTGTGCAAAGCATAATGGTTCAAAGACAGTTTGTGTACGATGTTGAAATTGATGTTTGAAATTGAAATCGATATGAGACAGAAATTGATTGCAATTGATATGAAGATGATAGGTCCTGAATGACCAAAGATAATGTTAATTATAATAATAAATGAATAGATGATTGTGAAAAAGTGTTAAAACACCTAATTTTGAACCTTATGATTACAAAGAAATGAGTGACCGATTCTAGACCCAATTGTCCTTATATTGAATCACATTGGTATCACATCTGAACCCTTCAGTTTTTGAAGAACCAAGGAAATAACACAATTGAACCAATAGTTACAAAAACTGATACAATTTACAAGATTAAGAGAATACCAGATTGATATGGATCTCGATGAATCTGATATGCCCCGAGTGATGATTGATTTGCCCCAAGCGATGAGGTCTTTTTGATGAATTAGCAACTAGATGTGGTTGTTGTCTTGATTACTGAGGAAATCTATGATTTCAAATTTAGATTATAGACTTTGAATGATGTGCAATACCATGCCCCCTTTGGGATTAAAATTGAAATCTGATAAGAAAAGTCAGCATTGATAGTGTTCAGAAGCATGTTAATTGATTTAAGAAGTGGTTATACATGTTTGAGAATGCATTCTGTATCATTTGGAGGTCTAGAAGACCAAGTTTGACTAGGTTAAACCATGAGTTGACCATGGTTAACCAAGTTGAAATTTCAATAGTTTGATGTAAGATAATCAGTTGAGTTGAATTCTAGATTCCTGTGATGATTGAAGGTCTATTATGCAAGTAGTTAATAATATGAATGATCTCAGATTTTGATTTTGATCCCAAAAAAGGATTCTACTTGTTGTTTTGTTGGAGGAACCTTCATGTGAGATTCAGCTCTTGTTAGATTTGAAGAGATATTTGAAGAATTGTTTAAGAATTGAAGTTTGTTTAGCCATTTGTGAGATCATGCAAACATGAAAAAATGCAAAGAGACATGCAGTATGAAATGCAACCTAAGACCTAGGACCTAGTCACTGATCATGTGTCGGTTATTCTCATCATTGAGTTTTTAGGTAACCGGATAAATCAATACAATGTCCACTACTTATGAAACCATAAACATATGAATATTAATTTGTATACGCAAGAATCAATACAACATCCACTGATTATGAAACCATGGATATATGAATATTGATTTTTTTTTTGGAATGTCGGATTAGATATAAGCACCAAGGCATAAATGCCAGGATGATCTAAATATCATGTCCATTTTTATATAGCAATTTGTATAAGCATCAAAACATAAATGTCGTGATGACTAGAATACACCTTGCATTAAAAACACATCAAACAATTAAGAGATCATTCTAAATCCAATGTGAATTACCCGTAGTGACCCTTTATCATTCACATCCTTAGGTAAGATTGCATTTCACAATAGGAGAAAGAACTCACTCAAAAAAAAGACAATAGTTAGTGTATCATCTTAAAATGGAAGCACTTCCATGTTAAGAGCATTTAGCCATCCAAGTAAGTGGTTTTAGAGTCATGATTGGCATCTTTGAATTCTCCCTTGTCTTCCACTTCTTCTCTGCACTTGATTTCTACATTCTAGGTGAAATTAAGGTTAAGGTCTTAAGGACTTTCCTAATTTTCCTCCTTCCATGGCTCCATTTTCTAGGTAGGATTTAGAAATGAGACCTCCTAGTCCATCATCACATCATATAGAGAATTTTCTATCTATTCCAGACACTGGGTCCTGATCTGACATCAATTTCCAAGTTTCTAGCATCTCTGGGAACCTTTTCTGCAAATCCTGACAAGTTAGGGTTTGAGGTCAAATTTGACCTCGACCTTGACTAGGTCAAGGTCAACCTTGACCTTGACCCCTTCCCGCCAAGATTTCAAATTGTTAATTCCCACTAATATGGCTTTTAGGAAAATTGTTTCTCCACCTCCGGGTCAGCTGTTTCGGGATCCAAAACGGTAAATCCTTAAATGGTATTTAATCAAGGTATATTTTCTAAAGGTGAGGACCTCATTGGGATTTAATTCTTCAAGGTGGCCCATCTAGAGGAGTGTACCCTAGTTCACTATAAAAGGAGGCCTTCCTCTCTCATTTTCATATCTCACACTCACATCAAGTTTTCATGCTCAAGTTCTCAAGCTCTCAAAGTGATCAAGAAAGTATTCATTCAAGTATTGAAGTCTTCTTCTTCATCCAAGTTCTCCATTGAAGATCAAGGATTTAAAGCATTCAAGCTATTGAAGGGATTTGGCTCAAGCATTCAAGATCTATCATTCAAACCCTAGATCTAGCCATCATAGTGGTGTGATCTTCCTTCAAAGATCCTTTGTTCATCTTCAAGATCCATATCATCATTTCCTCAAGGTGGATTTCAAGCATACAATCATGGAGGTTTGATTATGTTATGTGCAAGCTTTCATATCAATATATTTGATTACATTCCAAATACATTAGCATATCTATTGAATTGCATAGCTTCATTGTTAGATTCATTTCTACTACTTGCTAGCATTCTCCTATTTCAATTTCAATATTAAGGTTGATTCCAAGCTAGGGTTTGACCAAGGCAAACCCCCCCCAAACAAACAACAAAACCATTTTTCTTGTAGGTACAAGTGTGGAATCTCAGATCTGAGAGTGAATTTGGATACCCTTTTCAGTAATCTTTCAGGATCTATAAACAGAATTGGAATCAGACTTCAAATAAATAATGTGGTCTTTGACCTTTTAAAAGGTCAAAGTCGACCTATGTGAATTTGGAGAAAAGATTTCTGGGTTTTGTCTGCCTCGGAATTTACAGTCCAAAAAAGGTGACAAAATCTTCAGAAATTTCATACATAAGCTAGAATTCAGCATTTTCTAGATCTTCCCTAATTCAAGGTTAGTATTTGCACTCCAATTATTTCAGATTTCAAGCTTAATCCAACTATAGGGAAGTATAGGGTTTCTCTTTCTCTTTCATATTCTTCATAGATTGATTCGATTGTGTATTAACCTCTTAGTTGATCAAATTGGATCTCTCCTTTGGGAATTTGGATTTTGGAGTGAATCTTACATCTTCCCCACACACATACACAAATAGTGGTGATTCCAAAACACCACTATTCATTTTGGTGAACCCGACTAGCTTACTCTCTTTCTTTTTGGTGTTAGATTTACATTTTGCTCTTGCATCTATACTTCAAAAATTCAAAAAAATCTATATATAAAATACAAAAAAAAATATATTTCTTGCATTTTTATCATGAAGATTGTTAAGATATTTTGGTGCATAATCATGTTTGTTATTACTCTTCTTCTAGCATCTATTTATAATGCATATGATGTTTATGAGGGTATTATTCATTTCATAACATTGATGACCCTTCACTTTGCTCTTGCTTATGCTTTTGTGAAGTTGACTGATACTACTCTACCTACATTTAAAAATTTTCTTAGGGATTTATGTGGTAGCCTTATTCATCTTTTGGATTATGTGAAGAATTTGGTAGATGATCCACCATCTCCTAATCTTCCTAATCTTCATCCTACTCCTATTAATCCTACTCTTCAGCCTAGTCTTCCTATTCCGATACCTGATTCTCCATCTGTTAATCCTTGCTCTTCCCGTACTTATGATGGGATTCAAGCTATAGTGTAGGATGTGGATGTGCAAGATTTCTTTGATTTACCTCCTCCTCTTGTTCAGGATGATATTCAAGGTCAGAATAAAGAAACTTCTTCCAAACCTATTATCCCATCGTATACGACCTTTACTCATGAACATGATAAAAAATCACCTCTCGTAGAAGCTTTGCATGATATGTACACTACTGGATATAATATGGTGACTAAACAAGGCTACAAAGGTTTAGGGTTAGGAGTTAATGAACACGGTATTAAATTTCCCATTAATATACCTCCTAAATAGGATATGAGTGGTGGTGGCACTTCTAAATCTCAAGTCAAGTTAATTGGTGTGGATCTTCGTCTTCCCCTTAACGTTCATCTCTCTACACCTCTAATGGATAATCCTAACACTTGTCAAGAAATTGCTAAAACAGTATATGTGGAGTTAATGAATTATAAGAAGGAAAGATTTAGACCTATGCCTATTGATGCTTCATACAAATTTAAATGTCCTTTCCACTATCGTAATACTCATTTGCTTTTTTATTGTAATAACTTCAAATTATATGTTAGGGATAGGGCTGCATGCGGTATTATACCTTTTTCTCATGCCATCTTACAACTTCTTCATAATTTTGATATAGGGGATTCCCCTCCATTAGAGTTGGAGTAAATGTTCCTCTCCTCTTGTCTCATGACTAGGGGGCAAGAGGCATAATTTTATCTAGTCTTTTAGGATCCATTAGGTCTTTTTATTAAGATTTAATTGGTATTCTTTATGTTTCCTTCTTCCATAGTCTTACATGATGTTTTTATCCTATAGACTAGGCTATCTGTATCTGTTTTGAAAGGCTAAGACAAGAAAACATTAGGTTTTAATCTAACATTATATCAATTCAAAAATAAAAACATCTAAGCTAAGCCACCTTAGATAGAGCTTAAACAGGTGCACCCAAGCACTGTTTGATTTTCTCTTGCTAAGGGGATGTGGGTGTGCTCTCTAAGCACTTGGAGCATATTCTAATGCATACTAAGATGGATTGAGATTCATGAAAACCCAAAAAATGACACAATATTGGGTAGAACACCCAAAATTTCCCCTAAGGTGTCAAGAACTCAAGAATGCTTTAATGGAGATTTAAGAAACAAATATGATTATACTAGACTGATTTTAATCCAAATGAAGTGTGAGATTATGCTAAGCTATGCAAAACACTGAAGTAAACTAAGTTAATCCATTATTGCTAAGCTATAGTGTGTTCTAAGAAAGCTTGAAAATGATCTAAATTAGAGTGATTATGCTAAATCTAGAGCTAAATTAACATCATAACAATGCTTGAAATAAAAGGTGAATGGGTGCTTTTCTCTTAGAAATGAGAACTACTTATAGGCTTTTGGAAGGGCTTGGGTTAGGAGGATAGGTTAGGGTTTGGGGTAAGGTTAGGGTTTGGGTCAAGAGGATAAGAATGAAGACTTTTTAGAAGAGTCTAGGCTTTCCTTAGGATAAATATGGATTTTAGAAGATAAATAAAAGTTTATTTATCTTAAAGGCTTTAATGAATTTTGAGGCTCATTAGGGTTAGGGTTTGACTAGGAGTCAAAGGAGACTTAGATTAGCTTAGGGAAAGTAGGTAATTTCCCCTAAATGGGTTTAGGGAAGGATTAGGAAAGTTCTAGAAGAGTCTAGAGTTTTCCTAGGGTAATTTAGGGATTGAGGATTAATATTTAATCTTAATTAAATATTTTGAGTTGGGATTAGGGTTAGAAAATGATGGGATTAGCCTTTAATCGATTTTAAAGAGGGATTAGAAGATTCTAGAAGAGGTTAGTGGTCTTTAGGAATTTGGCAAGGTTTTGGGCAAAAAATAAATTAATTATTTATTTTGGGATTTTTGGTCAATTTATTAATTAAATAATTAATAAATAGGGGAATGGTGTTTAAATAAGATTTAAACATTTTTGGGAGGGATTCCTTAATTAAATATTTTTAATTAAGGTAAAGGGATTTAATGGCATAAAAATAAATTAATTAATTAAATAATTATTTAATTAACAAATGATGATGTCATCAGGGGTTTTTCAGAAAATAAAAATACTTTATTTTCTAAAGGATTTTTAGGTGTCTACATATCCATTCCTAGGAATTATATTTTCTTCTTAGGAAATCTTTTCTAGAACATGTGATTTGTGGAAATATCCCTTGTCTTTCATCCCTCGAGGGGGCAAGGTACTTCCTTCTTTCTCTTTTTCTAGGGGAATTTCTTTCCTTAGCTTAGTGGTATTTGTTTATATTGCAATATTATTTCATCATATTGATAGCTATTTTTGACTATGGATAACCTTCTTATATGAGAAGTTGTTGTCATAGGTCGTCACTTCTTCTCTATGTTGCAAATTATGTTCTTTATAAACTCTCACCCTTGCTTTAGTGTTAGAGTTGTTTCCCTCATTCCAAATATTCCTCTTGCTCTTCTTCACTGGGGGCTTGATGATTGAATCTTTGTTCCCACCTTTTGAAAGATGATATCTTATCTAAATGCACTCTTCTTTGATAGAGGTCTTGGTGATAAGATCTTTTTCAGTGAGGGTCCTTTTCCATAAGTGACATATCCTTTTCACAATTATCTATACTCTTGGATGTAGGGGTCAATATCTCTCGCTAAGGATATACTATACATTATTGTAAGCAGGATATCTCCTTGCTTTGTGAATTAGGTATCCTCTTCCATCTTTGTTCCTACACTTAGGGGGAAAAGATGCCTTATCCTTCTTTTCTATCTTCAAACATTCACACATGGAGTCACAAATACGGGTTGTGAGTTTGGTAGAAGTACTTTAGTCTTAGAGGCTTGGTATACTTTTCTATCTTATTCAAATCTATGCATTGTTATTTCATCCGATATTCTCTTCTTTTCTAGGGAATCACCTCTTTCCTTGGTTAAGTAGTATCTATCTATTATGTGATATCCAATCATACATGAAAATTATGGTGTGCATTTGTGGACCTATGTCCTTTATGCAAACCTTATTTGTTGTTTGACATTGGGTTTCCATGGCTGATACATCTCTCACCTTGGAAACTGAATAGTGTGCTATCCCTCATTAAGGGTTACTTTCTTTTCACTTCTTGCATGATATCTTTTACATTCGTCCCTTCCATGGCCTCATAGGAGCTGTCACCTTCTCGGCTTGGACTAGGTGTTGTCTATGGATATTGTCTTGATGCTGAAGAAGGCTTTATCCTTGTTCTTTCTTTCCTTAACATGACAAAATAGTATGTTTTTGCCATATTAAGGAAGGGGGCATATATAGGGCCTCCCTTGTAATATAGTTTTTTATTTTTATATGCTAAATCTTGGAAGGTAACACACATAAGTTGTTAAATCCTGAAAAGACATGCATTCATATGCTAAATCTTCCGAAGGTAACACACATAAGTTGCTAAATCCTGAGGAGACACGTATTTTTCAAATATTTCAATATGCTAAATCCTTTGAAGGTAACGCACGTAAGTTGCTAAATCCTGAAAAGACACGCACCTATATGCTAAATCTTTCGAAGGTAACACACATAAGTTGCTAAATCCTGAGAAGACATGAATTTTATATTCATAGTGATACAAGAAGGTGGATCTATGGATATTCCAGAAGCCATTAGAAGATGCATTACAATTGCAAGCATAGTTTATGGGTGAACCTGTTGGGCTCTCCCTCCAGGGTCATTCATGGTAAGGTAGGCATCTTATCCGGCCAGGTAATCACTTTCTCTTTTCTCTCTTTTCACTTTCATGCTAGTAGGACTGGATCATGAAGCTATGTTGTCTATAGTGTTTCTCTTATCTTTCTTATGTAATCTTTTATGATGTTATGATAGCTTTCCAAATATGATATTGGTATGAGAAATATTTCTTAGCAAGGTTTCTTATGCTAATTGATTTGGGTTGTTTAGTACTAACCCTTGTTCTTTTGTATACTCTCATGTATGCATATTGAGTTAGAATCCTTGGTCTGGGGGCTTGTGTCTTCAGTTAAGTGTTATTTTATCTCATTTTGAATCCACTAGGATCTCTTCTCTCTTCTCCTTTACCAAGAGTTTGCATTGAATCCATACTCTTGCTAAAGTGGGGGCTTAATGTATCATCTTAAAATGGAAGAACTTTCATGTTAAGAGAATTTATCCCTTTGAGTAAGTGGTTTTAGGGTCATGATTGGCATCTTTTCACTCTGCCTTGTCTTCCACTTCTTCTCTACACTTGATTTCTACATTCTAAGTGAAATTACGGTTAAGGTCTTAAGGACTTTCCTAATTTTCCTCCTTCCATGGATCTATTTTCTAGGTAGTTAGGATTTAGAAATGAGACCTCCTAGTCCATCATCACATCATACAGAGAATTTTCTATCTATTCCAGACACTAGGTCCTGATCTGACATCAATTTCCAAGTTTCTAGCATCTCTGGGAACCTTTTCTGCAAATCCTGACAAGTTAGGGTTTGAGGTCAAAGTTGACCTCGACCTTGACCAGGTCAGGGTCAACCTCGACCTTGACCCCTTCCCACTAGGATTTCAAATTATTAATTCTTGCTAATTTGGATTTTGGGAAAATTATTTCTCCGCCTCTAGGTCGGCTGTTTCGAGCTCCAAAATGGTAAATCATTTAATGGTATTTAATCAAGGTATATTTTCTAAAGGTGAGGACCTAATTGGAATTTAATTCTTCAAGGTGGACCATCTAGAGGAGTGTGCCCTAGTTCACTATAAAAGGATGCCCTCCTCTCTCATTTTCATATCTCACACTCACATCAAGTTTTCATGCTCAAGTTCTCAAGCTCTCAAGGTGATCAAGAAAGCATTCATTCAAGTATTCAAGTCTTCTTCTTCATCCAAGTTCTCCATTGAAGATCAAGGATTTAAAGCATTCAATCTATTGAAGGGATTTGGCTCAAGCATTCAAGATCTATCATTCAAACCCTAGATCTAGCCATCATAGTGGTGTGATCTTCCTTCAAAGATCCTTTGTTCATCTTCAAGATCTATATCATCATTTCCTCAAGGTGGATTTCAAGCATACAATCATGGAGGTTTGATTATGTTATGTTCAAGCTTTCATATGAATATATTTTGTTAGCTTGTGGTGACTAATCAGGAAAGTACTATCTAGGAAAGTACTGTACACTTTTCGATTATTTGGGCCGACTACTTATAACTCATTCTAACCCTAAAGCGGGAAAATATTGTATAATATGGCTTAGGGTTAGGGATTTTTCATTATGTATGATTTTAGTACTTGCGGCAGAATTGGGCTGTAAGGGATTATGGATTGTAATCAAGTTGTAGTCACTGGATAATAATAATATTGGACTCGCTGTTGGTGGACGTAGCCCAGGGATTGGGTGAACCACGTTAAATCTGTGTGTCTTATGTTCTATTCTGTGTGGTTTATTATTTTTTGATATTAGTTATATTTGCACATAATTGTTATTTCTGCCTTGTTAATCATAACAAGTGGTATCAGAGCCAGGTTATTTCATTCATTCTTTCATCTATTCTCTGAAGCAGGTCTCACGAGTTAGTGGGAGAGTCTCTCGATTAAGTGGGAGAAATGGCAGATGAGGGTAGGCTGAAGATTGATAAGTTTAATGGGAAGAACTTCCAGTTATGGAAGATGCAAATGGAGGATTATCTCTATCAGAAGGATCTATGGCGGCCATTAGAGGGAGTAGCCAAGAAAGAGCAATCAATGTCTCAGGAGGATTGGGATATTTTGGATAGGAAGGCACTGGGGAGTATTCATCTATGCCTGGCACAATCGGTGGCATTTAATATTACTAAAGAAAAGACAACTAAAGATCTGATGGAAACCCTAGCGAAGTTGTATGAAAAGCCTTCAGCTTCAAACAAGGTATTTCTTATGAAGCGTTTATTTAATATGAAAATGGTAGAAGGTGGATCAGTTACTGATCATTTGAATGAGTTTAATACAGTTACAAGTCAATTAACATCAGTTAAAATTACTTTTGATGAAGAGGTTAGGGCTCTCTTGATTTTGTGTTCTTTGCCAGAAAGCTGGAATGGCTTGGTAATGGTTGTTAGTAACTCTGTTTCTGGTTCTAATACCCTAAAGTATGATGATGTTATTGGTGTTATATTGAGTGAGGAAATTTGTAGGAAAAGCTCAGGGGCATCCACATTGGGTAGTGTATTGAATGCAGAAAGCGGAGGCAGAACAAGAGATAGAGGAAACAACTCTGGAAATCATGAGAAATCAAGAGAAAAATCAAAGGGAAAGAGGTCCGAATCTAAAGGGACAAATGATTGCTGGTACTGTGGAAAACCAGGTCATAAGAAGAAAGATTGTTGGTCTCAGAAGAAAGATCAAGGAGACAAAAATGATGGAAACAAGGAGGCAAATGTGGTAAGTAACAAATCTGAGGAGGATGCTTTGCTCTTGTCCTTAGAAAGTATTGATGATTCATGGGTTTTAGATTCTGGGGGGCTTCATTTCATGCTACACCCCATAGAAGTTATTTTGTTGATTATGTCCAAGAGGATTTTGGGCTAGTTTATTTGGGAGATAATGAACCCTATCAGATTGTTGGAAAGGGAAAAATTAAGATTAAGTTGCAGAATGGGAATCATTGGCTACTACAAGAGGTAAGACATGTTCCAAGGCTGAGTAGGAATTTAATTTCAGCAGGGCAACTGGGTGATGAGGGTTGCATAGTTACTTTTAATGATAAAAATTAGAAGGTTTCAAAAGGTTCCTTAGTAGTAGCAAAAGGTGTGAAAGTAGGCACCTTATATCTTTGTATAGGTCATACTGTTCCTTCTACTTTAATTATTTCAGAAGATAATGAATGTTCAGGAACAGTGGCTGCAGTTGAGTAGGAAGAACATCAAACTGTTGCTGTAGATTTTGACACAGCACTATGGCACAACAAACTCGGGCACATGAGTGAAAAAGGTATGAAATTAATTCATTCAAAGAAAGTTTTACCTGGTCTGAAATGTGTCAATATGGATTTCTGTGAAAGTTGTGTTTATGGAAAACAAAAGAGAGTTAGTTTTGTGAAGAGTGGGAAGGAAAAGAAAAATGAGAGATTAGAGCTTGTGCATATAGATGTATGGGGACCAACTCAGGTATCTTCCCTTGGTGGCTCTTTGTATTATGATACATTTATAGATGATGCAACAAGAAAAGTATGGATTTATTTCCTTAGACAGAAATCTGATGTATTTCAAACTTTTAAGAAATGGAAATGCTTGGTTGAGAATGAGATTGGTAAAAAGTTAAAATGTCTCAGATCTGATAATGGTGGTGAGTATTGCAGCACATAATTTGAAGAATATTGTTCCTCTAATGGTATTTGTAGGCAGAAAATTGTACCAAGGACTCCACAAGAAAATGGAGTGGCTGAACACATGAATAGGACAATAATGGAGTGTGCAAGGAGTATGAGGTTGCATGCTAGGCTGCCCAAAGATATGTGGGTAGAGGCAGTGAAAACTGCTATTTATTTAATCAATAGAGGCCCCTCTACTCCTTTGGACTGTGGTATTCCAGAGGAAGCATGGAGTGGTAAGAAGGTGAGTTATTCTTTTCCGAAAACCTTTGGTTGTGAAGCTTTTGCACTTATAGATTCTGAAAATAGAACCAAGATGGAAGCTAAGTCAAAGAAATGTGTATTTGTTGGGTATGGCATTGATGAATTTGGTTATAGGCTTTGGGATTTTGAAAATCATAAAATTGTAAGAAGCAGGGATGTCATATTCAATGAAAAAGTATTGTACAAAGATCTGTTGCTGCAGCATGAGAAGAAAGAAAATGACTATGTAGTACTGGATGATACTCCACAAGTTCATGTTCCAGTAGTTCCTTATGCTCCGCAACAACAGCAACAACAAATACCACACACCCCAGTGAGTGTTAGACAGTCAACAAGGCTAAGTAGACCTCCACAAAGATTTTCTCCATCTGTGTATTCTATTTTGTTAACAGATGCTAGTGAACCTAAATGTTATAATGAAGCTGTGCATGTGGATACAAAGCTTCAGTGGGAGTCTGCAATGATAGATGAAATGGACTCTTTGCTGAAAAATCAGACATGGGATTTATGTAAGTTACCTGCAGGTAAAAGGGCTTTACAGAATAAATGGGTTTATAGGATAAAAGAAGAGGATGGAGGTACGAAAAGATTTAAAGCCAAATTAGTCGTAAAAGGATTTGCACAGAAACATGGTATTGATTTTGATGAGATATTTTCTCTAGTTGTTAAAATGACTTCTATTCGTACTGTTTTAAGTATTGTGGCTACTAAAGATTTGCATTTAGAGCAGCTTGATGTTAAAATAGCTTTTCTTCATGGTGATTTGGATGAAGAAATATATATGGTTCAGCCACAAGGATTTGAGGCCAAGGGTAAGGAGAATTTAGTGTGCAGATTGCAGAAAAGTTTATATAGCTTGAAGCAAGCACCTCGGCAATGGTATATTAAATTTGACACTTTTATGAATGGGCATGGATATAGTCGGTGTCATTCTGACCATTGTGTTTATTTTAAGAGGTTGGATGATGACAGCTACATTATTTTATGTTTATATGTTGATGATATGCTTGTAGCTGGGTCTAACATGGATCACATTAAGGGGTTGAAACAACAGTTAGCAAAATCTTTTGCTATGAAGGATTTGGGGGCAGCAAAACAAATCCTTGGTATGGAAATTTGTAGAGATAGGAAAAATAGGAAATTGTCTCTATCTCAGGCTGATTATATTGAGAAGGTGGTTCAATGTTTCTCTATGGAAAATGCCAAAGCTGTTAGCACACCTTTGCCTGGTCATTTGAAATTGACTAAGGATATGTGTCCCAAGACACCAGAAGAAGAGACTAAAATGTCTAAGGTACCTTATGCTTTAGCTGTAGGGAGCTTAATGTATGCTATGGTCTGTACTAGGCCAGATATTGCACACGCAGTGGGAGTCGTTAGCCATTATATAAGTAACCCTGGTATTGAGCATTGGAATGCAGTCAAATGGATTCTTAGATATTTGAGAGGCACATCCAGTAAGTGTTTACACTTTGGGGGTTCTACTACTACTGTACAAGGCTATGTTGACTCAAATTTGGCAGGAGATATAGATAGCAGGTGGAGTACTACAAGTTATATATTTACTATTGGTGGGACAGCAGTGAGTTGGATTTCTCGACTACAAAAGGTGGTTGCTTTATCCACTACAGAGGTAGAGTATGTTGCTGCTACAGAGGCAGCCAAGGAGATGATATGGCTTCAATTCTTCATGGAAGAATTGGGACATCCACAAAAGGATAATTTTCTACATACAGATAGCCAAAGTGCCATTCATCTTGCAAAGAATTCTGCTTTGCTCTCAAAGACAAAACACATACAGTTGTGGTACCATTTCATTCGATCAGTTTTGGATGATGGACAGTTAAGGCTGAAAAAGATTCATACTGATGATAATCCAGCAGATATGTTTACAAAGGTAGTAACAAGGGAGAAGTTGAACTCATGTTCAGCTTCAGTTGGTCTTCTAGACTGAACAAAATAAAGGAACAGCTGAGTCCAAGGTGGTTCAATCCAGTGGGAGCCTCCTGTGGGTAGCGGTATTGCTACAGGATCAGTCTCCAAGAGGGAGGTTTTTTAGTATAGTTTGGATACTGATCAGTCACCAAGTGGGAGATTGTTAGCTTGTGGTGACTAATCAAGAAAGTACTGTACACTTTTCAGTTATTTAGGCTGACTACTTATAACTCATTCTAACCCTAAAGCGGGAAAATATTGTATAATATGGCTTAGGGTTAGGGATTTTTCATTATGTATGATTTTAGTACTTGCAGCAGAATTGGGCTGTAAGGGATTACAGATTGTAATCAAGTTGTAATCACTGGATAATAATAATATTGGACGCACTATTGGTGGATGTAGCCCAGGGATTGGGTGAACCACGTTAAATCTGTGTGTCTTGTGTTCTATTCTGTGTGGTTTATTATTTTTTGATATTAGTTATATTTGCACATAATTGTTATTTCTGCCTTGTTAATCTTAACATATTTGATTACATTCCAAATACATTAGCATATCTATTGAATTGCATAGCTTCATTGTTAGATTCATTTCTACTACTTGCTAGCATTCTCCTATTTCAATTTCAATATTAAGGTTGATTCCAAACCGGGGTTTGATAAAGGCAAACCCCCCCCCCCCCCCCCCCAAAAAAAAAAAAACAAAAAAAAAAAAACCATTTTTCGTGTAGGTACAGGTGTGGAATCTCTGATTTAAGAGTGAATTCAGATACCCTTTTCAGAAATCTTTCAGGATCTGTGAACAGAATCAGAATCAGACTTCAAATAAATAATGTGGTCTTTGACCTTTTAAAAGGTCAAAGTCGACCTATGTGAATTTGGAGAAAAGATTTTTGGGTTTTGTCTAGCTTGGCATTTCTAGTCAAGAATAAGTGACAAAATCTTCAGAAAGTTCATACAGAAGCCAGAATTCAGCATTTTCCAGATCTGCCCTAATTCAAGGTTAGTATTTGCACTCCAATTATTTCAGATTTCAAGCTTAATCCAACTATAGTGAAGTATAGGGTTTCTCTTTCTCTTTCATATTCTTCATAGATTGATTCGATTGTGTATTAACCTCTTGGTTGATCAAATTGGATCTCTCCTTCGGAAATTTGGATTTTGGAGTGAATCTTACATCTTCCCCACACACATACACAAATAGTGGTGATTCCAAAACACCACTATTCAGTTAGATCAAACTTCCTTGAATTTTTTGAGTATCAATGGTCGAGGTACGCATGGCCATCCAATTCAAGATAGAGGCTCTTACAGTCAGACACCATTTCAATCTAGAATTTCCAAAGTTGTTAGATTTTCACATACAAGTAGAAGATAAAGAAAAGATTATGCCCCCAGTCATCACTCTCTAAATCCTATAAAGGACATCATCAAAGATCTCGAGGGAACATAATATGAAAAAATCTCAATGCGAATTAGTAAGCATACAAGGAGATAAAAGCATTGTAAAAAGCATAGATTATTTTCAATTTGTGTTTGATGTTGATTGCGTTGTTGTAGATGCAAAATCCTTTCTGGAGACAAGACTGACTCAAATGAAGCTTCAAAGGACTCTAACTAGATATGATACATCTAAGATACCTTGGAGGCCATAGGATATGACTTTAATTGCCCCCAAGTTTGAACATTTATAGGATACAAATGCTTGAGCTGATTGGTGTATAGACCGACTTATTGAAAACAAGAATGTGGAAACAAATTGGGAGATATGTACAAACTAAAGCAAGACTAAAAGCTGGGAAAGACCAAGATTGCGCTAATAGATGGAGCATTTTGAAACAAGTGGCACCCATTTGCAAGGTTTTCACCATCTTGGTAGAGATTCTATTATTTTTGCTACCAAGGCGCATGTTTCCAGGTTTTCACCAAGGCACTTTTCTTTTTCTCATTTTTTTTTTGTATTTTTCATTTTTCAACTTTTTTGTACTTTTGATATTTTCTACTTTTTTTGTGAATCATCAAGGCACCTATTGCTAGGTTTTCACTAAGATGCTCATTTTTTAGGACTTTTTCCATTTTTAAAGATTTTTTCAGGACATTTTACCATAGACTGAATTCCTTAGGCATAGAATTTCTTCAGATGGAGAACATTGATTGGTTCTCGGAGCTGTTCTCCTTCAGTCATTAAGAGTTGATAGGCACCAGAGCCAAAAGTAGTAGTGATTACAAAGGGACCTAGCTATTTGGGTTCAAACTTCCCCTTGCGTTCTTGATGTGATTGATTTTTAGGATTCTATCTCTCAAGACTAGATCACCAACCTGAAATTCTCTGTGTCTAACTTTCTTGTTGTAACCTCTAGACATTCTCTTTTGATATACTCTGAGATGATCATACGCTGCTTGTCTGTGCTCATCTAGTAGCTCAAGCTCTTGCAACCTAGACACTCTGTAGTTATCATTAGTTACTAGACCATGCATTTTGATTCTTAGTGATGGGATTTCAACCTTAATAGGCAATACCGCTTCAAACCCATAAACTAAAGTGAAAGGAGTAGCCCCAATAGGTGTTCTAATACTTGTTCTATAGGCCTAGAGAGCTGGATTGATCATGAGATGCCAGTCTCTTCCTATTTTATTAACTGTTTGATGCAATATTTTCAATAGATTCTTATTAGATGCCTCTGCTTGTCCATTCCCTTGAGGATAGTAGATAGAAGACCAATGTTGTGTGATCTTGAATTTGGCACATAGATCATCTAGGTCTTTATTCTCAAATTGTCCGCCGTTATCTGTGATTATGGAATGAGGTATCCCATAGCTACATATGATATAGTTCAATATGAACAGAGATATTTGCTTTCCAGTGGCTTGTGTCAAAGGGACTGCTTTTACCCATTTTGTAAAATAATCTATAGCTATGATTATATGGGTATGTCCATTAGAAGAATGAGGATGTATAGCCCTTATAAGATCAAATGCCCATTGGTGAAAAGGCCATTGTGTAGTGAAGGGAATTAGATCTCTCCCTAGAGCATGAATTAAGTTTCCATGCACTTGGCACTTTTGACAGTTCTTAGCAAACTTGATAGACTCTTTCTCCATTTCAGGCCAATAGTACCCCGCCTTAATGAGTTTTCAAGCTAGTGTTAAACTATTCAAGTGTGACCCACAAATACCATCATGGACTTCCTCTAATGCATGTTGAGACTCTTCCCATTCTAAACATCTAAGTAGCGTACCATCTAGACCTTGTTTGTATAGATCATGACCAATGATGACATATCGGGAGGCATTACGGATAAGGTATCTCTTTTCATGGTGGTTGAAGGTATCAGGAATGATTTGGTCTTGTAGATAGGAAAATAGGTGTTTTTATCTAGATGAATCATGACCAACAATAGTGCAGATCATGCAGGTTTCAGGGGAATCATATGCAGGATAAGATAGTGCTTCCACTAGGAATTCATAGCGTAGCTTATGTTCAGGCTACTATAATAAAGTGGATAATGTTGCCATTGCATCAGCAGCCTTGTTCTCCATTCTAGGTATTTGCTCAAATGTGATAGATATGAAATACTTCTTTAGATCATCTACCATTCTTTTGTAGGGAATGAGATTTTCATCTTTAGTTCGGTACACATCATTAACTTGAAGGATAACAAGTTGTGAGTCTCCATGAATGTGTAATTTTGTTACTCTCCACTCGATCGCTATTTTCATACCATTCAAAAGGGCTTCATATTCAGCAATATTATTTGTGCAAGGGAACTTTAATTTGAATGCTTTTGGGATTGAGTATCCTTGAAGAGTTATGAACAATATGCCTACTCTAGATCCATTCTATGTATAGGAACCATCAAAGAATAATTTTCATTCTTTAGAAGAAAGAGTCATGATAGAGGAATTTGGAAATTCCATTTGCATTGGTGTATCATCAATCATAGGTGCATCTTCTAATTGATCAGAAATAACCTGTCCCTTGATAGCTTTTGTCTCAATATATTCAATGTCAAATTCACTTAAAAGCATGACCCATTTGGCTAATCTACCTGTAAGGGTAGCTTTGCTTAGAAGGTACTTGAGTGGATCAATTTTAGCTACCAAATGTGTGGTATGAGCTAACATGTAATATCATAGTTTCTGTGATGCAAAGATCATAGCTAGACAAGCTTTCTCAATCATTGAATAATTCTTCTTATATGCAACCAATGTCCTACTGATATAGTATATAGCTCTTTCCATTTTGTTCTCATCATGTTGTGCAAGTAATGCCCCCAGTGATGTATCTATAGTAGAGACATATAAGATTAATGGCTTCCCATGACTAGGAGGTATCAAAATAGGAGGATTGGATAGATACTTCTTGATATGATTGAAGTTGTTATCACATTCTTCATTCCATGCAAAGGTCACACCTTTATGTAATGTTTTTGTAAAAGGTTGTGATATGTCTGCTAGTTGTGATATAAATCTTTTGATAGATTGAACTCTTCCTTGCAATGTCCTCATTTGACTAATATTCTTTGAAGGTTGCATTTCCATGATAGCCTTTACTTTAGCTGGATCAACTTCAATACCCTTCTTTGAGACTATGTATCCTGAGAGCTTTCCAGAAGTGACACCAAAAGCACACTGCTTAGGATTTAGTCTGAGAGTATATTTCTCCATTTTGTCTAGTATCTTGCTCAAGTCATCTAGATGTGTAGCCCTAAACATAGATTTTGCTAAAGTATCATCAACATAATCCTCCATAGTCCTATGCATCATGTCATGAAAAATAGATGTCATGGCTCTTTGATATGTAGCACCAGCATTTTTAAGCCCAAATGGCATGACATTCCAATAGAAGGTACCCCATGCACATGTGAAAGCAGTTTTCTCTTGATCTTCTAGAGCAATTTTTATTTGATTATATCCAGAAAAACCATCCATTAAAGAATACATCTCAAAGCCCGCAGTCATGTCCACTATCAAATCAATGTTAGGTAATGGAAAATCATCCTTAGGGAATGCTCTATTTACATCTCTAAATTATGTGCACACTTTGATTGATTTATCTGGTTTTGAAACTGGTACAATATTAGAGATCCATTCTGCATAGTCAATAACTCAGATGAATCTAGCTTTCAGGAGCTTCTCTAATTTAGCTTTTACCAAGAGTACAACATGAGGATGCATCTTTCTCAATTTTTGCTTAAAAATTTTGACATTTGGAGCTATAGATAAATGATCCATTATAAGATTAGGATCCAATCCCGGCATATCTGAATATTTCCATGCAAATTTGATCTTATTTTTTGTTAGGAATGTTGTAAATTTTTGCTTCTCTTCTTCTAATAGAGATTGTGCTACATGAATTAATTGTGGTTGTTCTGTTGTTCCCAAATTGATAGATTGAGTGGGCTCAATTAGAACTAGAGATCTATCATGTAAATGACTTAGAAGGACATTAACTATCTTATCCTTAGGCACCTCAGAGAGGTTTTCATGTTCAGATACATCTTTTATTTTTACTTTTGTAGGTTCTAAGACTGCCACAAAGTGGTTTTCACCCTTAGAACTCTTTTTCTTTTTCTTTTTATTCTTATTTTTCTGACTAAGATACTTGATGTCTGACTCCATCATGCTAACGCTCAATTTATTGATGGAAGTACTCATAGGTTCAACTGCATTGAGGTAGCAAGCAAGGGCATAGTCATTCAGGAAGATATAAATACCATGGCTTGGATTTGTGGAGGTTTGATCAATAAGTTCTCGATATTGGATAGTCAAAGTGGGGAAAGATTGGGAGATAGTGTTTATAGATATGGATCTATCATCATTGGTCCTAACCTGATGCTTGAGTTCAAAGGTGATATTACAACTTAAGACATTCAATTCATGAATAGGCTCAATGTCAGTGTGGGAGTCCAATTTAGCCATAGGTGGATCAGACTCAATAGGTTCATCATTTCACTCTAGACTTACATTGGGTTCAGGTGCATATTGGTGAATAACATCAACATGTTTCTCTGTAATAAGCTCATCTTCTTCTAGAATGGCTCCCCATTCATAGTCATTAGATTCTTCATCTATGCCTCTAGGAAATCTAAGGACATGAGTAAAGTCAGGATGAATACCCCAAGAAGGGTTACCCTCAAATTTTGATTTGAATTCATACACATGAGAATTTGTCTCAGAATAACTACCACCTTCCTCTTCTTGATTATTTTCAAGATTAGCTGGTTCTTGTGTTGCAACTATCTCTTGATTGATAGTAGGTTCTTATGTTTCTACTACATTAATTCTTTTGATTGGATCATCTTTATCATCAAGAAGGTCTTTGATTTCTTTAGGAAAATGCTCATAAGGGATAAGTTTAGAGCTGTCTAAATCACTATCTAATGGTTTGATTTCTTCCTTCTGAAGAAGAGGTTCTCCTGGTGTGATATGTTCTATGACATGAGAACAATTACCTTTGAGGTGGAAGGGTTTCTTTTTAAAGCCTAGGCCAACAGTATCTTTGTTTTCCCTATGAGTATGTGAAAGAGGTGTTATAAGACCTTCTCCTTTGACTCCTAGAGGTCCTTTACCTGAATATCCCATCTTAGCTATTAATTTATCTCCTGGACCATATGCCTTAGAAGGGATCTTGGATACTGTAGAATCACTAGTTTGGACAACTTGGGATTCAGATTCATCTTTGTAAAGCCATGCAAGCACAGCTTCATCCTCTTCAAATTCTTTCTTGGAGACTTGTTCTACTACAAAATTCTTTTTATATGCCTCAAGAGGTTGTTTAGAATCTAGTTTGGACTATTTTAAAGATTGTCCATAAGACTTAGGTGAGATAGGGAGAGATGTCAAAGATAAGACTGGCTCTATAATATATTCTCCCACACCATTTTCTTTGATATGGACCTCTTTTGCAATGTTTTCCATTTTAGATGTTGATGCTTCTTTAGTTGGCTCAATAGAAGATTCTCTGTTATTAGGCACAAGTTTATCTGCACTTTCCTTCAATGTATTGCAAGTGGTGGATGTGTCTGCTAGAATGGTGACCTCTACTCCTTCATAAGGTAATTTCAAGCATTGGTGAAATGTAGAAGGGATAGCCTTCATCTCATGTATCCATGGTCTCTCTAGAAGAATGTTGTAAGCCAAAGGTAAGTCAAGAACCTGACATATAGTATCTCTGATAACTAGACCTGCTCTGATAGGTAGGACAACGGTGCCTTTAGAAGATCTTTCTTATTCATCATAGGCTTTTATAGTTATCTTCTTTCTAGGATCAATAGACAATTCTGAAAATCCCAATTGTGTGATCAAGCTGTAAGAACAAATGTTTAGGCTAGCACCTCCATCTATCAACACACATTTGACTCTATGGTTTTAGATCAAGACTTCTATATGCAAGGGCTGGTTATGTGGGTGACTCAAGGATTTTTCATCTTCCTCTAAAAAGAATATATACTGCAAAGACGTAAGATGTCCAACCATAGTCTGGAACCTGTCTAAATCAAGGTCATCAGGAACATTGGATCTGAGCAAAGCTTTATCTAGAATGGCTCTATGAGCTGGAGATATTCGAAGCAACTCAAACGTGGAGATTTTAACATTAGTGTGTTGGAGTTGTTGAACAATGCTATAAGATGTAGGCCTTGTTTGTTTAGGATTGGAAGATTTGGAAACAGCCTTCTATTTGGAAGTGGAAGAAAGATTGAAGGGCATCTTAGGGACATTTGATGAATCTGGGATTTGCCCATTCAAATGTTCCTAAGCTTGTGATCAAGTAACTACATTAGCTGAAGAATGATCTCTATCTCTTCACACAATTGTGATGACATTGCAATGTTCAGAGAGACAAGGTTCAACCATATTGATAATGGCATTATTTCCAAGGTAAGCATAATTGACTTTTGCCCCCATATTAGGCTGAGAAGATGAAACTTCTTGACCATGTTTTGGAAATGGTTTTGTGAATATCATATGATCATTATTGCTCTTATGGTTGTCAATCATGATGTCACCTTTATCGATTAGATCTTGAATAGTATGTTTCAAGTGTAAGCAGTTATTAGTTTTGTGACCTTTACCCCAATGGAAATCATAGAATTCGTTCTCTCTCCACCATTTTGGTTTACGCTCAGAATCATATGGTTAGATCTCAGGCAAAGAGATGATGTTATTGGCCAGTAGAGTTCTCATCGCTGATTCTAAAGATTCTCCAAGAGGAGTGAACATTCATTTATTATCAGCGGACCACTTTTTATACTCTGGCTTCTTTTGAGATGATTTAGGCACCTTTTGTTCTGAAGCTTTTATGGCTTGGGTACCAATAGTTAGATTGAAAGCTGGTGCCTTTGATGGGGCATGGATAGTATCAAAAACACCATCTGTGACAATGCCTTTATTCTTGTTCCAATTTTTATTCTTGTCTTTAGAACTGGATCCTGATTCGTACTTGTCTTTTTGAAGTGTGATTTCTCCTTTTTTCACAAGTACTTTTTCAATTTTGATTTCACTGTCAACCATTTTATCAAAAGATGTATGATCTTGCATTTGTAAAGGATAGTTGATCTCTGGGACAAGATTATTGATGAAGATTTCTAGTTTTTCAGTTTCTGTAATATGCCTAGCATATAGAGAGAATTTCTTCCTCCATCTCTTAAGAAATTTTAGGAATGGTTCTCCTGGATATTGTTTGAGATTGTAGATATCGATCATGGTGACTGGATGTTGAATATTGTAGGAGTATTGCTGATAGAACAATTTGATTAACTCCTCAAAAGTTTTGATAGTAGAAGGAAATCTAGAGAACTAATGGATGGCTTCTCCCCCTAGAGATCGAGGGAAGAGACGCATCAAATAGGTTGGTTTGTGCATGAACTCCATAGATTGTGTACAGAATTCTCTGACATGATCTTGGGGATCTGAGTGTCCATCATACTTATCATCTTTAGTCATCTCCACTCTCTTTGGGAATGGTGGCATGTACAAGTCTTTATCAAATGGAAAAGAACATAGGCCCTCCATGGAGAACTCCTTGGGTTCCTTTTCTTTCTCAAGGTTATTAAGCTTGACTTGCATGGCATCCATCTATTTCATCATAGCTGTGAGTGGAGTTTCTTCCTCATGTGTAATGATATCTTCAACATTAAAGTTGGGAGGAATTTTAGCTCGTTGATGAGCTAATTGTAAAAAGTATGCTTCTCTATCTTCTTTCAAGAAATGCTTCATCATTCTTTTGAAATTATCATCATTTTGATATTGAGCTATTTCTTTAGGTGTGGGTTCCTAATCTACACCATGTTGAGACTAAGCTCTTTGAGAGCCCAAGTTTTTCCCTACTTGAGACATGGTGGGAGTTCTCCCTGGGATAGATTGATGTGGAGTTTGTTGATTACCTCCATGAGTTGATGGAGGAGGAATGTAACCAGATTTCAATCAAAAATTTCCAAGACCGTCATCTTCGTAAAGACCATAATTGTAGAGTTGGACCTACGTGAGTAGAAAAAGTTCCAGTGTTAAGTGCTTCTCCCAATTTCTTGCGAGAGGAAGCTCTAGTCTCCACCATTAAACTTGGGTGAAGCAAAAGAATATGATGAAGACAACTGAAGAAGGAATTGAACCAAGATGATCAGACGATGCAACCTTGTCAAGGTTTGATTGATTGAAGCATGGATTTGACTTAGATGAGGGAGATTATGCCCTAGATGTATGGGTATGATTCCCAAAAGATAGCGGACACGAGTTCACAACACTTAGTCTTTTTTTTTTTCTTTGAAGATTGATTGAAGATTGATAGTTATGTAAGGTTTTGACACAAGATAAAGAATCAAACTAATTAAATAGAAGGCTAAATCAGATTCAAAAGGCCACTTTAGGAAAATGATTAGATTCTCAGTAATTACTGCTCTATTCCTGACACAGTGATTTGTTTGACAAATTCAAGAAATAGGCTGTAAAAACTGGATTTTTGACAAATCTGACAACTTTTTGACAACTTTTGAAATTTCTCAAACAACTCTTTGCAGGCTCATACGACAGTGGGTATAGCATGAAATGACAATTGCAAAGCTCATATGATAGTTGACAATAGGGAAATTGACTTTTGAAAATGACTGGTAGCAAAACTTGTACGATAATATACCTGATACCATACGACAATCTGGGGGTTCTGAAATGACAATAACCAAAAGTCGTACGACTTTCTAACTTTACAAAATGACTCTTGACTCCAAAAAGGTGTTTTACTTCAGTTTTTGCAAATTTGGATTTTCAGTTTTAGATTGTTTGCAAATTTCAATGTCTAGATTTGAGGATTGTAATAGATTTATTCATTTTCAGTAACTAGATAGATAAGCAAGCACACAAAATAGAAAGCAAGTGATTTCAAGCATGTCTGAAAACAATGAACAAGGGGAAAAGAAACCTTGTGCATGAATAATCAAGTGACTTATTTGTGCTAATCCTTAGAAGCGCTAATTGTGTATGTTCTAAAAAGTTTTGCAATAACACACATATTCCTAGAAAATGAAAATTTGGCCTCACTAGGGTTTTTAGTAATGGTTTGACTCTACAACTTTTATGATCCAAGAGGGTGAACTCCAATCCAGGTGCATCAGGGTTTTGACACAGTCTGAGAACTTAATCTTTAGGATCTGCTAGGGAGATCTGACTGCCCAACAAGAGACCACACCTGTGGAGATTTCTTCCAATAGGACATTTATATAGCGGTTGTCACTACCACAGTGAAAATGGCTATTACCACTTGAGGTTCCATCAACGTGGTTGACCCAATTAAGGGAATGTCCACTATGATTAGCCCTCTCTAAAGGTGACTCACAAAATATACCACATGGAGACTGGTTCCAAATTTAAGGATTTGGGTTTCTGGTACTATCCAAAAAGGAAGTAGAGCATAATCCCCTAGCCTTTTCACTTTTAACCCAACAAAGCAGACAAATTAATCTGACACGCTAAGACTAAGATTATCTCACAAAGATCTATGATGTCAACCCCTTATGATCTATCAACCTCTTTGGAGAGAGAATGCATTGATCAAAAGTTGGAGACACATGGATCTAGTAGAACGTGAGACTCCCTCAGTATCCTCCCTACCTACAAGGGTTCCTTTCTTGATAAGAGTTTTGCTAAAAACTCACTCTCTCAAGAGCCACAAATAGTGTTCATAGGGCCTATTTACTATGTGTAACAAAGATGCTTGAAAGCAAATCTATGTTCATTTTTAGAGCCCAAATGAAACGTGTAATATGGAAAAGAAAGGCACTCAAGCTAGACACGCAAGATGTTCATTTTAACCCAAATTGAAATGTTATCAGCTGAGAAGGTTACCTGAATTCCTCGCAATGCGCTTAGTAGATTTTTACCTATTTTTAGCAATTCTTGCAGTTTTTCCAATTAAAAACCATTGAAATCAATCAAAAATAGAGAATTTCAATTGTTAGGGTTAGCTATTAGTCAAAATCTGAAAACCAAATCTGACAATTTGCCTAAAAAAGTGAAACAAAAATTGAACTCTGGCACTAAAACTCGTACAATAGTGGGTTACCTTCCAGACGACAATCTAGAAACTCGTACAATAATGGGTATCAGATCATACAACAATTGAGCTTCCAGACAATGGTGTGTTTCTACTTGTACGATCCTTGATCAAATCAACTATCGTATGATAGTGGGTATCTCCTGGTATGAGTTTCTGACAAAACTCATATGAAAATTGTACGAACAAAGAATAAAAATTGTAGCTAGGAACAAAAAGATAAGAAAATGATAAAATTTGAAGGGAAACCCATTTCAGGGCCCCACGGTGGGTGCCAGAAATGTGTGTGTGAATTTTGTACCTAATTTGTAGACACAACACTTTAGTAAAACATTAGAGGTTAGCAAAAATTGAAATTGTGAAAGTAAAGGAAAAACTAAACTAACTAGATGATTTACTGCCTTCTAGTAGATGCAGTATGTATTCTCAGATTATACCAAGATCAGTGACCTTGACGACACCTAAATGAAGGATTTGAATGCAAGATAGCAATGAAGTAATGCATGCAAATTAATCTATATTTTTGGGTTTTCTATGTAATAAGAATGAGAAATCTGATATGAATCTATGCTAAAAATGATATGGAAAATTTATATGTAAACTAAGCTAAGAAATGATATGAAACTATGCAATAACAAATGAAAATCTCACAACAACTCAAATTCTCAAGATCGATTCTTCAGTCTCCAATTCGATAGCATGAGTGTTCAGTTCATAGATGGGATCCATAATGAAGAGTTGAAGCCTTAATTTATAGAAATTCAGGGCTTTGGAGGTGCATGGAAAAAATCCATAAATCACTCAAATAACTCAGGTTGATTTTTGAGTTATTTTTAAACTCACAAAAACATGCAAAAGTAGAGTTCAACTCAAAATAGAGTTTAGCTTTAATTGATAATGGATAGTTGTCTGCTTTTCTGATTGTGCATTATTTAATATGAATTAATTTAATAATAAAGTGATTTATTTCCAACTTAACTGATTTTGAAAAATAAAACAATTGATTTATGGGTTAATCAATTATTTTTCAAACTTTTATTCAAAAACAATATTATTAATAATTGACAACTTGCTTTAATTAATTAAATAATAATTTAATCAATTATTCATAGGATTTTGGATTTATTGTCAAAATTAAATAATACAATTTAGGAATAAATAGAATTAACTTCAATTAAACAATTAAGTGGCAGTATTAAATCTAATTAATTAAATATTGAGAATATTCAACTAATCAAACTTTAGGATAAATAGGATTTATCACCAAATAATCATTAAATTAAAGATAATTAGGATAATTAGGAATATTACTAGGAATATTTCCTGATGCAAAATTTATGATAATCAATTAGGATTCGATGATGTGTAGATGTGCCTTAGGTTAGGACTTTGATGTTGATTTCATTCGAATTATCAATATAGGAGGTTAATGAACCTATAGCCCATTTTTGGGGTATTACATAACCTACCACCTATCTTCCTACCTTACTATCATTAGCCCACACTGTTCTACTAAAGAAGGAGAAATAAAGGAATCTATTTCTCCATAATCAAATAGAATAGTGGTAGAGATACCCCCTAACAAACCTAGTGCTTCGATGACTCGTCCATGATGTTTGGCCTACCTGTGGTCTAGAAAATATAAGTAGAAAGCTAGGTGAGTATCATCACATAGCACTCACCCCTTGGGTTGTCCTGGTACTAGCCACTCTTGGCCCCAGCCCCCAAGTAGGCACAGGTGGAACCAAATGCCTTTCATATAGACAAGGTCATTTAGTCATACCTACGCATAGGTACCTTCTCTCACTTCCATCCATAGTCTTTACTAGCACTAATGGCATGGGAGAGGCACACATTTATCATTTTAATGTTTGATTCCATCCCCATTCATTTAATTAAAGTTATCACTTGATTAAACAACTCATTAGTGGGTTTCCTTGGTACTAACCACTTGGGGTTGTGACCCCACACTGAGAGCCACTCACCTAGTTTTATTAGGTTCTCTACCCTTACCCAAGCATTATAAACATACAAGATATGCATTAAGACAAGTCATATAAGCATTCAAGTACAACAACTAGGAATAGGAATGGTTTAGGAAGTCATATAGTTGTCCTTGTCCATCAGACAATGCTAAACCCTAATCTAATTTTCTAAACACTTCAAGAAGCTTAATCAGGAATCAAAATGCACCAAAAAACATACATCTGAGAAAAAATTTATTCAAATGACCATATACCACTTAGGGTTATCCCAAGTCACCCGGGAACCCTAAAACATCACACAAGTCAAAAACAAGGGTTTGGCAAAGAGCTACGTAGTTGGACCATGAAGTTGCATAGTTTGTCACTCAAGCTACATAGTTGGGACTTCAAGTTGTACAGTTGGGGCCTCAAGCTACATAGTTGGTAGTGTGAACTGCATAGTTGGTCACCAGAAATGTGCAGTTGGTTTGAGACTGTGTTTTTTGGAAAATGAGACTTGCAAAATAGGTTTCTGGAAGAAATAGGCATGATGGAAGCATTCGGTGCAAAATTTGGGAAAGACCCAGTTGAGATCTCCCTGTTTTCCTCCACAATGTCCCTTAAACCCATCCTTCCTATAAGGTACCCCTACTCTAAATCTAATGACAAGAAAAGGGTGCATAGTCCAGAATGCAATCAAGGAGGGAGATAGATCTTCCTAAGGTCTAAGAGTGCCTACAGACCTCCTAAACACATAAAAAGGTATAACAAGGATCCTAGGAAGATTCTAAAATCCATCAAGTATAGGAATGAAGACAAAATAACTCATACAAAAATTCCAATAGTTTATGCAACCAATATATTTCAAACATAAATATAATCATCTTTTGTCCTAAAAGTATTTCCTTCAACAATGCAAACAAAATACAATAGCATTATCATATTATAAATTGCAAATTCACACAAGACATCAAGTAGATAGAAATCAATACAATCAAACAAACAAGCACATAAGGAGGATCATCTTCCAAGATAGATCCTACTTGGAGTCCTGCGGAGAAATCATTGGAGAAGAAAGTCCAAACTACTCCCTAAACTCCTCCAGAATCCTTGAGAATGCAAATACAAGCCTCCTTTGGAATTACTATGGTTTTCCAAATATCATAGCCTATCAAAATAATAATAAAGCTTTCTAAGAAATATTTCCAGCCAACTCCCTATCCTCACAGGAACTCTTCTCGTAAATAGTTTAAGGAAGTGGTTGCATGGGAAAATCCAACCGATGCAACCTTTCAAAACTAAAGCTTGGTTAATAGTTAGGATTTAATTTATCCTAATAAAAACCATTCTTAGAGAGGGATATATAATTAATAATCTACACTCTCACTTCCTTTATTTAAGGAAGCTAAATATTCATTTTTATCTCTAAATATATTTACTATATCTAGATTACCTATTTACCTAGGCTAGAGTAAAGGAGTTTAATTTTTTAATATTTATTTGTCATACCATAAACTTACTTTAATTATTTATTAATATATTTTAATGCAATAATTATTATTCACAAGCAATTAGGTAAATATATGTAACCATATGCATACGTGTGCACCCATATTCCTATATGTACATATACCATTATAAATATTATTAAAAACATATTATTATTAATAATATAAAACATATTATTTAACCATACACTAAATCATATTCTTTCAAGATACCATAATTCATATAAGTTAGCTACTAATAAAAGATCGAATATACCATTAAGTAGAATTAGAGCTACTATACTCAAAAACCTCAATACTCAATAATTGCAAGAAACAAGAAACAAGATCCATAGAATCTAACAAGCTGAGACAACACAATAATTCACCATTTGACACAAGGTTTGACTCAGGAACTCCCCACCTAAGGAACATAAAGGGTCAAAGGTAGGGTTTATTCTCAATGAACCTTGGTGATATCTCCATAACAACAACAATGATCAAAAATTTTTGAAGGCACGCTCAGACCTATGAGACTAGTTGGAGTCGATGCCTGGTACCTACAAGCTTGCATCACCAAGAAGAGATATATGTGCATATATATATATATATATATATATATATATATATATATATATATATACATCTATATGTATGTATATATATATATATATGTATATCTATATATATGTATATATATATATAGATATACATACATATACATACATATACATACATACAGATACATACATATAGATTATCTATATATATATATATATATATATATATATATATATATATATATATATATGTATATATATATATACTATATACATATATAT